>JAKSZP010004086.1:0-171690 GCA_022478985.1 Massospora cicadina | reverse complement strand
GGAAACTGCAGCTTCAAGCATCTATTGTGTGAGAACAATAGACAGGATGGTGCTTTAAATTTATGATATAGCTTTTTGGTAATAATTCAATTATATACCCAGTCATTTTGCTTGGACGATGGCACGCTGCCCTGATCCTACTGATCCCAAGTAAAAAAAGACTTTAATATCAAATAAAGTGATAACGCAAAAAGTTTATAAGATATATTATAAACTTAATCCAGAAGTTAAAGGATGTTTTTATTAGTGTAAATGGGAGGATTATTTATAGGGTTTGATGTTAACCACATCTTACCCATGACGCCTTACTTTCAGTGGCCCTTGGCCACGTAAAAAGTTTGTAAGGATATCTACAAATACTTTGACTCAGGGCATCATGATCAGCCTCAGAGTCAGAGTAAACACCATCATCCTTGAGATGGCATTTCGTAATATCTTCAAAATAGCTGAATCAGTTTACTTTCACATGTAATTGGCAGCACATACCAAGGAAATTTGTAACACTAATTAGTAATTAATTTGGTCAAAAACTCAACCAACGTTAAAAACTAATTTTGACATAAACCAACAAAGCCCACGTGCTCAAGTCATTAAATCAAAACTTAAATTTAAGCTTAACCTAACCAACAAAGCCCTCGAGCCCATGTCATCATAGTTGAATATAATTAAGTGAAATCACTAGGCCGCAAATCCCAAGTTCAAATACTTAGGATACACCTGAGCCATAATCATTGATATCGAATATCTGACAATTAGGTCCATTCAATTCTTCAACAGAGGTGCTCGCATTTGGTGCAAGCTGAACTTGCATCGATGCATCAAAAACTTGACTTTTTGACCCCAATTATCCTGAAACCCACCAGCGCATCAGTCATTCACTTGTGTGCCTGCTCTCATTACTTTCTCTGAGAATCAACTTGCTCAGTATATTGAGGCAATGGACACTGCAGGCCTCATTAATGAAGAAACCCCACAATTGTTACTCCTTATGCCACATTCCGCTGATGCCTCCAATCCTATGCTATCCGCCATGGTCCACCAGCTAAAGCGGGTGCCAGACAAAAGTTTCCTAAAAGCTTCCTTGCCATCTGATATGGCTTCCTATGCTGATAGCCTAGGGGCTATTAGGAATTTTTTCATTTTTAATATTCCCTTTATTTGCCTCATTCACAAATAAAGATTGTGGTGTCTCTTATTTTTGGCTTGGGAACCATCTGTACCAAAAAATAGATACCAATTCTTCTTCTTCAGGTATGTTAGATCTGCCTTTTTTAGATGTCACAGATGATTCTTAGGACGAAATAAGTTATTTCAGCATGGAATGCCTCGCCCTTCATGATGATGGCCTTGATCCCACCTTCTTCTCAGCAAGTCTTTTCCAACTTGTTTGAGCATTGTGGCGGAAACTGTTGCAGTAAATGCATTGTGGTCAGTGATTTTTTTTTGGTTTTTGACAACATGTACCTGATGATGCTTAGAGATGACAGAGGCAGTGGTCTTAGAATGTAGGGTCAATAAAAGTATCTCGTTAAGAACTTCCTTAATTTTCCAAGTGCACATAAAACCATTCTTCTAGCCTAATAAATGCATCTAAACATCAGGATAAGACCCAGACCCAGAGATAATGTCATTTGGTGTTGTCCAAGGTATTGCGGTTTGTGGTTACTAAGGGCTTTGCCTGGGCGTAGAACTAATTAGCTAACTCCACAGTACTGTAGCCCTTATTCAGACGAATACCTATTAACTCTTGATTTTGATTGTTCAGGGTTTTGTTGCTTCCAAATTCCTGGATCAAGTCGTTATGGAACTGCTCCCATGTGTGGTATCCCCTTAGATAGGGAGTCATAATCTCCCTAGCGGTGCTATTCAAACGGGATTGTATAAGCTTCACCTCCTTCCAATTGATATCCTCTTTCATGAAACTCTCATAGGCATATAGGAAGGATACGATGCTTTCTGGTCTGGGGGTGAACTTATCCTTAAAACTAGGATTAAAATTAATTATAATGGTAGTGGAAAGGTTATTGACACCAGAAATCATTGCAGAATCAGAAATTTTGGTTTCTGCATAGTTATGAGGAGCCTGTTGATCCAACCATTATTTTAAGCCCTCAAAGTCCTCTTGGATTCTTCCCATTTCTAGTTTAGGAAGGTGATGGAGGCCTTGTGAGCAACCTGCTCTTTTAATGCTTGGATGTCATCGCATTGATAAAGAAGCTGTCTATCTAAGTTGTTAAAGCTTATGTCAAACCCATGAAAGGTTTGCTCAAGCTGGAAGATTAAATTATCAGTGAGCTAAGTGAAGTTGCTAAGATTATCCATCTCATCTGACAAGGACTCAATCAAGACCCTGAAGTCAAGGGGGACTTAAACCACTTAAAGTTTGCACCCTTGAGCCACATTACAGATTTTAATCTTATAAGGTGTCGTGGGCTTCCAAAAAGTCCTTTTTCCAGGACTCATCAGGGTTGTCAGCTGTAGGCACAACAGGACCAGAAAACCCTCTAGGGCCATGGGGACCTTCAGGCTCATTAGGCCCTTCAGGTCCTTTGGACCTTCTAGCTCCCTATGCCCCTCAAGCCCTTTACTCCTGAGTTGAAGTCGTGATATGCTAGCTCCTAGAAGTGTCGCTGAAGGGTCTGCACCAGGTCCTTGACTTGTTTGAATCATTGGTTCCAGCCAGCCTAGAGAAGCTGTACATCCTGATGAAGCTGGTCCTCAAGGTAGCCTAAAGTTCCACTATACAACACCATGAGTTGGTTTTGGGACTCATTGATTTATTATCATTTATTGACATTGGCTTCTTGATTCTTGTGTGTCAGAATTCTGATATGACTGGATGATAAGTCCTAAATAGCCACAGCGGATTGGCTAGAATCCGCTGACCATGATTTAGAGTGTACAAATATTGAAGCGCCTTGCGATAAAGCGATATTGAGTCAGAATGGATAGTTATTGGATCACCTTTAATTAATGCAATAAAGTGATGTCAACATATGACAAATAATTAGCTGACTTCTCAAACTAAGACAATAGTGAATCTAAGAATAGTATACTCTGCTGGATCCAATGATAATGTGGCGGAACTGAATAATTTAAGAAAAAGAATGGTATTGACTGAAGGTACGGATATATAAGCAAGATGAGACGATGGAAGGAAAAATATTGTTAAAAGGTAGAAGGTAGCAAGCGAGCAGAAAGGATATGTTAAGTTATATTATTAAAATAAAGGGTACCACTGAAGCATGTGATTCATATGTTATTATTATTACAATTTGTTTTAAGGACTGGCGATCTCCAAATTGTCTGTACGTTGCTCAGTGGGCTGAACCCTGTGCAAATTCCCAGCGTATTTTAACAATATCACCAAAATTATAATACTGGTGCTCGCTACAGAGGCCCATTGAACAAAAATAGAAATAAAATCTCTCCAGTTGCTAACCATGTTGCTACAGGCCTGCACAATGAGGAAGCTTAATGACACGCCGCACCAGCCAGATATACTGAAATCAAAAATGTTTGAACGCAGTGCTTAAGAATCAGGATGATCTCCTTCAGGTCAAAATGATATGCTAACCCGCTCAACAACACTTCAGTTACAGCAGACTCTTGTACAGCAAAACAGGCAACTTGCTAGTTGCTTGGATGACACTAAAGAACGACTGCATTTCAAAGATTGGAAGTTATATGGTAAATCACTTCTATCCCATTGGAAGTGGATGAGCAACAAGGGGATTTTTAAGGAGAGTTGTATTATGGAGAATATGACACTGGCACAAGCTACTACACCCAGGAGGGCAGTTCTAGATTTGGTTATGAATTATAGAGCCGATTCCCCCAAGTGATGGCAGCATTGCCCACCGAAGAGGCTCGCAATATCTCTGAATTAGTGGACAAACCAACCTTCACCAGACCAGCTCCTCATCGAGAGACTAATTATGAATCTCAACCCATTTCTCAGTACACCCTAAAAGGTCACAATTATGAGTGGGAGGAGGAGGTCTGTATTGATAAGCTTCCTCCATTTAACTCCAATGGAATTATCCACGGCTTCTTTAAACTTTTTAAGTTTGCAGCATAAGGAACTTTCATCAGTATAAAGCTAAACTGTTAATACCTTCTTTGGATGTTAGGAGTTCCAATCAAGTCACCTGCTATCTTCCAAGCAGCTTTTTTACATACCAAGAAGTAAAGGATACTGTGCTTCAACTGTTCAGAGGTACTGCAAAAATGTTGCATTGAAAGCTGAATTCTTAACTATTGGGTTCCAACGTAATGAGACCCTCACGGAATTTTCAGACCATTTTCTGGTGGAAGCTCATGTGCTAATCAGGGCAGGCGTTTTAGCTGAAGCCGACGTGTGCATTGCAATGAACTCTTCAGTGAAGCCATACCATGAGCTTTACAATGTCATGACTACAATCTTGGATGATGATGTACCCTTACTCAAAATTGTTCAGTTCCTGCGCAATCTATTCGCTACCTTCCCACCACCTAATACAGAGCGAAACATACCGCCACCATCACTGAAACTTCTTATTCAGGGAAATTCTCTTGTCATTCCCAGATTCTGTCTAGTAACCCCAAGCCTTATTATAATCATGCGTCTCGCCCTCAGCCGGGTTATCCCCAGCAGTTTGACTTCTACTCTGTCCCTGCTTATGAAAATTGTCAGCAGCACAACTTCTGAACTGGACCTAGTTATGCTGAGTGTCAGCAATTATCCTATTGAAAGGCCCTAAATATGCTGATTTTCAACAATCAAAGTATCAGCCCAGCTTCTCTAATGAGATCCAAGGATGCGGCCACTACAGTGTTAATTATTTTGAATGTGGTCGCCCTGTCCACCTTGCATGGAGTTGCCATAACTATCATTTTCACTACGTGCAGAAAGATCAATACTACTAGGAAAAAGATGGAGCGGAGTAGAGATGGGACTCTCCACCTCTGCTATCCCGTCCCTAAACGTCCCACCTGAATCTATTGTAGCATATCCAGCGGAGGTCCATCAATATGATGATGGTTTTTATACCAACAACCGGCTAAAGGAGTGAATGTAATGACATGGGTGCAAGCCAAGGCTTTGGTGGATGAAGGACCTCTGGAGCAACTGAAGCTGTATTCCTATCAAATGCTGACCAAGCTTCCTAAGATAAGCTGGATCTAGCTGCAGATGCACCTTCCCTGAAATGTGTAAGCGTCGCCCTTTTGGTAGACACTATTGTTAGAGAATATCTAAAGTTGATGATGGAATTATGGGTTACCTTAGGATATGAGATCCTTTAAATGCCCACGTATTAAACAGTAGATATTCTTCTTATTCTAGTGTACATAATGTGACATCTTTGTAGCAAAATATAGAGTTTGCAGCTATAATATATATGGGCGCCCCAGTCAACATAGTTTTCCCACAAGCTGGTGGCGAAGTTGATGTTAAAGCCTGACTGAAACATTGAATGGTGTATGGGACTGCTGAAGCAGAAAGCACGGTCTCTGAGGGAGTGTACAGCGCGCTATCTTTGCGGTTTGGGTCAATTGTATGGTAGCCCCGAGGATAGTGCTACTGAACAATAATTGTGACCTGCTAATTGGAACTGATTACATGCGACACTTAAGAGCAGTTGTTGATATGATTGAGGAGACTTTCAAAATATTGGGGAAGCGGATCCTAATTTACTTTACCTCCAGCAGAGCACCATAGGGTATGGTTCACATAGGGCATATCAACCTTGCATATAGTGATGGGGTGATTCTGGTTTGGTACCATTGACTAAAGAACAAAGAATTGGTCCCTTTCTGTCATGGAAATGGCAGAAGAAGTTTAGACCAGCCTGCCAGTCGGGATGCATGAGCACCTAAAAAGCAAGCCAGAATGCCAGAGGCATTGCTGACCGTATGACTTGATATGGAGCTGGGAGATGTGATACCATGAAATGGTGGTGCAACAGCAAGGTGAGGAGTATCCCAAAGACAAACCACACTGAACCTGTTCCCAACTCAGTGTTTCTAGCTGCAGGAGGTAGGTTTATTGTGATAGTTTTGACGAGATCCTTGGCATGTGAGGGCATCTCATCAGGAGCGACAAGGAGATGGATCCTTTCTTTCCATTAATGGACATAGGACCATAAGATCCCCATGTACTGCTGCCAGAAGTTCATAAGAGCGGGGTTGTGGACCCAAAAATATCAGACTCACTGGACCCAATCGGTGATGGAGGGAGCCATAGTGACCAAAAGAATTGGTAAAGCCCACCCAGAGTGCGGGGTGACGGGCCACCGGGGAAATGCCATCTGGGATGCAGTTGGAAAGGGAAATAAAAATTTGGTTTTTTTGTAAAAAATTTTTATTTGGAAAGGAAATTAAGAAAAATCGACCAACAATTTTCTCAGTGCCATGCAACTGGTTAAATAGTGGTCAATTGGGTAGTGACAGGATGAGGTTAGGTCCCACAAATTTGACCTGACCAGCGAATTGTTTGGGAATGAGCAGGTTTATTCTTTGGGAACTGACATCACAAAATTTGGTGTCGGGCTGAGTCTCTGTCAGTTTGACCTCAAACGTCCAAACCAGGGCTCAACTACGTTTCTGATGGTTAGCATGACAGCGTTTGGCCCAATGAATGACGGGAATCTCCCAAGGCCATCCCATATAGGGACAGGTCCATTTGGTTGGGAACAGGTTCAGGGCGGCCAACCCGCCCACGCTCAGTCATTTAACCGTTTGTATGGTCAACAGCAGCACATCAGCCGCAACTCCTGAATTACTATCAGAGGGCTTTGAACCCTCGTCGATGGTACCCAATATTTGCTCTACTAATTTAGTGATCAAATTGGAACTGTTGGGTGATCTGGCTGATATCTCATTCTCCATGCTTTTACAGCCATTCAAATTTTGGCCATCATCCAGATTACCACCTGAATTAGATCTGACCAATTTCAATTTAATAATCTCATCACAGATTTCACTAATTCTCCACAACAGTTCTGCTGAGGTGAGTGTGGGTATTTGGGGTGGGATCCAAAGCAGAAGGGCTGTCACGCATCGCTCATCTACTATGTGAGCAAGATCGCCCTGAGTGATGAGAGGTACTGCCATCCTCTTTGGTGTCTTTTTATTCAGGAACGGGAAGATGACCCAATCAAGGGCTAAGAGAAATTCCCCGAGACTTACACTTTCCCTGCATATATACAAATAATAAGTGCTATCTCTCAGAAGCTGGGCCTATATCCATTCCTTCTGGACACCATGTCATAGTGAACACTGAGTTAGAGGTAGAAGTGCTAGCTGGGCTCTATGGGGAGGTCATTGGGCCATATTAGCAAATGCGCCTTGAGCCATATGTGGCTCCAGGCATTATCCTCCCTGGACATGGGGAGATCAAGGTCTCATTAGCAAACCTCCATAATGAACCAATGCAAATCTGCTGGCACCATATAGTGGCATTTTTACACTTTACCCCAGCTGAGGAGGTCCTTCAGGTTCACAAGTTTGGGTCACTGGATGAATTTGGTCTAACCACTGACCCACAGTCTGGCATAATGACAGTGGTACCATGGGAGAATCTAATAAGGTTATCAAAATAGCAAAAATACCAGGCGATAGCTTTTCTCAGAAGTATAAGGAGATTTTAGGCGTGGACAACCACAATTTAGGGCGCGCTTGGGGTGGCATATTTATTGGACACTGGGGATCATCCTCCCATAAGGTCTCAGCTGATCCACCAATTTTGGGAAGCTGAAAATTTTGTTACTGAGGAAATTCATAAGTTGCTGGAGCAAGGGATGCTCAAACTATCCAAGAGTCCATGGGCTTTGCCCGTTCTGATTCTAAAAAAGAAGGATGGTAGCAACTGTGTGGTGTTAGACTACCAGAAGCTCAAAAGTATAAGTAAGAAGGACTCATAACCCTTGCCTCAGATTGAAAATGCATTGGATTGGTTAGGAGGAACTCACTACTTCTCAGCGATGGATCTGATATTGGGTTACTAGAAAATTGAGTTGCTCATGGTGGAACATGAGAAATCGCCTTAATCACATCCAAAGGCTTTTTCAACTGACCTGTATGCCTTATCAGGACTTTGGGGGAGGAACTCCAACCTGGCCCATTATTGACAGGGCTAAAGCCCCCATTGAGTTAAGAGTCCATTAAAGCCCAAAGTAAAGCTAAAAACGAATAAGAGATAGGTGAGAAACGAATTTATTAAAATAATCATCAATGTATTTATATACCCTCGATGGATCAGGAAGGGAAGATTTGTAAAGTCTTAGCATTGATTGCCAAACATGATTGAAATAAATAATACAAGGGTGTCGGGATTCTCCCTGGATCAGGTGAAAGCCTTGTCCAGGGGGAAGGTCAATATATTTCATGAAGGGCACAAATTTTAAATGCCCATATAATTTTGAGAATGGAGTTCAATTTTTCTCCAACTTGATACCAAATTTGGGGCTTTTTCTGAATTATGCTGAATTTGGGGAATGTTTAGATTCCAAGCTGTTACCTAATCTTAATCCACACTTTTGTCTATTCCCACCTATCCCAGTATTGGGACTTTCCTACAGGTCCCATGACACTACCCATAAAATTCCTCTTCATATCCTTACATTTTAAAGCACTATAAATAGTGCTAGATTACTCTAATTAAGATACTTTTTATGCCTATTACTAATAAAATTCTTGATTGTATAGTTTTTGTTTAGGAGTAAATAAGTCTAAGGCTACCCATGAAAGTGAACTTCGAAGCACCCCCTTCAGATGGATGTGCCATCAGTGCTTCTCCCCTGGTAGCCCAACAAAGGGGATTGGGTGCATCCTCAGCATATGTTGCTGGTGCGCCTGAAAGGGTAATTTGTTTGGGGTGTGAGCAATGAAAGGGATTTCGTCATGACCTGATTAAGTGCTCAGCTTGGCATTAGTCACTGGTAAAAAATTTGAATTAAATTATAATTTAATTATTGGGGCAATCTGCAATACTTCAGATCAGGCTCAACCCAAGTTAATGGGGAGCCTAATATGGCATCCGCCCGTAGGTGGGCTGTGACCCCTAATCAAGGCTTCCCCCAATAAAGGGAGAATCCTGAAATGCCTCAAGGGCCATGAAACGCCCTGGCTACACTCCAACGATCCATGGATACTATTACTGGTGGTGTGAAGCTGTCATGCATCCTCTTGTACCTAAATGATATTAGTGTTTTCTCCCAAACTTTTTCTGAGCACCTTGATCATCTAGAAGAGGTATTCTGCTGGCTCTCTGAGGAAAACATCAAGATTAAGCCTCAAAAATAAAAAAAAACTTCAAAGACCAGCTGGAATACCTGGGGTTTGTGGTAGACTCTAAGGGGCTGAAACCACAGACAGCCAAGGTGGAGGCAATATGAAATGACTACAAAAACAGTAAGCGTGACATACAGGTATTTTTTTAAATGATCAGCTAGACTGGCACTTCATCCCTAAAATCAGCTGAGTTCAGGGGCCACTATTTGAGTTGATAAAAAGAATGCCATGTTTGAATGGATGAAAGCCGTCAATACTCCTTTGAAACACTTTGGACAGTGCTGATCAGTGCGCCAGTGATATTCTATCTGAACTTTGATAAAGTGTTCATTGTCCAGATGGATGTGTCCCTTCCCACTGTTGGAGCGGTCCTTTTCAAAAATGATAATGAGTTGGAGGAGCACCACATTGCATACTGCAGTCAAAGCCTGAACTGCCATGAGCATAAATTATACCATGAATTAGCAAGAGTGCTTAGCAGTAATCTACATGTATAAGCAATTTAAGGTATATTTCATGGGTTAAAGTTTAAAGTTGTTATGTACATGCATCGTTATGCTGGTTGCATAACCTCAAGGAGCCTGAAGGGCGTCTATTCTGATGGGCCCTCAAACTGCAGGCTTATGACTTTGAGATCTATCACTGACCTAGAGAAAAACACCAGAACACTGACTGCTTATCTAGATTTTTAACCATTGCCATTATGGAAGATCTCGCCTATGTGATGTAAAATAAGATGCTCAACAGAAAATTGATGAAGAACAGCCCCAAGTTATAAAATTGTTTAAACAAGATGTGAGAAGATACCTACTAACAGAATAGGGGAATTATACAAGCGGGATTGTTGACCATATGGTGAACTTCCTGCAACCATCATCATGGCCTAGCATTATCATGAGCGCCCACAATGAAGTTGGACATGGTGGCATGTGCAAGACATTGGAATTGTTGCACCCTCAGTAATACCTGGAACATGAACCTTGACGTGCTTGAAACAATTTCCTGTTGCCACTAGTGCCAAGTGGAAAAGCTGATCCACCGGAAGACTTCATACCAGATAGTGAAAACTCATATTATTGGCATACAGTTTCCCCTGATGTTGTTGGCCTCTGCCAACGGGAGCTAACCAGACCAGGTACATTCTGGTGAAAATTAACCACTTGAATAGGTGGGTTGAAGCATGGGTGACCTGGGATTAGGGGGCAGTCACAGTGGTCAAGTTCAAAATAAACTGTATTAAATAGTGATATGGCTGCCACCAAATCATTATTACCAATAAAGGAACCAACTTCACCTCACACATCCTTCCAAAGTTGAACAAGCTAATGGACATCTGCAAAGTTCTGACGACCTCATACCATCCAGAGTCCAATGGGATGGCTGAACAGGTCAATGAGACTCTGGTTGACATACACTGGAAGCTGATAATAGGTAGACCCTCAAATTGGAGTTCCCTCCTGTCCACAACTGTTTTTGCTTATAACATTAGCAACCATTCACCGCGTGGAAGAGTCCCTTTCAATTATTATATGAATGACACTCTGCTCTTCCAGAATTGCTCCATGCTTTCATAGAAAATACCGGTTGAATAATTCCCCACAATTATTTGACTAACCTAGCGGACACATTGATCAAGTTGCAAACAGAAGCATACTCCTTCAGCCTGACTAAAAGATAAGGAATCAGGCCGCCAATTGGGGACAGTGTAGTGGCTAGCTCAGTTCTAAGAAGAAGATTTGATTCTATTTCATGACTAACATGGGTTTGGTTGGAAGCAAAAATTGGCCAGTATTTAGATTGGTCCGTTTGAAGTTATTGAATAAACTGGTGTTAACGCAAATACCATCATGGACCCCACAAGTGGTCAGATAATCAACCGAGTGCACATGAAGTTACTTTGGAAATATAAACAACAGGCGACTTATCATCCAGTCAAGGGGGGAGTAATGTCAAGTTTCTAATATTACTGGACAATAAGCCCTGGATAGCAATGGCATATTTGCAGAATCCGCTGACCATAACTATCAGTTACAATGTATTAGAGCGTCTTGAGATATGGTGATTTTGGGTCAGAAATGGTATTATTGGATCGCCTCTAAATAAAGCAATAAGGCAATGTTAGCATTTGACAAATATTGAGTAGATAGCCTCAAACTAAGGTGATAGAGAATTTAAGAATACCATACTCTGCCGGAATCAATGGGAATATGGCAGAAAAAATAGTCTAATCTTAGGGAATGGAATTGTCTGAATTCGCTGATATATAAGAGATGGGGCAATTGAAGGAGGAGGAGATTATATGGATTGAGTGCACAAAGCTGAACAACCTGCTTATATAGAGAATAAAGTGTTGTGGTTGGAGCTAATTGCGTTGTATCTTTATTATATCTTTAAATTGTTCATAGGCCTGACACTCCTCACATTGTCCATACGTTGTTTAGTGGGTTTGACCTGTGTGATCCTTATGGCATATCCCAACGGTATCAACAAAAAATTATAACAGCCATTTCTTTGCTGTATTGGTGTATGGGAGGTTTCTTCTATAATCACCCAAAAGCAAACTGCATATTTCTCTGTAATCTCACCTGGAGCTTTAAGACACTTCCTGGCAACTTTCAAGGTAAAGGGCAAAATCCTTGTGTGGTATTATCATACAAAAGATTGGGAGGACTTGACAAGCTAGTACAAACATTTTATCCTCTGAAGAAAAAAAAGCTAGGAGGGGTTTTTCAATGCCCCTGTAGACTTTTTTAGGGTTTACTGCACAGGTTAGTGTTCTTGATTGAAATTACATAGATAAGGCTGTTTTGATAGTTGTATTAACACAATTATTTAATTGGTTTCTTCTGGACCAATGTTATCCATTTTAGTTAAAAGTTCTCTTAAGATAGTTACTGACAGCCTTTGTCTGGTAACTTAAGCACAAATTGGATCAAGACAAACTATCACCTAATCTCTTATAAAAGGGTGCTTAAGAACAAAAATAATCATAAAAATATCCTTATAACTCTTCCAAAGAGAACAATTTATAAATTATAAATTTTTAGTTTAAATTTTATGTTTATTTAGGGAAGGCCGACTATGGGATAGACACTTCCAATAAACAACAGCATCATAGCAATAAGAAACCATAAGGGCACCCCAGAGGAGCTGAATCTACCTCCTGTTGCCAGTGAGACGGCCAATGAAAGAAAGAGGGGGAATGTTAGAGGAAGCCTGGGTCAAAAGTGAACATGAATGGAGGAAATGGTCCAATGAGAGGAACCAGATGGAGAACTAGGATGACACCAACTGGAAGTAGCGGGATGGCAGTGGCCAAGCAACCAATCTTGGAAGTGATCTATAAGGTGAGAGTGGAAGTGATGCACAGCTTAACAGAGGGTTGAAGTAGTTCCAGAAAGAGCTTCAAGGACAATATGATGGATTGTCAATAATACTATTACAACACTTAAGGCTCAGAGATAAGGATGTTAGGGGAGGTCATAGAAAAGGCGAAGATGTTCTTAAACAGGTTGAAAGTCTGTTCTCGCTCCTGACAAAAGAGGCGCATAACATCCTACCAGATCGCCTGTGATGGTGGGCAATCTTTCAAGAGATGAACTAATGACCCTTATTGACCACACACAATGCATAAAGACTGAGAGGCATTGGACCGCTCATCATTCTGGTACACCTTTTTAAGGAATCTCCACACATGGGCGAAAATCTGGGGCTGTAACAAAGGATGGTATGCGTACTACCAAATGTCCTTTGGGCCTCCAAAGAGTACAAGATGCCCAGATTGTTACGCTAGTCCACACAGGCAATGAGGGGGGGACTTTGGAGCACCAGGTTGTCTTAAATGACTTTACCACGGACTTCATGCTTGAGATGGGGAGTAGGGTGACCCCTCTGGGCGGTGTGTCCAGAGATGCTGATTCTCCAATCATCGCTCCACATAGATAGGAGAATGCGTTTGAAGTAGGGCGGCGTCCCATCTGGGCCCGTGGCATAGGAAGGAGAGGTCTGATAGTTAAGTAGAGAATGGGGGTGGGTAGGATTGTGGAGGCAAAGGGCGCGGGCAAAATGAGCAGGCCATGCATAACCAATGCGGGTTTGAGATTTTGGGGTTAGTGACTGCAGAAATCCAGGTGCCATGTATTTTGGTGGCATGAGCTTCATAGTTGAGCTGTCCCATACCACCACTATGCCGAGGGCCAAACGTGACATCCAGTCACATAGGGGGAGGGCGGTCTAACCAAAGCCACCATTGTAGGAGGGCATACAAAGTTGCGAAGAAAGAGGGGGGAAAGCGATATTATGAGCCACTAACCAGATTTTTGGCAGGATAATAGAGTTAGAGAATCTAACCCAGCCTGTGATGGTAGTCTGGTGGGCTCTGAGGGAGGCGATGCGCTTTATGGCATTGACTAGGATGTGGTGCTCCATTACCAATGAAGTGAACCCTCCTGCCTCCAGCCACACTCCCAAATGGCGCACCAGACCAGCAGTGGGTCTGGACATGAAAGGGAGTGCAAGCGGGGCAGCATGGGTGGTTGGGGCAAGTGAACCCAAGAGCTAGCTGCCAGGGAAGTCTGACTAAGGGGCGCCAGTGACCAGCAGCTTGGTACAAGCCAAGGAGTGTGATTTTCGGTTTTGAAAGCATTAAGGCTGGCGTTACTGACACTAGAGTAATCCTGGATAGTTGCCTCCAGTGCGCGTGCAACATGGTGTCTTTTTTTAACACTAGTTGTGCCCAATCCAAAAGGGGAGCCGCCATGAATCTTTATTTGTGAATTAGCCAAACAAAGGTATTATTGTAAGTAAAAAATCCTTAATATAGCCCCTAAACTATCAGCCTAGGAAGCCATATCAGAAGGTGAGGAAGCTTTGGGGAAACTTTATCCCTGTGCCCGATTTAGCTGGTGGACCATGGTGGACAACATAGGGGTTGGGGCATCAGCGACATGTGGCATAAGGATGTATAATTGTGGGTTTTCTTCGTTAATGAGGCCGGCGGTGTCCATCTCTTCATCATATTGAGCAAGTTGATGCTCTGCATCATAGTTGTCAGACACCCCAACCAAACAATTTCCAGCGAATGAAGCATCCTAATAGGTGTTTGGCATTGCACATGGACACCAGCAAGGCGTGCATTCACACTGCATAAAAATGGGTTGAGACTGAATTTATACAAGAGTGGACTTAAAGGTTTCCCTTAGCAGAGACCCCTTTGAGAGTGAACCATATCAGTGAGAGAACCAGGGCCACGCACAGCCATTGTGGTAAATTCCGTGAGCAACATCACACAGTTTATGAATTGGTGGGGAGGTGGAATTTGTGGAGGCAGGCACTGAGGTAATCCCGGTTGACCCTATCATAAGTTTTTGTTGGTCTAAAAAGACAAGCGCCACAGTAGTCGTGGATTGAAGGACTTTGGTTACAGTGTGTATGTTGCCCCATATTGACCGCTTGGGGATAAAACCAAACTGCTCAAAGGTGATTACTTCAGAGTAAACATCCCCTAATTCGGTTGGCCATTATTTTATTAAATAACTTAGTGTCTGTATTAGTAACTGAGATGGGGCGCCAGTTCGCCCAGTCCAGCTTATCCCCTACTTATACAGCATAATCATCTAGGCCTCCTGGCCCCCAGGAAGGAGGCGCGTTTCTAAAAGAAATTTGTTCATTGAGGCGAGCATTAGTGACGAGAAAAAAATTAAACTATTTCTTTTTAAACTTATACAGAATCCCATCTGGAACTGGGCACTTCCTGTGCGGTGCGCCACAAATGGCATACCAGAGTTTTTCATGAGTAATTAAATTTATTAACTCCGGGTACCAGGAAATTGCGGGATATGTGTGCCATTGAGAAACTAAGAAATTGCGGCAGGTTTTACTGGTTTAGATTTATACAACTCAGAGTAAAAGTTTCAAACTTTGACTGCCACGTCAGCTGGAGTGTCAGGAGATGGAGTTGTCCAGCTGCCTCACCTGTGTGCAGGCCAAACTCTGTCGCAGTGCAAAGAATTTGTAGAAAAAGTAGGCGGAGCACATGGCACCCGCCATTATATTTTTTGACTTGTAATGACACAAACGTGATGGTTGTAAGCCTTTACAGTGCGTTGAGACAATCAGACACTTCTGCCCGCTTATGACCTCGAGCTTGACTGTACTTTGCAGCAGGGACATTGGACTCCAGGTGTCCACTTTTGCTAGAATGCACTTAATGACAGCTAAGGAAGACCAAGAGCATTGCGATGAGTGTGGCATGCCTGAAGGATGGTGTTTGCTTTGAAGGCTGACCAGGTGGAAAGTGGATTAACACAGAACGGTTGATGAACTCTGGTGCTGAAGCTTTGGTGTGCACCCATGCTGAAAACATGGGTGACGTGATCTCAGCCAATTAAAGTTTGCACCATTGTGGCGCCTGTTCCACTAGGCATGATAAAGTGGAGGATAGTGGCACCATCCTGTGGTCAGAAAAATCAATTTTAGTCATTGAAAAGTGTGCGATCTTGTGGCAAAAGTTCAATGGGGCAAGAATGAGGTCAATGCAGGACATAGACCTCAGCTGACCGTTGTGCACATGGGGATGAGACATGTTGGGTAGCAACAGCGCATGCTTGGGGAGGGCACCAAAAAGCCCTAAGGTGGCTTTTTGGGTGCAGAGTTCCACGTGCCCCTGCAAGGGGGCAGGCGTTGAAGGCCATCAGTCAGTGGCTGGGTTGGCCCAGAAGTTCAGGTTGCCTACCACAAAGGGATCAGGTGGAAGTTGGAGGGATTTTACAGATGAGAGGAAATCCTGGCTAGCCCATGCAGGTCAGGATAAAACTTTAACTGTAGCTTGCACTTCATCATCCTATGAAAAAGACAAGACCAGTACACGACCATCAAAATAAAAAATTTTAGATATAAATTTAAAGCTATGGATGCATATACAAGCACCCACATTATGAAGACCAAAAAGAAAGAGAGAGGAGGAACATGGTTGCCCATGTGTCCTCAGCACCGTGTGGACAGTGGGATTCCTGAATTGCCAGGATGTCCACAGGTAAGTTATTTTTTAGAACTCAGTTTTCTGGCCCAGGATGGCGAGGCCTTGAGTCTCGCGATGTTCAACGTCCCTATTGTGAAGGAGACCCCATCACGCCTTAAGTACGATGGTAAGGGTTCCTTGCCCTACCTTTGCCTCTCGTTCAGCATGCGCTATGTATGGCAGCACGCATGTGGGGAAAATTGATTATAGTTGTCCTTAGGTAAATTTCAACTTTTTTTGTAGGTTTATATTTTTTTGGATATCAACTTTGACTAATTTTTCACATTGAAATGCCCATGCGATGCACATTTATAGGTCAGTCATTTTTGGGGGAGGTTGAAGTGAGAGAGTCAGTTTTGTTTGGTGCAAAGTAAATTTGCACTGGTGAACCTAATGCAAACACCTGATCTTCAGGATGGTGGTCCCAATTTGATTGGTGAGCAAATTCCCAAGCTTCTTCAGCTGCAAATGACTCAAGGCTGGCTTGGGTATGTGCGGCTGGATCACGGACGCTGCCAAAGCTTCTTCCTTGGCTGATGCTCTATGGGACTGTTTGGCATTTTTGCACTTTTGTAGGGAGACGGGTTTAACCTGAATGTAATGCCCCTGCGCACCCCATGGGAATGCAGCGTCGGTGTCAATGGCTGGTTTGTGATGGGAGTCAGCGCTTCCCATCTCATAGGGAAGAATTTCATTCTGGGTAATTTCCTCTCTGGAAGAAGCAGGTGTGTGCTTTATGGCCAAAAGCATGACAATAGGTACAGATAGGGGGTGCTCCATCCACTGTAAAGTGGAATGGGTAGGATATTTGCCCATCAATATTGACAACTGATGTGTGTGGAATCTTCATCAAGTATTCTGTGATGACCACGGATGGGGTAATAACTTCAATTATTTACCTGTGCTAAGCTTCACATAAGCATGAAGCGCTGCATTTCAATAGTGTAGTTTCCCATAACTTTTTAGTCCCTCTGAGAGGTAGCGTTCTAGAACTTTACATCTCACCATTGTGGGGAGAAAGTCAAAAGTGATAAAGGTTTAGTCAGATTTATTCCAACGCTTGTGCTTTGTTTTGACCATCCAGGAGATCAACCAGCATGCGGACCTGTGCAGCGTCATCCGCTGCTTTCTTGATTTCAAACCTAGGTCCAACACAACCTAGGTCATAGAGTGCAGTGCAATATACACAACATCTGGGAGTGTTTGTGCACATCACCACAGAACCTTTCACAAAGCGTCGTTAAATTTATATCCAAAAAACCTGAAATTCATGCTCCACTGATGACAGGGGATGAGAGTTGGAAGTTTGCTGTATTGTTTGCATTTTGCTTGCCAAGCTAAAATTCCCGTTGAGATTTCACTGCTGTTTTCTTATTTTTTGCCTTGACCACTGGTGTCACTAGGGAGTTTCATAATTTTAGATGGTGCAAAAACTGACCCCGTGCCCTTTATCAAAACTTGTCCAACCTTTAACAGACATTGGGTGACATTCATATCCTTATGTAGATTATCAAACTTACCACTCTTGAATCAAATTGGTTGCAATAATTGAATGCAATAATAAAAAGATTTACAATATATAAATTGTATTACTAAATTTGTTTTCGTCTTCCAAAGTTGTATGTCTTTATTAATAAAACAAGGGGTTTAATTAAGATATTGGCGCTCAACTCTTTGTTTGGCACTTAATGGGAATGTCATCCTTTTTCTAATAAGCTAACCCTAAAGAGCTGTATTGAAAGATGAACACTTCATCAACCTAGTCAGTATTCAAAATAACTAGACTGTGACTCTTCATGGATTAGATTCCAAGATAGCATGTCCCAACGCTTTTAACGAACCCATAAAATTAACATTTTTATTCTAGCAGCCTGCTTATGTAATAGGGCCATTTACCCATGTATAGCAAAACACTTAGGTCATGCTAACCTGCAAGTTACTACCTTGAAAACAATTTTAACCGAGATAGTTGTGGAAAACCAGCTGGGTTTGGCTCGCTGGTGCTTTCGCGCTGCTGGATTCCACATAGATTTATATAAAAAACTAAAATGGAGCACTAGAAAAATTGGAGGCTCGGCATAACTTTCTGAGCAAATTGAAATCAGTAAATTAAAAGCAAACACTTAATCGCACGCCAAAGCCTTGCTCTGATGTCGTTGGATCCCCGCTGACTGTCCCAGCATGGGGCAGCGGCGAAACTCCCCTTCCATTTTCTGTCTGACAGGAAAACGCGCTTGGACTAGCTCGCCGAGTCATTCCAGACCCTTGAGATGATTTATTCCTCCCAAGGATCTCAATGCCTATCTTGTCTGAACTCAAGCGGTGCCCCGCTGCCACCTGGTGCTCCCCCAGAGCAACATGCGTTTTGGCCTTAGGGTCAAATATGGGAAATTCTTCCCCTACAATGACCAAGCCATTATCAAAATGGCTCAGGCGGTGATGACACCAGCCTGTTTTATTGACTTCTGCCCTATAAGGGGTAGTTTGATCTTGGCATCCCCTGTGAAGCTGATGCAGCCACTGCAGCAACGGTGCCATTAATTTTTAACAATAATCCCCTCCCAACAACTTGGACCCAGCTCCCAACAGACACCACCTTGGTGGTCCGATTGCTAATTTGCCCACCCACCTCCCCTCAAAGTGCTCCACCAGGAGCTGATAAAAGGTTTGGCAGCCTATGGCGCCAACCCTATCTTACAATTTGTGGTCCCAAATGGGGCCAC
Organism: Massospora cicadina; assembly: GCA_022478985.1. Taxonomy (NCBI): domain Eukaryota; kingdom Fungi; phylum Entomophthoromycota; class Entomophthoromycetes; order Entomophthorales; family Entomophthoraceae; genus Massospora; species Massospora cicadina. The sequence goes on along the minus strand of JAKSZP010004086.1, from coordinate 152,676 downwards.
ACGCCTTGCTGGGCCTCGGGCATATGCCATGATCAGCCCTGAATTTACAAAAATTCTTTATAATTCCCCCTCATGCCACCACCCCATCTGCCCCTGACCATCCATTCTGGGCCCGCGTTGAGGGCGGATGGACGATTTGTCCATTTTGTTTCGAGTTAGACCACTCAAAACATAAATGCACATACTCAGAAACTTCCATCAACGCTGAAAGTTTGCCCGATGCCCACCCATCTGCCACCCACCCCATGCCAACTCCAACATGAGGTTTGATCCTACCTTCCCCTCCTCCAATTCCTGATGCTGCAGCTGCACCTGCAGCCACCAATCAGCACCCACCTTGCCCCAATGCCATAAATAGTTCATCCAACAAAACATCAGATTGGATCCCAGTTTGATCCCATGCATCTACAATTGAATTGAACAAACCTCAACCATACGCTGATTCCCCAATACAATTCAACCAAAATCCATGGGAATTATTGGACGAAATCAACGAATCAGGTAACATCATTGAAGAACCAATGCTGCAAGATGAGCAGCTCAGTAACGCAGAATGGGATGCAAAATTCCCACCTCAGTACTATGTCCCACTACCTATCGCCAAACCATTCTATAGCGACCACCAGCTTGCAGTAGAAGCAGCTGCCACACCAGACTGCTGTCCACTTCGCAAAGCTGCCACCAAATCTGTGGCTGCACTTGCAGGAGGAATTCCACCTCCCGTCATCCCCACAAATCTTAAAGCATAAAGTAATATCAACATGATAATTTTACACAAAAACGTCACTGAAGCCATCCAGAATGTAGTAACAGTATCACGGAATCTGTAAGCAAAAATAACCTGAACCAACATTGCAATGCTCATTAAATTCCCAGATATCAACCTCAAAGCTGAAGATGCTTTGGGCAAATACATCGTTGGTATAATGATGGCTGGCAACTATTCGGAAGTTCCAATTATCAATGATATTGAACCCCATGCCGCTGATGCCCCCACACCCTTAATATCTGCCTTAACATGCACCCTACTCTGGAATGAGATGGATGCGGCTGAAGACAAGCCCCCCTTCCTATCCACCATGGAGGGATAGCATTATTTGCTGCCCACCTGGTTAGATATCTTGTTAGGTATGGTTCAATCAATCAATCCATTTTGGGCGTTTCATTTGAATAGTTATTTTTAAAATGGTTTTTAGTTTTAGTTTGGTAATGTCTGACCCCTGGTCAGCTTACCTCAGTTAAATAAAAACTATAAAAATTGGATTTTTTCATGATTTTTATTATAAGTGTGGGGGTAAAATTGAAAATGATCCTTATTGATGTTCAACCAATCAGTATTTATACTAATTCAAGGGTCATAGGGAATTTGAGGATAGTTTCAGAATAGCTTCAATGTATTCCAAATTAGGAAATATGGTATGCTCTCCTATCAGATAGAGTGAATTTGAGTTACTCTTTTGATTAGAGTGATAGTGGGTATGGGGATTTGGGGCAGAATGTACCCATTTGGTAATTTTTTAATGTACTTTAACCAATCACCGCTGGTTAAAATACTTTCAGCTCAGGGGACCTCCGCCACACCTATAGAGGGGGAGGTCCCTGCATAGGTCCTTGAAGGACCTGATGGTAGTTGGGGGCATACCTTTTGATAGTTGCCCCATGGTCCATCATGGAATCAGAGAAATCTGATCACTAGATTTTACTATAGCTGCCCGTACAGGTTTTGAACCAGTTTTACCCTGATTAATGGGGTTCCACTGAGAATTGGCCAGGGTCTTTTGGCCAATATTCTTAACATTATCATTAAAATCGCTTTATTGCATTGGAGAATTGCAAATAGCCAACATTTCCCCTTTTTAGCTGAATTCAACCTAACACATTCTTATTTTTCAGTGGTGAGGGCAATTGTCTGACATCACCCCCAAAAAAATTTTGGGGGGGGGAGAATAAGGCCATAGAAAGCGTCCATGTACCCCAATATAGGGTAACTCCAGGAGCGAGGGATTTTATTTAATACTCATCCCCTAGCTTATATGTAATTAAAAATGGCCCTTACCAGATGGACCTGAGTTTCTCCCTTCTGAAGTGTTACAATTATGATAATAAAGCACCAAGTAGATACTTGGAAAGAGGGAAGAGGAGCCCAAAGCTAATTTGCAGCTTGACCCTCTTTTGTGACTGTCTTTGCTAAGTTGGTCATTGCCTCAGATTGCATCTGTATGATATGCTAGGCTAACTTCTTCATAGCTTGCTCAGGATCAGTCTTATCAGTGAAGATATCTTTTGCAATTAAAGCTGGAACCCCAGGTTCTCACCCATATAATACTCAGAAAGGTGACATTTTAAGGATTTGATGATTTTAGGAATCCAGCTTTATTTTGCTCGCTGGTGCTACGCCTGCTGGATCCTACAAAGAGTTTTTATTAAAAATTAATAATAAGCTCTAAAAATTGGATTTTTATAGATTTTTATTAATAGAGAGGGGTAAACAATAAGCAATCCCTCCCCAATATTTAATGATTAGTATTTATACTAATTTTGAGGGTCGGAGAGATTCAAGGATAGTTTCAGAATAGCTACATTAAATTCCAAATTAGGAAATATGAGAAACTCTCCTATCAGATCGGAGGAGAGGTGAGTTATGATTTAGGAAATTGAAAATTGGGGTTGTGGGGCAGAATGTACCCATGCAGCAAGGTTTTGATGTACTGCAACCAATCACCATTATAAATTACTTTCACCTCAGGGGACCTCTTCCATGCCTATAAAAGGGGGTGCCCCCCGCATAGGTGTTTTGAAGGACTTGGCGATGGTTGGGGGAGTACCTTCCGCTGGTTGCCCCAAATTCTGTTGTGCGATTGGCAAAATCTGATCAGTTGATTTTACACTTATGCCCGTGCGGATTTCAAACTAATGTTATCTTATTTAATGGGGTTCCACTGAGAATCAGCCAGGGTTTTTTGGCTGATCTCCCAGAGATATTTAATATCATTGAAATTTCACACAATAGAGTTAGAAAATTGCAAATGGCCAACATTTCCCTTTTTGGCTGAACTTGGCCTAAGACATTCGTATTTTTCAGCTGCAAAGGCAAATATCCAACATCACCCCCTCAAGAATGTTGGGGGACGAGTAGGGCCAGAGGAAACAGCCATGTATACGATTGATAGTGATTCTGGTAGCTAGCGCTTTTATAGAGTATTCATTACTTATTTTGTAGGTGATGGTGAAGGGTCCTTCCCAGATTAGATCCAAGCATACCACTTCTTGGAGTGATGAAGTTATGGTAGTATAATACCATGTCAGATAATTGGAAGGTAGGTAGGGGAGTTCTAAGACCATTGGCTGCCTGCCCTTCTTTTGTCACCGTTTTTGGTAAATTAGACATTGCCTCTGAATGGAGCTGGATGATGCGTTGAGCCTAAATATCTCATAATTCTATCAGGCTCCTCAACTTCAGAGGAGAATACATCCTTAACTAGGAGAGGATTATTCCTGGTTCTCAACACATACAAGACACAGAATGGGGACATTTTCAGTACTCAGTGATAACTAATCTGGTAGGCCACGATGGCACTGGGTAAGTATTGATCCCAGTGAAGGGGATCAGAAGAAGCCTTTTTTCATAGAATGGATACCAGGGTACCATTTGCTCTCTCCACAGTTCCATTAGTAGAGGGTTGTATGGGTCCAAGAAAAGTTGTTGTGCTCCCATAGAGGTTTCCAGGATTTTTACTACTATGGAGGTGAAATTTTCACCATTATCGCAGAGTAATACTTGGGGACAGCCATGTTGAGTGAAAAATGTTTTGATGTAAAAAGGTGGCTGTGGCCTTGGTCATCTGGGCAGGAAGAGCCACAGCTTCCACCCATTTAGTAAAATGATCGATAGCTACTAGTATAAATTTGTTTGCACTAGTAGTCTGAGTAAGGGGATCTATCACATCCAAACTGATGGTGTAAAGCGTTTGTTGGGGGGTAGTGGGTTGATACATGTATTGAGTCTTGAAACCGGATTGCTTCTTACATGTAAGGCAAGCTTCCAAGACATCAACAATCAATTCCATCATTACATCCCAATAGTACCGATCCTTAATCCACAAATATGTTTTCTTCGCCCCTCCACGATCTATGTGGAGTGAGCTTCTAGGATAGCAGAAACTCGTTCTGAGGGCTGAAGGCAAGGAAGCCGCTTTACCCCACTTTTTTATTCAAATTCCCATCCTCCACTTTTGTTTTGTGGGAGTGCCAGGATAACGTCTTCTGGACAGGCTCATCCTCATCCTCCCATTTATTTGGGGCCATTATTGGATCATGAAACCTATCCGCCTCACTGTTATCCATATGAAGGATATGTGGCGTCAACCCATAATTATTTAAGTGATGGGTCCCAGCATGGTGTTCAATTTTCTTATCATAAGGCTGTGTAAGTCCCAGTGAACGTCCTCTGGGCATCAATCAGGCCAGCTTTCCATTCCCGAGCAAGAAGGTACCAAGGATGGCCATACCCCTTGTTACTCAGGGCGATCTCACTCATGTGGTAGATGAGCGCTGGGTAAAAGCCCTTCCACTTCAGATCCCACTTCCGGTATCTGCACTCTCCTTGGCAGAACTGTTATGAGGAATCAGTAAAATCTGTGCTGAGATCGCCAAAATGGAATTGATCACAACTAATTTGAGTGGCAATCAGCCCAATACATGGATTTAAAATGGTCAAAAAGTTATGAAGACTGAGCTATCAGCCAGAATTCCCAATGGTTGCAATTTGGTTTACATGATGATCAAAAATCCGCCCCTCCAAAATCCATCAGGCATCACCCCTGATGGGCAGATACCTGCCAGCCAATCAGGCATTGCGCCTGATGCAATGCCACTGTCCGCAACTCAGCCTGCCACCAAATTTTGCGATGTCAGTCACCAGGGAACTAACACGCCCATTCCCAAAAAGTTCACCACTTATTGTAAACCAACCGCAACTTGGCCCACCACCAAATTTGCCAATGTCAGTCCCCAGGGAAATAACCCGCCCATTCCCAAATAGTTCACCGCTTAGGTTGAACTGACTGCAACTCGGCCTGCCGCCAAATTTTGCAATGTCAGTTCCCAGGGAACTAACCCGCCCATTTCCCTTATAATTCGCCGCTTAGGTCAAACTTGCAGAACCAGATCCTGGCTTGTTTCCCTCAAAATTGATGACTATTTAATCAGGCATATTGCACTGAGAAAATTGTTGGTCAATTCTCCTTCCTTAAATTTTCCAATAAAAACAACTTCCCCCAAAATCCCATTTTTATCTGTTGAAAATTAAACTCCCTTCCAGTTCCATATCTGTCATACCAGCAGCAGTGCCTCTGGCATTCTGGTTTGCCACTTGGATGCTCTGGCATCCAGCCTGGCAGGCCAGTCTAATTCTTAATTGCTGTCCACTTGACAGGCTGGAGCTTTAGAGCCCAATGAGCTAACCAGCCAGCAGGGTCCTTCATGTTTGTAACCATTTTTATGAATCGTGGTCTGTAACCACAGTGAAGGTGGTCCCATATAAAAAAGGTGGTAGTGCTTCACAGCTAACAGAACACTGAGGCACTCTATCCAGTTAATATAATTGCATTATGCTTTTGACAGCATCTTACTAAAATAGTATACTGGATGCTCTATACCATTTTCATCTAATTGGGCTAAGATGGCCCCAACGGCATAATCTGAAGCGTCAGTAAACAGAATAAAAGGTTATGGTAGTCTGAGTGTCTCAGGAAAGGACGTTGTTGTAACAGTTGTTTCAACATCTCGAAAGTGGCCTTCTATTAAGCACCCCAATAGAAAGGTGTGTTATTAGTTAATAACTGAATGAGTGGTTCACTGAGTTGGGCAAATTAGGGGTAAATTGATGATACTACCTTATCATCCCTAGAAATATCTGAATGTCTCATAGATTCTTAGGGGGAGGCATCTTCGAAATTACTTCAACCTTCTCTAACATGGGTTGAATTCCTTTTGGAGAATGGAGTGTCTAAGGAAATCCAATTTCTTTTTGGAAGAAGGTACATTTTGAAGGCTTCAACTTAATATTCGATTTGCATAATCTTTGAAACACCTCCTTCAGATGACAAAGATGTTCATTGAAGGTTCATGAGAACACTGTGATATCAAAAAGATATACGAAGATATAAGTTAACTTTAGGTCCCACAAAATATGGTCCATTGCCCGCTGAAGAGAGGCAGGTGCGTTACACAACCCTTATGGTAATTGGATTGGTTGGAAAAGATCCTCACTACAAATGAGGGCACATTTCTCCTGATCTTCAGGGGAAAGATCCATTTGCCTATAGCCACTAGCCAAGTCCATGGCAGAGAAAAAGTTAGAGCCAGAGAGTTGGTCCAGGGCGTCATCAATGGGTGTATAGGATAACTATCCTTTTTTGTGAGACTATTCAATTTTTTGGTAGTTCATAACTATTCAATGACCTCCGTTTTTCTTTTTTTAAGCAACAGAGGAGAAGACAAAGAGCTTTGTGAGGGAACTAACAATCCCACATCTAGCAATTGCTGGAGCTTCGTCCTCAAATAAGTTCATCCACCTCAGATGTAAGGTAAGGTTTTAAATGAATAGGGCAGGAATCACCCACATTGATGGAGTGACACCAGCCTTTCATTTGACCATAGTCAAGGTCCAATTTAAAAAAGATGATGCTATATTCATCTAATAAAGTATGAACTTTATTCAATTTGACTGGGGTTAACTTATCTGAAATATGAACGTTAAGTAAAGTGCACACCAGATTATCCATAGGCAAACCCAGATCCGCCATAGAACCAACAGAGTGGATACATTCAATATCTTCTACTGGAAATAGGAAGCCTCAGCCAATCTCTTGGTGTTTGGAATGATCATTTCTTTACCAGTGAGGTTTACCACTAAAAGGGTAATAGTCCTCTGGTAGGCTGAGTCTAGTACCAGGAAATACCATAGGCTCCAAGGGGCTAACGCCCTCAAGGCTTGTGATATGCAACAATCAGAGGTGTAGGATTTGTATCGTGATTTTAGTGTCATCCACTCTTTGTTACCCAGGTTTAATCAATACCTCATCTGAAGCATAGAAAGGGATGCCATCCCTTGCATCCACTGAATCAGGCAATTTCTTAGTGTAGCATCCTGAGATAAAGTAAGATAAAATCATAGCCAAGAAAGGGTATTCGATAAGGCAAGTGTAATAGTGCTTTCTTTGTTCTTTGTTAGATTTGACTAACAGGACTTAATAGCCTAATAACGAGAGAGATCCTTGCTTCATGTTTATTATTTCCTAGTATTTAATCATAAACTGAGTGTATATGAGCATATCATATGTGTTGTTGTCCAAAGCCACAGCAGGGGATGATAATATAAGCTTCCCAATGTGAATGGGAAGGGAAGAGTATGCCCCACCGGCATGGGTATTATTTGGGGCCTGCAGTTCCAAAAATCTTATGTATACTTCAAGTCAGGAGCTAGCTTTATTTTCTTAATAAGCTTAGTGGAGATCACATTAGCGGGGGAACCAGTGTCCAGGATAGCCAGTATTCCTACCTTTTGAATGACCACTTCAACTTTGGTGAGCGTTCCTCCAAAGTTAGGTGATAAAGCTAAGACATCCTTGAACAGGAAGGTGGAGGTTAACTTTTTAGCAGTCTCAGGGACTTTACCCATGATGGACTTTAAGTGATGAACCCGCTGAAGAGGGAGTATCAGGCCAGCTAAGAATTGGTCACCATAGCTGGCAGTTTCAATAGAACTTGAACACCCTAGAATTTGGCTGAGGTAAGTTTCCTCAGGTATGGTAGACTCGTCTACCCCTCCAGCGTTCAAATGATCAGGCACTTCTACTTCCATGGGAGCTTTATTTATGTAGTAACCAACATAATTGTAACCCCCTCATATTCCTCCCCAAGGGTATTTGCGACAATGGGCAAGGCCGCGATGGAGGTAGAGGGGATGGCCACAGAAGATTGAGTAGCCTTAGAGAGCGCATTCACCAGCTTAGCTGGAGAGGTAGGCAAAGAAGCTTTAGTGAGCTTGTGCGGCCGTATGGTTGTTACAACCTTACATGGCGTTGATTCAGGTGAAGGAGTGACAACCTTTTTAAGTTGCACTGGGGGAGCTGGTTTTGTAGGGAGGATAGGCACAAATGAAAGCACACTCAACTGATCAACAAGCGGTAGCTTCTATATGATGGCTGAAGATTTTACCTCAGCGTCACTTGTGTTAGCCCATAATTGAAATTAAAACACTTCAAACAAAGCCTCTTTAATGTTATTGAGATTTTTGAAGTGGCGTTTATCTGAGATGATGTGTCTGGCTAGAGAGGGTTGAGAGGCTAACCCAGCTAATGGGGCGGCGATAGCATCCTCAAGGGTAATCATGTTAGAGGTGGATAACCTTTGTGCAGAGAGGTAAAATCGTTAAGTAAAAGCAATAGTTGATTCACCTTCCAACATACTAAGGAGCATATAGGCCTGCTTTTCCCTGTGTAGACTCTGTTTGGATCCGAAATCAGCCAGAAGAGCTTCCTTCACCTCTTCCCAGGTGTATGAAGGGTTCAGGTTTGGGACTATCATCTCTTGCGCTAGACGACTTAAACAAGGAAGGATGTGGCGCACTTTTTGCTTGTCTGTGGCGCCATCCATAGCGGCTTCATAAAAGTATAAGAAGGTAGCAATGCTCCCTTTACCAGGAAAAACTTGTCCTTACTGGGGAGTTTGTAAGGGCGCTGTTCAAGCTCCTCAAAGTGGGGAAAAGCGCTAGTTAGTTGCTTTTTAAATGCAACGAGGTTTGGTGTACAGGAATCCCCTGTAGTGAGCAACATTTTGTAGGAATCCAATTTATTTTGCTCTCTGATGCTACGCCTGATGGATCCCTAAAGATTTTCTTAATAAAAATTAATTATAAGCGCTAAAAATAGGATTTTTTTATAGATTTTTATTAAGAGTGAGGAGGTAAACAATAAGCGATCCTTTCTTGATGTTTGACAGTTATTATTTATATTTTAATTTCGAGGGTTGGAGGGTTTTGAGGATAGTTTTAGAATAGCTGCAATGAATTTAAAATTAGGAAATATGAACTCTCCTATCAGATCGGAGGAGAGGTGAGGGACGGTTTAGGAAATCGAAAATTGGGGTTGTGAGGCAGAATGTACCCATGCGGCAAGGTTTTGATGTACTGCAACCAATCAGGTTTGAAAATTACTTACAATTCAGGGGACCTCCGCTATGCCTATAAAAGGGTGTGGCCCCCACATAGTTGTTGTGAAGGACTTGGCGATGGTTGGGGGAGTACCTTCCACTGGTTGCCCCAAAGTCCATTGTGCAATTGGCGAAATCTGATTGGTTGACTTTACGGATATTGCCCATGCAGGTTTTTAACTGGTGTTTCCCCAGTCAACGGGGTTCCACCAAGAATTGGCCAGGGTCTTTCAGCTGATCTCCTTAAGATTTTAGTGTCATTAAAATTGCTTGTAATACCATTTTAAAATTCCAAATGGCCAAAATTTACCTTTTTTGGCTAACTTGACCTAAGACATTCTTATTTTCAGCTGCAAAGGCCAAATACCTGACAATGATAACTGATGCAGTATGCCATGGGGTCACTTGGTAAGTACTGATCCCAAGTTTAGGGTGTAAGTCTTGGGGACCAGCCCTTGCAACTGGATAGGGTTTAGCACCCCTTCTGGATGAAGAGGGGCCCCAAGGCTCCAGTGGACCCTCTGTCACAGCTGGGCGACCTAGCCCATGTGATAGATGAGCACTCGGTGATGGCTTTCTTACCCAAAGATATCCCACTCCCACCTCTTCCCCCTCTTCAATCCTGGTAAGGTTGATAGAAGGGGTCTTCAGGGAGATGGCACACATCAGGGGGCATAGAGAGGGCCCTGGGTCCACCCACACCCTAGGCAAGCCATGGGCAAAATTTGGGAAAATGACAATTCCCAACATCAGAGCCCGTCCAGTAATCTCCATACTGGGGGAGCCAGTCCGAGCTGGCCTGCTTCAGAAACCAGATTGGAATACAGCTCAGATTGCAAACCTGGTTCTGAACAACTTAGATCATCTGGCCCAAGGCTCCAAAATGGATTCAGGGAGTTTGGATCGTATGAGTAGCCCAATCAAGGGATTGGCTCAAATTGCAACAAATTTGATCCATGGACCCCCCAAGATGAATCTGGACCGCCCAAGCTGTGCAAACAGGCTGATTTGAGTCATCAGGACCCAGATCGGTAGTATCAACTTGGCTTGGTCCCAAGAATTTGGAAAAATATGCAAAAATTTTAAAAGCTTTTGCCAGAATTGGGAGCTGCCTTCTACCCCCTCTGAGCCAGCCAACTGAATCCCATTTCCATCCCCTGAATGACCATTCCCTTGATACTCCCCATGGCTATCGCCCATTTTAAAAGGCAACTGCCCCCACCAAGGGCAGTTGTCAGTTCATTCTTTTGCCTTTCATCAAATAATCCGAAATATCTGCCTATTTTGCTGCGGCCTCCATCTGCCTTTAAAAATTTATAAAAATTTCAACAATCTATCCAATGAAGTGCACAGTTGCCCAAATTCTCTTACTGATGTTTGCCAACTGGATTATCTAGTCACTCGATCCCTCCACACTGCAGCAGATCATAAATACAGTAATCTGCTCTGCCCCCATTGACAAACCCACCGCTTTATTTGTTTTCATGAATCTGTTAAATAGAGACACTTCCATCTGTTCAGTTACCGAGTCCACCAAAACTGCTCCCCAGTTAGAGCAGCCCCAAGGCGTCCCTAGCCCACTGCGCATGGGTTTGGATTCCATAGCTGCCCCTGCTGCTGCAGGTCCAGCCCACCAGTGGGACCTAGAGCGCCCCCTCCAAGGGAAGCTCAGTCTCAGCTCCTCTCATGGGGTTTATCATACCTCCACGCATATTTCCAATAACGTGGCAGCCTATGTGCCATCTCCCGCTGGCATGCAAGCCCCCTATCTGAATATGAAGGCCAGCAACCATGAACCCTGGAGGAGTCATCGTCCTCCCTGCCTCTTCCACTCTTGAGGGTAACCCCTGCAGGACTTGCGGTTGCCCCCAACACAACCATCTGGTTTTCCTTGGGGGCCTTCGGTACATTACTGAACTTTTCTTTCCTCACATCTCCTTTAGATCCCCACTTCTATTAGTCACCTGGACTGCTATGCCTCTGGCATTCTGGGGCCTCCACTGGTGCTCGCGCACCCCACCTGGGATCCCAGTCTAGTTCTTCTTATGCCAAATCCGTGACAGAGGGGATCTGAAGTTGCCATTTTCCATAAAATATAAACCAGCTTCCCATTTGCACTTTCTCACTGTACCATTGGTTGAAGAGTTGTAGGGGGCGGAAAAGAGCTGTTAGGTGCCAATGAAAGTTGCGAGAATCATTTTCACTCATGAGGTGAAGTTTTTACCATTATTGCAGAGCAAAAATTGGGGGCAACCATGTCAGGTAAAGATATACTGGTGGAGAAAAGTGGCTGTGGCCTTAGCCATCTAACTGGGATAGCCACTTCCTCAACCCATTTGATAAAGTGATCAATTTAAACCAATATAAATCTACTTCCACCTGTATTTTGGGGAAGAGGGCCAACCATATCGAGACTTATTATATGGAAAGTCCTTTTGAGGGGTGGTAAATTGATATTAATACTTTGTTTTGAAGTTGGACTGCTTCTTACATGTTAGACAGGCATCCAAGTATTCAGCGATGGTCTTAATGATTCCCTCCCAATAGTAACATTCTTTTACCCATTCATAGGTTTTTTCACACTCCACTATGACCTAGGAGGGTATGAGACTCCATAATGACAGGTACTCGCCCTGAAGGTCGGAGGTAGGGTAACCATTTCACCCCCACTTTCTTGTATAGATGGCCATTATCCACTTTCGTTTTGTGGTAATGGTGAGCTAGCATCTTCTGTAATGGTTCATCTTCATCAGCCCATGAGTCAAGAGTCATAAGGAGATTGTGTAGCCTCTCAGCTTCACTATCATCTAAGTGAAGAACAAGAAGCCGGTTTAATCCATCTACATTCATGTGGCGCGTTCTTGCCCGATTTTCAATGGCCATATCGTAATTATGGAGCTTCAGAGCCCATCGAGACAACCGCCCTGTGGGGTCCTTCATATTCTGAAACCACTTTAGAGAGGCGTGGTCAATGATTACTTTGAAGGGATCCCATATAGGAAGGGGCGGTAGTGTTTGACATCAATCAGGACAGCTAAACATTCCTTCACCGTGACGTTGTAGTTAAACTCAATTTTAGAAATCATGTTATAAAGTAAGATATGGGATGATCAATTTTATTTTCATCCAACAGAGCCAAGGTAGTGCTAACAGCATAATTGGAGGCATCCGTAAACAACATAAAAGACTTGTCATAGTCAGTGTGATGTAGTATGTGCCTTTTTTTGAAATAAGGCCCACAGAGTCTCGAAGATGACCTGTTGTTCAACGCCCCAATAGAAGGGGGTTTTCTTGGCCAAGAGACGTACAAGGGGCTAAAAAGCTGGGCGAACTTGAGAATAAACTGATGGTAATATTCCATCATGCCCAAGAATACTTGGATGTCCTAAAGGGTTTTGGGAGAAGGCATCTTAGATATTGCTTTGACTTTATACTGCTAGGGTTGTATCCCATCTTGGGATATGAAGTGCCCGAGAAAATCTAACTTTTTTGGAAAAAAGTACATTTAGAGGGCTTCAGATTTATGTTAGAATCCCGCAACCATTAAAACACCTCCTTTAGATGCGGGAGATGCTCGTTGAATGTCTTAAAGAAGACTGTGATGTCATCAAGGCAGACGATCACACAGCACAGCTTAAGGTCCTGGAGAATATGATCCATTGCCCGCTGAAAAGTAGCAGGGCAGTGCACAACTCCTGAGGTAACTTAGTGGTTTGAAACAAACCCATACTGTATATCTGGGCGCGCTTCTTCTGATCCTGCGGAGAAAGGTCCATCTGCCAATACCTGCTAGCCAAATACATGCTGGAGAAGTATTAAGACCCAGAGAATTGGGCCAGAGCGTCATCAATGCGGGGGATATGGTAGCTGTCCTTCTTGGTAAGGTTATTCAGCTAGGGTAATCCATCACTATCCAATGACCTCCATTTTTATTCTTTATCAATAGGATCAGGGATGACCAAGGGCTTTGGGAGGTACCAAAAACCCAGCGTCCAACAGCTGTTTGAGATCCGTCCAAATCTGTAGCTCCTCTACTTTGGATTATTGGTAGGGTTTGGAGCAGATAGGTCAAGCATCCCCAACGTCAATGGTATGAGTCCAACCCTTCATGTAACCATAGTCAGTATAAGATTTAAAGAAGTTGTCTTTATAGGAATCTAATAAGATGTGGACTATCTCCAACTCAGCTGGAGTTATTTCGTCAGAGTCTTTAAGAGAGAGTAGGGTACATATGGAATGTTCGTCTAGTAACCTCATATACACCATAGATTCAATACAGTGAACTTGCCTTATTTCCTCAAGGGGAATCAACATACCCCTTCCAATCTCTTAATGCTTCTTTACAACCATATCCTTCTTGGTAAATTTCCTAGCAGAAGGTTGATAGGTCGTTGATAGGTAGGGTCAGGTACACCTGGCAAAACTTTAGGCTCCAAATGACTAACTTCATCAATGCTAGTTAAGTGCAGTAAGAAGTTATGAGGGATTTGTAAGGTAATCTTAGTATCTACTACCATTTGTTGACCCGCTTTAATTACAACCTCCTTTCAAGTATAGAACGGGATATCCTCAAGGGCGTCCACTGATGGAGGCAACATATCCGTATGCCATCTGGCTGGTATGTAATGTAATGTCAAGGCGGAAGAGGGAAACTCAATGGTGCAAACATAGTTTTTTGTTAATCTCTTCATTGGTTAGAATCAATGGGATTTCATAGATAAGTAAGGAGAGATGGCCCTGCTTCATGTTAATAACCCCTTAATATCGAAGTATGAACTGGGTTCCATTGAGTAAATCATAGTTATTATTGGTCAAAGCCACTGCCAGAGCTGCTAAAAAAGCTTCCCAAAACGAATGAGCAGGGAAGAGTACGCCCCAATGGCGCGGGTATTGTTTGGAACTGCAGTTCCAAACACTTGAGTATAGTCGAGGTCAGGAGCCAGCTTGATTTTCTTGATAAGCTTGGATGATACAACGTTCATTGGGGACCCAGTGTCAAGGATAGCTTTAACCCGCACCACACTAATGACGACCTCCACTTTAGTTAAAGCACCACCCAAGGAGGGGGAAGAGCGAGAAGCTCTTTTAGATGAAGAGAGGAGGCAAGTCTTTTGGTCGTTTCAGGGTATTTCTCCTGGATAGTCTGTAGGGTATGGATGGACTGGGTAGATTGGAGACATGTAACAATTTGCTGGTCAGCATGACTGGCAGTGTCGATAATCTCAAGACCCTATATACCTGCAGCAGATATGTTTGATGAGGGACCTTAACCCAATTGACTCTCTCTGGATTCAAACAATCAGGTAACTTCAATTCACCTGTAGCTCCTAAAACATAATGACCAACATCTTCATCACCCCCTCAGACTCATCGTCAGAGGAATTATCAATGCAGATTAGGGAGCCCAGAGGAGGTAGATATTAACAGGTCTACCCTTATGGGAGGATAAGAAAAGAGGTTGTTCTTCCACCTTATTCACTTTTGGGGGAGGCGTTGGAATTTCCACCGCTTGAGTTTTGACTTTCAAAGCAGGGGGTTGGTGCTGCCTCAAAGTGATAGGCTTCAGACTAGAGTTATCCAAATGAGAGGCTGAGGGTGATAGCTCTGGAGAGGTAGATAATTTATCTTCAACAGCTTTGGGTTTTTTAGTGGCTGGGTTCTTTGGTGAAACAGGCGGTTTAACCTTTGTGAACTAGTCATTCAACCCACTGTTAGTGGGAGTGGTTGGGACCCAAGAAAGGGGTTTGTTCAGTAGAGCATTCTTTGAAACCACTTGGGAAGGCCATTCTGAAGAAGAAAATAGACAAGATAAATGGTCAACTGCTTTCACCAACTGAGTATTATGATCTGAAGATGCAGGGATGCACTGCCCTGTCACAGCCAGTACTATCTGCTTATTGTTATAGGTAGTAGTAACCGTTTGTGCTGTCAACGTCATAAGAGCAGGTTTCCAAAGGGTATTAGCAGTAGTATAAACTAACTTAGCTGGCGTAACTGCGTGACTCAAACATCATTGGGTAGGGTCAAGCTCACAGATGTCAGAAACTAATATAAAAAGGCTTCCTTGATATCTCATACAGTTATGAAAGTGCGCTTTATGGAAGAGAGATGCATCACTAAGGGAGGATGAAATGCTAAGCAAGCTAATATAGCTGCAATTGCATCATCAAGAGAGAGCATTTTAGCAAGCAACAGAGTTTGATCTTTTGTATAGTAGCGATCAACATAATATGTAATAGATTTTCCTTCTTGCAAATTAAAACACATAAAGGCCTGTTTTTGCCGTTGCAAACTCTGCTTGGAGCCAAATTCATCAAGATGCACTTGCTTAACCTCCTCCAAACTGCTGAGGTTGACCATGGAAGGGACCAAGTTTCCTTGAGATAAATGGTTTAAGCAGGGAAGAATATACTGGTTTTATTGTTGGTCAGTTGCTCCTTCCATCTCAGATTCATAAACATAGAGGAAGGAAGCAATACTGCCCTCACCAAGTGTGAACTTGTCTCAACGTGGGGGTTTTATGCATACCTGGGCGTTGAGATGTTTGCTTCTCGAGCCATTTAAGGCGAGACAAAGCACCTGATAGTTGCGTTTCAAGGGCAAATATTCTTGATGTACAGGGATACTCTTTATTGAGCACTATCTTGCGGGAAACCAGCTGGGTTTGACTCGCTGGTGCTTTCACGCCTCTGGATTCCACAAAGATTTATATAAAAAACTAAAATGGAGCACTATAAAAATTTTGGATTTTTTATGATTTTTATTAAAAGTGTAGAGGTAAAATGGAAAATGATCCTTCTTGATGTTCAACCAATAAGTATTTATACTAATTCGAGGGTCAGAGGGAATTTGAGGATAGTTTCAGAATAGCTTTGATGTATTCCAAATTAGGAAATATGGTATGCTCTCCTATCAGAAAGAGTGAATTTGAGTTACTCTTTTGGTCAGAGTGATAGTGGGAATGGGGTTTTGGGGGCAGAATGTACCCATTTGGTAATGTTTTAATGTACTTTAACCAATCACCGCTGGTTAAAATACTTTCAGCTCAGGGGACCTCCGCCACACCTATAAAAGGGGGAGGTCCCTGCATAGGTCCTTGAAGGACTTGATAGTAGTTGGGGCATACCTTTTGATAGTTGCCCTATGGTCCATCATGGAATCAGAGAAATCTGATCACTAGATTTTACATTAGCTGCCCGTACAAGTTTTAAACCAGTTTTACCCTGATTAATGGGGTTCCACTGAGAATTGGCCAGGGTCTTTTGGCAATATTCTTAACATTATCATTAAAATCGCTTTATTGCATTGGAGAATTGCAAATGGCAAAAATTTTTCCTTTTTAGCTGAATTCGACCTAACAAATTCTTATTAATCAGTGGCGAGGGAAAATGTCCAACAATAGTAAAACATAAACACTATGATGATTGGCAACAAATCCTGATTGATCCACATAAGAAAATTTAATTGTTTAAATTTCAAATCTAACTTTACAAAAATTTTAGGGTATGATCACCCAATAAACTCTAATTTTCAAGATTAGGATAAGGTCTTAAAATTTACTCAATCAATGTCTCATATGAGAACATCCCCAAAAAAAGTTATTAAATATCAATAACTCCAACTTTTTTAAGTTTGCTTGTCATTAAAATTAAACCAAAGTGAGCTAGACAGTTGCTATAATCTATCAAAGCTAAATATTGTGGACATTCCAAAATCCCTATACATTACTTTTATTTACCAGATTATCCAACAAAGATGGTGTTTTGGAGGCAGATGCCGCTTTATTCTGTGGCATGCATCAGCCAGAATTATCAAATATCGATTATGGTCATCAGCGTTTCTAAGTTCAAAAAATTCTTCTGCATCAGCAAACTAGCTCTTTACACTTGCTCAATTCTTCTCATGTTCGCTGCCATCTCACACAAGCAAGGATCTCACGGCTACATACCATACCAGGTTTAATCAGTCATACTTGCCATTTGTAAATTTCTGAACGCCTGTTTCCCCCAAACCATGATTCTCACAAATTGATCAGTGTAGATCTTTGATTTCTCATTCTTTGTGACTCACTACAACAGACTTGGTTTAAACAAGAACTGGTCCTGAAAAAGGTCCACACTCACTTAGTCCTTGTTACTATCTTCACCACCATAGTATCACATCCTCCCTCTCTTAGAGATTGTATGTAAACACAACCCCAATATATAAGATTGAGGAAGAGTTAAGACTAGTAGTATTATATATTTTTTATTTTTCTATTTTTTTGAAGTGAATTTCCCAATGATTATTATGTCATTTATATTTTATATTTTTTGTATCTTTTTCCAAATTTGATGTCATTTTAAGTTTCTTATCTTTTTATCCATATCCAATATTTTTAGTATCTATTATGGGCCCTATTAACAAAATAGCCATCAACAATATTTCTGATCATAAAGAAAACTGTCACCTACTTAATAATAGTATAAATGGGTCTGACCATAAGGCATCCAAGTTTTTAACAAATATTATGGGTATCAAAATAGGCTTACGCTATTACCCAAATGGTTTTTCTTGAGCTGGTCAGTTAGGATAATCTTGTTTTTCTCTCTGATTCTTTACTTCAGTATATCGTTGAATGCTTGAGAATGCAATTCAATTATAATATTGGCCAGTCAGTTTAAGGTTTCTCAGAAATCAACCCTAATATTAGTTCTACTCCCATATATAAGATTGGCAGCAATGCAGCTCTTTGCTAAATTACAAAGTTTAAACGGCATCTTTCAGTTTCTTTATGATGAATGATACTATAACGCGAAGGTTACTGAACTTAAGTAGAATCCTCAAACAGATTTTTTTCCCGTACCATTTTCCTTAATGTCTCTGCTAGGTTATTGTTAACTTTTTCTTCCATTCCGTTTGTTTCCAGATGGTATGGAATTGACATCGCTCCTCTTTTACCCATTAGTTTGTTTAGTCTTGGTATCACATAGGAGTAAATTGACTGTTATCACTGAATAACTCTTGGTGACATTTGTGTTGTAATGCTGCTTGGTCCAGGATAAATTTTGAAGTGCTTGTTGCATCTACCTGACCTAAGGATTTGGTTTTAGCCCATCTGGTCAGATGGTTTAATTCAGCTATTATGTATGTCATGATTCTGGTATGAATGGACAATAAGCTATAGTCCTGGTGGATTGCTATTTAGAATAAAAGCAGGCTTAAGGTTGAGCAATAGATTATGTTAAACCAAATTGAATTGATAAAAGCAATTATGGTTCAGCAAACCAAGGAAATTCTGCCAAAGCCTCAATGTTTAAATGAAACCTTTAGATCTTACCAAATAGGGAATTACTAAGTGGAGCATGTTGAATCCGCTGAGGAATACCAAGGATTAATAGTTGAGCATGAGAGTGAGAAGAGAAAGGTTTTTTTTTTACAAAGAAGAGTGTAGTATAAAGAATAAAGGAGGTAGCTGTTAAGTTTTCTATTAAATAAATTGGTATTTTTGGGAGATTAGCTCCTTATTAAATACTTTGTTAATTTTGTTAATGAGGGCTAGCAACACTCATATGCTCATCCGTTGCTCAGTGGGTTTTTACCTTTACAAACAGTTTGTAGGAATCAATATAATCCGCCATAAGTTAACATTGGTGCTCACTACAGGGGGCTTCACTGGTGGTCTTCTTGAGTAGTTGGAGGACAGGTAGGAGGTGGCAAGAGCCAAAGGTTTAAAACCAGCTCACCTTTGAGGGGGTGCTGGGGTATTATTGGCCCACCATTGGGGTGGGTCATTCTGGAGGAATACCATCTGGTTAAGTGGGGTGAAATGTCAAAATTTAGCCAGATGGATTCCTCCCAATAATATTTTAATTTAGGTTGTTAGTTAGTCAGGCGTGATTGATAGCTAATCGCCTAGTTTGATATTATTTAGAGTTATGAAAATGATAATTGTTTTAGATTAGTCGGATTACTAGCTTTGCGCCAACTGAAAAATATGTGATTGTTGGAATTAACAATGGAATGCTGTAGCATTTTTAAAAAACTACATAATTTATTTAAAAATTAAATTAAACAGAAAATTAAGAGGGGAGGGAGGAATACAGTCAATATAGCTGAGAATAAAGGACTGGGAAGTTAGGCTGCTAGTTTCCTAGCACCTCTAACCATTGTGGGTTGCAATAGCCATTGCTAGCAACAGTTCAAGTGTCAATGAGCTTACAGGCCAATTTTATCATGAGTCAGTTTGTTGCTTTATCATGTAAGATGAGCGATCTGGGTGGGAAAAGCCAAACACATGACTTTATAACACCTGATTAAGCATGAGAATTTAGAGATCCAACAGAGCTGATTGGAAATAATCTGAATGGTATTCAGTACCAAACTTTGTGTTGGGGGCGCTCATTGTTAAGACTCTTGGCAAAGAAAGCTGAGCGTATGACCTAAACACAATATTGGTAGATGAAGACTAGTAACTGGATTTGGGCTATTCTCAGGATTTTCACAAAAAATGTCCTACAACAGATGCATTTACGTCAGCAATTGTACACCTGAGAGGATGTATCCCATCGTGGACTATTACATTTTGAACACGGCACATTTATAATATTTGTGGGTGATATCTGCTTCCAGTTTAACGCATACTGGGCACTCCTTGTGCGGGGTAGTCCCGTCCACTAGGATTACTGGATCTAATCACTAATGGAAGGATCCAAAAGGTGACTGATTTATCTTTTGCCGTTACTAGTTGGGAGTTGAGGCCCAAAATTAACTCTTTTGGTTTTTTGTTAGTGTCATGGCCTTTGGCTGCACAGTTGTTCAGAATTTGTGGTCAATTTGGTGGGTTGCATCTGGGTTTTGGAAGCAGATCACCATATTTTATTGAAATCAATATGTAGACAATTTTAAATTGTCTTAAAGGTTGTTGGGATCACAGGTTGATACCGTGGATCCTTTTTATGTAATTTGGACAGTTGGCCCAAAGTTCAAGGGAGTTGAAAACTTACCTTGGTTGCTTCCTATGGTCAATAAGTCTTGCTGATCCAGATATCAAGTCTGGTGAGGCAAATTTCAGTCAAAAGTCAAATTTTTCACAATTGTGAAAAGGGAGAAAACATGTAAAGTTTTTTTATTCAATACCCCCTTTTAAGGGAAATTGTGTAGGTTGAACCAGAGAAATCTAAGCCAACCAAGCCTAGATCTAATAATATAAACAGATTGGGGATTTGATACAAACCCCAATTAAATTGGTTGATCTAATTAAATTTGTCTCATAGCTTACGTTTGAGTTCTGACTAAAGTTTGGTTTTTTTGGTCAGTTTGGGATCAATAGCTGTTATTTGACATTTCAAATCAGCTGGTCAGGTCAGGATACTGATAATACCCCCTCTAGATCTTGGCGCAGGGGAAAATGGATGGAGAAAGCGACTATGGATGCATTTTACAACGTTACTCTGAACAACCTCTAGAATTGAGTGTTCATTACCTCATCTATATATGACTCAATAGGGCTCTGACCAGTTGGTGCCCAGTTTGTGATCACATCCAGGCCACTAATGGTGGAATAGAAAGAGGTCACCTTGTTGGAAAGAGTGTAGGGGATCATGTTTATCATTAAACTGAGCAGTTTCTCTACTGGTTGTGACGGACAGGTTTCTGGCAGCTTGGGCCTGAAGTCTTATGATAATATTTGCAATATTTTCATATATACTTCAGGTGCTTCAGGAGAAGCTTGGTCAAGCAGCGAATGGACTTTGGAAGGTAGATGGGAATTTCTACCATACAACACTTGGAAGGGTGACATTTTAGTAGTTTGATGATAAATGATTCAATAGGCCAGAATTGCACTAGGCAAATATTGGGGCCAATAAAGGGGTTCAGACATCGCCAATTTCTGGAGGTTTGCAATTAGAGTACCATTTACCCTCTCTACCATTCCATTGGTTGTAGGATTTTAGGGGGTGGAGAATACCTGTGTTGTTCCCATCAGTTGGCTAAATCTTTCACCAGCATCAAGTGGAGAATTTGTCCATTTTCAGAAAGAATGATGTCAGGGCACCCAAGTTGGGTGATAATCCTATTATATAAAAAAATGGCGGTAGCCTTTGCCAAAGTGGTGGGGAGCAATGTAGCTTTGATCAACTTTGTTAGATGGACCACAGCTAGTAGAAGGAACTGATGTCCATTGGAGGCACGAGGAAGAGGTCCCACAACATCAATGCTATTAGTATGGAATGGTTCACTGGGTGGGACCACTTGATGTTGAGAGCAGGGATTTGGTCCAGTTTGACTTTTACATACCAGACAGGACTCCAATACATCCTGGATAGAAACAAGCATTTTTTCCCAATAACATTGAGTTTTAAGCCGCTGGTAGGTTTTCCAAATACCCCATGGCTAATTTGCCAGCGTCACTCTAATATGACATCAGTTCTAGCTGATGTTCATACATAAGGCACCCATTGTTTAGATAAAAGCTTGCACAATTGACCATTATTGACTTAAGATTTGCCAATAATTTCTCCAATTCCTTTTGGAGGTTTGGTATTCGTCCTTTTATAACTGTGGTTGGGTTAGGAGGTCGTAGAGTCAATTTTCTTCAGGGTCAGTTATAGTTAAGATGGTTATGAGAAAGGCAATCTGCAATTTGATGGATTGGCCCTGATCGGTGGATAATGGAAAAGTCATAATTTTGATGTTCAACGCCTACCAGGCTAATCGCCCATAAACATCCTTCATTAGCTGAAGCCAACATAAGGAAGCATGGTCAGTTATGATTTTAAAATGTTTCCCATATAGATAGAGGCGGAAATTCTTAATGGCCAGCAAGACCGCCAATCATATGCGTTCTGTAACGCCATGATTGTGTTTGGTCTTAGATAAGGTCTTGATATATTAGTCGATGGGATGGTCCACTAAGTTATCATCATGTTGAGATAGTATGCCTCTGATGGCAATATTGCTAGCATCAGTAAAGATTTGGAGGGGTTTATCAAAATTTGGATGAATAAGTACCGGAGAGCGGGAAAGAGAGACTTGTAGCAGGTTAAAAGCCTGCTGTTGTTCTATCCACTGAAAGGTATGCCTTTCTTCAGTAGATACACCATAGGTTTAAAGGTTTCTGCAAAATGGGAAATAAATTGGCAATAATAGACCACCATTCCTAGGAAGACTTGTACATCTCGTAGGGATTTAGGGGGGTTATTTTAGCAATAGTCAGGACCTTATCATCCATTGGGGTATTCCTGCTTTAATGACCTTATAAATCAAAAATTTTAACTCACTCTGGAAGAAAGAGCATTTTGACAGCTTTAGTTTTAATGACGATTGCTGTAACCGCTGAAAGACTTGCCTGAGGTGAGCTAGATGTTCAGTAAAGGTTCTTGAGAAAACGGTAACATCATAAAGATAGACTAATATACAGGAGCTTTTTAAATCGCCTAGTAGTCCGTCCATATATCGTTGGAAGGTAGCAGGGGCTTACATAACCCCTGAGGCATTTTAGTGGGCTCAAAAATTCCTTCACTTGTGATGAGAGCGCATTATGTCCAATATTCTGGTGACAAATCTACTTGCCATTATCCACTGGCAAGATCAATAGCAGAGAAATAGTTGGACCCTGACATTTAGTGTAAGGAGTCAACTATACGCGGCAGGGGTAAAATTTTTATGAGTGATAGAGTTGAGGTGGCAATAATCCATAACAACATGGTGACCACCATCCTTTTTCCTAACTTGTAGTAGTGGGGAAGCCCAAGGAGTTTTGATAGGCTCAATTAACCCAGCCTCCATAGTTGCTGTAATCTAAGGCCACATGAGCTTCCTCCACATTAAATTTTTGATTTGGCTGGGATTTAAATGAAGGGTGTTTTCAGTTTCAATTTGATAAATTACTCCAGACATTTTCCCATAGTCACTTGGTCCCAAAGAAAAAATATTTCCATACTCCTCAAGGAGGGCTTCTACTTCCTGGCATTCGCTTGGGGTAAGATTGTCTCCAATTCTACTGTCACCCATAGCTATGGTGGGTTGGGGGATCAAATCCTAATCCTGTAACAAGCCAAAATAATTTACATTGGCAATACTTTTAATGGGACATAGTTTTACATACGCAATAGAGTCATGCTGAGGGACCTGGAGAGGTTTAGTGGTTAAATTCCCTAATAGAATATAGATATATTTCCCATAGGCTGGATCCAAAATCCCCAGGAAGGTCAAAACTTCCTTGATCGAAGGGTTTAGGTCTCTACCAAACTCCAAAATTTGATCAGGAGGGGTAATAATCCGAACCCTTATATCTACAATAACTTGTGAGCCCAAGGGTATTGTAATAGAATGAGGGGTATACAGAGGGATCCCCTCTTTGGCATACAAAGCCTCTGGGGCAACTTAGTTTTTCCCCTAAGACTTGGTACTCAATTTTGCAAATGGAAGATGGTTATGCAAGGAAGCATGTCCATTTTTTCAGGGCTCCTTTACTTTTAATGGGGAGTTCAAATATTAACAGAATCTGATATCCTAGTAAAGATAGGTATTTTTCCTTGTGTTTGATATTACAGTTAAACTCCCGCATTAGTTGGACCCAAATAAGCAACTCGTTGTTATCATTTTCTATTGCAACAGTGGGGCAGGAATTAATAACTTCCCAAAATGAATGTGTAAAGCAGAATAGGCTCCTAATGCCTTAGTAGACTGACTACCTGCCATCCCATATTCAGCTTTGTGAATCAAGTCTGGACCATGTTTATCTTTTGGAAAGTCCGGAGGACATAACGGTAACTGGAGAACTGATGTCAATTATCACCAGGGATTTAAACTTTATGGACTACTACTTTGAATCAAACCAACAATAATCCAAATTGGGAGTTAATAGCTGGTAGACTGTCAGTAGAGATTTGCAGGGAATCAAGCGGAAAAACTGCTGTGGTTAAGCTTGGGGTTGTTAAATGTGTATAAAAGTTTTATCTGCCAAGGCTTGGCTTTCTATAGAAAAGCTGACCACCAAAATTTGTATGGATAACTGACCAACATAAAAGTAAGAAAGCTGGAGGTTTTTATTCCCTTGAATAGACAGAGGGACTTTAACTTCTGATGGGGCAGCGAACATAAAAATAATCATAAGTAATGGCTATAAAACTAGAATTAGAACATGAGTCTTGAGGAAAGTGTTTTCGTCAGGATAGGGAGCCTCTTGCCCTATACTGACTAATCTTTTGCCAACTTAAGTTGAAGGATGCGGCAGTCAGCTACACTTTGGTTGTTTCTTCTGCAACGAGTGCAGTATAATTCAGGTGTAGGTTAAATTTAAGGGTGTAACGGCCAATACTTGGGACTGGTGCTTATTAGGGTTAAAATGAGGTGGACTGACTGGTTTATGTAGTTTTGCCAGCATTTCCAAAATAGCCTCTTTAATATGGAGGAGGGACGTCAAGTTAGACTTCACCGCTTTAAGATAAAGTAAGATATTAAGCAAATTTTAAAAGCCAATAATGCATCAGTAATGGCATCATCTAATGTAAGACAAATCCCTGCCACCTGAGTTGTGTAACAAGGTAAAAATGGTGGGCGAATTTACTGCTAGTTTCCCCCTCAATTAAGGCTTACCCATAAAGGTCTTTTTTGGTTGGTTAAGGTTAAGTCGCTCCTGAATTTCTGAAGCAAGGCAGGCTTGGCATCATTCCATGTATGGCAATGCATCAGATGGGGGATCATAATGTCTTGAGCCATACAGCTAAGACAGTTTTTCAAATGCTTAAGTCATTGATGGTCAGTCACTTCCTCCATAGAGCTTTCATAACAGTATAAGAAAGAGAATACTTCCCACCCAGGGACATATTTTCTTTGAAAAAAGGTTTAAATGTACCACTTGGGGGGCTTAGAGGACAAACGACATGAATTGATATGGGGACAGCGCTTTCATCTGATGAAGAGGCGGTATCTTGGGAACATTCTTGAGGTTGAAGTGCGTCTACTTGTAGCCGCAGATCATCAAGATCATCGACTATTAAATCAACTTTTTCATGAATGGCACTGTGAGCTGACTTTATGGCAACGAGTTGGTTTAATTGGCATACTTTAGTTTTTAAAGTGGTATTAGCAGCTTGGAGGTCAAGTTGATGTTTTTTGGTGGTGAGCACTCTTTTCTCCAATCCAGGTATTACATCAGATAGGATTGCCTAGTCGCTGTGATGGGTGACACATGATCTGAGGAGTTTTTAAACAAAATCGTTATTATCATATTTGCTTTTGTTGTTTATTTTTTATATACTTTTTTAGTACTAGATGGTCCCAACCCAAGGGGGGTTTATTTTTTATATATTCACCGCAAACTTGGGGTACCTCCTGGTAGGGAGCAGTAGATTTGTCAGGATCACGGGTTGATACCATGGATCCTTTTTTGTAAATTGGACTGTTGGCCCAAATTTCAAGGGTGTTGAAAACTTCCCTTGGTTGCATCTTTTGGTTGAGAAGTCTTGTTGATCCAGATATCAAGTCTGGTGAGGCAAATTTCAGTCAAAAATCAAATTTTTCACAATTGTGAAAGGGAGAAAAAAGCGTAAAGTTTATTATCTACTACCCACTTTTTAAGGAAAAATGGGGAGGTTGATCCAGGAAAATCCAAGCCGCCCAAGCCTAATCTAATTTAATAAACAAATTATAGATTCGATATAAACCCCAATTAACTTGGTTGATCTGATTAAGCTCGTCTAATAGCTCAGTTTTAAATTCTGACTGAAGTTTGGGTTTTTGGTCAGTATGGGAGCAATTCTCATTATCTGACATATATAAATTGGCCATTTGTGTCAGAATCCCAACAGTGGTGTATTTGTTGGTGATTTGATTTCGCTCTTCCCAGTTTGTTAGAGATCATTGTGGAATTATGGGCCTCAACATTTATGTGGATTTGGTCAGCATCCTGATCTACCAGTTTAAATGACCTTTCGCCCTGGCGCACTGCCCAATTGCAGAGTTAAAAGTAGTAGAGGGTGCCTTTTTGGGAAGGCATTTATGGGTGGTTTGCCATCTATTCGCGCAATGATCATGGGGAGACCAGCTCCTAAAGGCCCAGAACTCTAGCCCAGTTCACATTCCAAGCTAGAGTCAGGCAGCATATGCGTGTCTTCGTTAGCCTAAAGAACAACTTTTCCTAGATCCGCTGAGCGTAGGATTCAAAATTCAGAATCCCATGCCTCCTTTGCTCTTTAATTTTGAACAGGGTCTCTAGGGCTATCAGCTCCACTTTTGCTTGAACCATAAGAAGATGCGGAGTATAGTCCTGATCTTTTTTATCTAGGACCAGCCTCATTGGCAGCACGTGGGTGATATACCACAGTTTTGAGTAAATAAATACGTTGATGTCCAGTACTTTCTCATTGAGGCATAGTCTTGCATTTTTAAGCTTTCCATTTGGACTGACAGACTCAATAGCACCTCATGTGGAAAGTTAATGCATTTTTTACAAGAATCTGATGATTATTTTGATGACTTGAATCTAAATTTAGCGGAATCTTATCCTGATGCCAAATGCCATAAAAATGAGTATAGGTTTTTTAGTGGAAAGTTGAAGTATTCTTTATCAATCATCTAATTATGAATTTACTGCCTAATTTGGAGCACCAGTGACTTATGCCAAGGATGATTTAAGATATATAATAGTAATTTATATATGGCTGACAAGCAACTTGTGCCAAGGATGAGTTGACCTAATATTTGGTGAGCAGGATGAGCAGATTGGAAGGGAATTGGTACCATTGGTGACTAACAATTAAATGAAGCTCTGGCTTGATGGCAAATGAGTTGCAATTAGGTGCAGTAGCCTACGGTATAAATAGTCGTCATTCCTTTTCAATAAAGATATCTCTTTTGCCCATCTTTTATTTATGTGAAGTATTAAGACCCACTAGAGTGTATAAGGTGGGACTAGAGATCCCTGAAGTAGGTTCAGGGTGATGCACCTGGAGTGGCAAACGCTGCTAGCTCCCATACCTCAGCCCTATGAGGAACAAACAGGAACCTGGCAACTGGCCACCAATGATGACGTGCGATGGCCATCAGCCATGAGCGTGGTGCAGCGTGGGAGTGCCATAGCCACCCAGGATGGGGATGAATTTTCTGAGGCACACATAAGAGGTACCATGGGGCTAAGGCGAAGTTGTTGCTCTGGCGAGTTGGTGGGTTGGACGTGGACTTGTAGGGGGTTGGTACGCCTATGAAGGCGAAACAGCAAGGGTCAACCAGTCTCCATACTGGTTGGCCTGGCACACTAGTGGACACACTGTTCAAAAAAGTGATTTTCTGACAATTTACTTTATTCCCCCAGTGATGACACTAAATGGGATCATCAAATCATTTGATACCATGTGCCATGTGAACAAGGGCGTACTAGCCAATGCCCGGTTAAACCTTATAAGGCTGTGAAGTTGACATTCCACTCAATTGGCTAAATAGTATGCCACAACATATTGTTGAAATAAAATGATAATAGCAATGGAGATCCAGCGTTTTTCTCATTCCACCTTATCCTACAGCCTTGTGTGCAGCCTAATTAACACAAAATGTTCTGATATTTTATAAGGACATCTTTTTCCATCAAATATTATGTATAGTTATTCGTTCTTCATTTCCATGTATCCTATAGCTTTTTCAGCGCGTTTTGAATCTCTTGGTTCATCACCTATACTATTTTAAATCATTCGTTGGAAAAGTTTATCCACTTGCTGATACACAACATGAATGGCAAGCAATCTTGATAATCCAACAGCATTCTAATGGGCTGATCCCGCCTTGTGAACTTTTCAGAATGATAATCTTATAACTTGAAACCCATCAAGCCAGACCCTTTAGTTCTTTATGTTTATGCAACCAGCTTAGGAATTAGTGGTTAGTCACGACCTTGCATTGTTTCCCATGAATATGCACTTAAAATCGTTAGAAGCATATACAACTGCAAGGCATTCTCACTCTGTTACGGTTTAGTTTCTTAACTGGTGTTAATGTATGACTCACATAAACCACTGTATGCTCATCCCCTGCATCACCAACTTGGCTTAAAAGTGGCACCCATTGCCATTTATGAGATATCCAACTTAATTATGAAAGCTTGATAAGAATATGGATATTTAAAGTGGTACTAAAATATCTGGTACTTTGTATCTCATTTTAACAAATTTGGGGCCTTTTCATTCCATACATATCCTTCCTTAGACCCTTTAATAAATGAAAAATAGGTTTTTTAATTATTAGAGGCAAGCTGACCAGGGGATGGACATTACCAAAACTAAAATATACTAAAAACTAATGTAACTACTTGGTTCAAACAAAACGCCCTAATGAGCGGATTGAGTGAAACGCTTTGAAAACCAACCAACCAGGTGGGCAGCGGAAGCCGCTTAGCCCTTCATGGTGGAAGGGGAGGGGGGTTGGGGGCTCATCTTTGGCAGCCTCTTCAGCAGCAGCTTCTTCCTCCCATAGTAGGGTGCATGTCATGGCCATCTGTAATGGCGTTGGGGCATCTGCGGTATGTGGTTCAATATCTCTAATAATTGGAATTTCATGGAAATTGCCAGCTAGGTAAATGGCACTGAGATATTCGGTTAAAGCTTTTTCAGCTTTGATTTGGGCGTCTGGGAGTTTAACAAACTGGTAATGTTGGTTTGGGTTATTTTTGCTTTTGGATTCCGTGCTATAGTTGCCACGTTCAGGATAGCGTCATTTGCGTTTTTATATAGCTGGTTCACCATCATTTTACATTTTTGGAGTTAAGGTTGCAGGGATAACAGGAGGGGGAATTCCTTCTGTGAGCATCTCTACTGATTTAGTGACAGCTTTATGCAGGGGATGACAATCTGGTGTTGCAGCTGCTTCAACTGCAAGCTGGTGATCACTGTGAAACAATTTGGCATTTGGCTGTGGGGTATAATGTTGAGGGGGTATTTGGTGTCCCAAACTGCATTAACAAACTGCTCAATTTGTAGAGATAGTTTAACATTGAACTTACCTGATTAATCAATTTTAGATAATAATTCCCATAGGTTTTTATTTGAATTGGATTGGGGAATCAGCATACGGTTGAGGTTCAGTTGATTCATTTGAGGAAGCATGGGATCAAACTGGGATCCAATCCAATGCTTGATTGGAAAATTATTTATGGCATTGGGGTGGGGAGGAGGCTGATTGGTAGCTGCAGGTGCAGCTGCAGCAACAGGATTTGGGGGTGGAGGAGGTAGGATTGTGCCCCATGCCAGAAATTGTATAGGGTAGGCAGCGAATTGTAGGTCAGCGGATGTGTCAAAAAATCTGCCTGAAGTGGTTGAGAAGGGGCACTTGCGTTTCAAGTGGTCTAACTTGAAAAATGATGTACAGATTGTCCACCCGCCCTCGATGTGGGCCCAAAACAGATGGTCAGGTGTTGAGGGAATAATGGTGCATGGCGGAAATGCCACCACAATTTTATTAAATTCAGGGCTTATCATGGTATATGCCCAAGGCCCAGCAACTCTAGTGCCCCATTTGGGACCACAAATTGTAAGATGGGGTTGGAGCCATAGGCTGCCAAACCGTCCATCAGCTCCTGGTGGAGCACCGCAGGGGAGGTGGGTGGGAAAACCAGAAAACTGGCTACCATAGTTGTGTCCACTGGGAGCTGAGTCTGAGTTGTGAGGAGAGGGGTGCCCTGGAATACCAGGGCACAGTTGCTGCAGTGGCAGCGTCAGCTTCACAGGTGAAGCCGAGGTCAAAGTACCCCTTGTAGGGGTAGAAATCAATAAATCCGGCGGGTGTCATCACCACCTGTGCCATTTCAATAATGGCTTGGTCGTGGTATGGGAAAAGTTTCCCATATTCAACCATTAGGCTGTAGCACATGTTGCTCCAGGGGAGCACTAGGGGCAGCGTGGTACCGCTTGGGTACAAGCAAGGTGGGCGTCTAGGTCCTTGGGCGGAACAAATCAGCCCATGGGTCTGCGTAACTGGGTGAACCAGTCCTAGCGCGTTTTCCTGATGGACAGAAAACAGCGGGGGAGTTTCACCGCTTCCCCATGCTGGAGCAGCCAGCG
Source organism: Massospora cicadina (assembly GCA_022478985.1). NCBI lineage: Eukaryota > Fungi > Entomophthoromycota > Entomophthoromycetes > Entomophthorales > Entomophthoraceae > Massospora > Massospora cicadina. The sequence goes on along the minus strand of JAKSZP010004086.1, from coordinate 122,431 downwards.
GAGAATCTGAGGACATCAGAACAAAACTACTATGGGCGAATTTGATTTGTTTTATAAGTTCATGTAATTTTTCTTGGAAAGTTATGCCAGGCAAAAAGGAAGTTCTTGGAATATATATAGAAAACAGGTTTTTAATTATGTCAAATTTCTTTAGTGAATTGGCAATAATAGCCATACATACCTAAAAAACTTGTATATCTTTATGCATTGAGGTAAGCTGACCAGGGAGAGCCATTACCAAACTAAAACTAAAATCATAATAAAAAATAAAATAAAAAAATAAAAAATAACGATTCAAATGAAATGACCAAAATGGACAAATTGATTAAATTGTACCTAACAAAATATCCAACCAGGTGGGCAGCAAATACTGCTATCCAGCCATGGTGGATGTGGAGGGGGGCTCAGGGGGGTTGTCTTTGGCCGCATCCATCTCATTCCAGAGTAGGGTGCGTGTTAAGGCAGATAGTAAGGGTGTGGGGGCATCAGTGGCATGGGGTTCAATATCCTTGATGACTGGAACTTTCAAATAGTTGCCAGTCATCATTATACCAATGATATATTTGCTCAAAGCATCTTAAGCTTTGAGACGGGTGTCTGGGAATTTTACAAATGTGGCAATGTTGGTTCAGGTTATTTTTGCTTTTGGATTCCGTGCTACTGTTACCACGTTCTGGATGGCTTCAGTGACAAAATTTTTTTGTAAAGTTTTCATGTTGATCTTAATTTGTGGAGTAAGATTTATGGGGATAACGGGAGGTGAAATTCCTCCTGCAAGCGCGATTACAGATTTGGTGCCAGCTTTGCAAAGCGGATGGCAATCTGGTGTGGCGGCTGCTTCTACTGCAAGCTGGTGGTCACTGTAGAACAGTTTGGCGTTAAGTTGTGGGACATACTTCTGAGGTGAGAAATTTGCATCCCATTCTGTTTTAAAGAGCCACTCAAGTTGCAGCATCAGTTCTTCAATGACGTTACCTGATTCATCGATTTCATCCAATAATTCCTATGGATTTTGGTTGAATTGGATTGGGGAATCAGTGTACGGTTGAGGTTTGTTCAATACATTTGTGGATGCATGGGATCAAACTGGGATCCAATCCAATGTTTGGTTGGATGAATTATTTGTGGCATTGGGCAAGGTGGGTGCTGATTGGTGGCTGATGGTGCAGCTGCAGCATCAGTCATTGGAGGAGGGGAAGGTAGGATCAAACCCCATGTTGGAGTTGGAGCGGGGTGGGCAGCTGATTGGTGGGCGTCAGGAAAACTTTCAGCGTTGGTAGAAGTTTCAGAGTATGGGCATTTACGTTTCAAGTGGTCTAACTTGAACAGGATAAATAAATCGTCCGTCCGCCCTCAACACAGGCGCAGAACAGATGGTTGGGGGCAGATGGGATGGTGGAATGAGGGGGAATTGCCAGAGAAATTTTTGTAAATTCAGGGCTGATTGTGGCATATGCCTGAGGCCCAGCGAGGCGTGTGGCCCCATTAAGGACCACAAATTGCAAGATGGGGTTGGCGCCATAGGCTGCCAAACCTTCCATCAGCTCCTGGTGGAGCACTTCAGGGGGAGGTGGGTGGGCAAACTAGCAAACTGGACCACCAAGGTGGTGTCCGTTGGGAGCTGGGTCCAAGTTGTTGGGAGGGGAATATTATTAAAAATTAATGGCACCGTTGCTGCAGTGGCTGCATCAGCTTCACAGGGGAAGCTGAGATCAAAGTACCCCTTATAGGGACAGAAGTCAATAAAACAGGCTGGTGTCATAACCGCCTGAGCCATTTTGATAATGGCTTGGTCATCGTAGGAGAAGAATTTCCCATATTTAATCCTAAGGCTGAAAGGCATGTTGCTCTGAGGGAGAACCAGGGAGCAGTGGGGCACCGCTTGGGTTTGGGCAAGATAATCATCGAGATCCTTGGGAGGAACAAATCATCCCAAGGGTTTGGAATGACTGGGCGAGCCAGTCTGAGCGCGTTTTCCTGTCAGATGGAAAATGGAGGGGGGAGTTTTGCTGCTGCCCCATGCTGGGACAGTCAGCGGGAGATCTGACGACATTGGAGCAAGACTTCAGTGTGCGATTAAGTGTTTGCTTTTAATTTACTGGAATTGATTTGCTCAGAAAGTTACGCCAAACAGAGAGAGATTAAAACTTATATATCTTAAACACTATTTGAGTTGGTATCTTTTAATGACGGTATCTTCTGCTGTTGAGGTTGCAATCCATCAGAGTGGATCACAAATCCCAGATGTCCTAGCTCTTTCTTTAATAACAGCTAATACCTTTGGCTTGATTGATAAATTAGTTGCTAGCAGGCGTTTGGATACTTCCTCCAAATGTTTAAGGTGATTGGTAATTATTTGACTAAAAGCGTTGACTTTGTCCAAATATATCAAAACACAAGAAATCTTCAAATATTCAGATGTAAAATATTTCCTTTGAAAGTAGCTAGTGCATTACATAATCCTTGTGACATTCTAGTTGACTGGTATAAACCTTGTGCTATAATTATTGCTCACATATCTAATCTTCTTTTGGAAAGTCTATCTGCCACTACCTGAAGATCAGATCCATGACCAAAAGTAATTTTTCCCCTAGACAATCATTCGCGTCATCTATACTTGGCAAAGGATAGAATCAGATCTATGTATTTTTGTCTACTTGGAAATAATTGATCATTCTATTTGGTTCATCCTTTTTCTTTACTATCAGAATTGTACTGGTCCATGGACTTGAAGGCACAAGGAGTTCATGCACAACTTGTATACGGATTTTTTCACTAACATCTGCCCAGAAGCTTTGAGTATCATAATGGTCTCAAACATATTGGCGGAGATTCTAAATATTTATAATGTATCACATTTTACATTCATTCTAGATAATGATCGTCCTAGTCAAATATCACTCATATTTCTGAAAAAACAGAGTACTTTTTTCCTTATGAAGTTCCAATAACTCAGCAAGTTGCTCTCAGTCCACTAGTATATGTGTATTTTTCAACAAGATCCTCTGGCATCCCATCTCAAATTACGTCCAAAAATCATTAAACCCTCTGTTTTCAGTGATTGGGATGTAATAAAAAAACAATTTAATTCTTCACCAACTTTTTTTATTATCACTCAGATTGTCCAGTAAAGTTCAATTTTCCCCATAACTTAGTATTATTATCCATGTAGCTATCCATGGGTCTAACCCTGACTTTTTCCATGGATTGACGATCTCAACATACAATAGTACCAGAATTTCTAGAGTTAACCACATGTTAACTACTTATTGTGTTCCCATAAGAATGATAGTCTAAATTTTTCCATTAGTGGTAATATACTGTTCTTGAAAATACGAATTAAAATCACCAAAATTTTTCTCCCAACTAATTTGCATTGGGTTGTAATTATGCCATCATTGTAAATTATATTACAAAATTAATCTCTTTCATTGGAAGAATTTCTCTTTATGAAAAAAGAGCAGAGGCAACGTTTGCCCCAAAATGGTTAATGTATTTTCCTCAAAATTACCTTTGAAACTATAATTCTCAAGAACTCAGGCAAATTAGGAATCCATAATTCTGATTTCCCAACACTATTTAGGCGCTGATACCAACAGTGATTTAAACTTAAGAGGAAATGCACTTTTTCCTCCACAGAAAACTGTAGTATATAACCCAGCTTTCCCATATCATTTCTTGTGCTCCAAGTCTAGAGAGATCTTCAATTTGCTTTACCAAATTGGTCAAAACAATATTGATAGGTGAATCACTATCTTTTATCGCTCTTACTTTTACATAAAATATATATATGCATATGTATACTCATAGTACTGTAATAATTAAATTACAGAGTGAATAACAGCATCTGATACTAAGTCTAAAGTATGAATTAATTAAAAAGATTTGGGAAAAATTCTCTGATAAAAATTAATGGTACTAGGGACATTCACATTGTCAAAATTTGTCTTGAGGATTTCTTCAGCGTTTTTGGCCTTTTCCATTAGCTGATGAGCTTAAGGTTGAGCGACATCTTTCATGATCTCTGGGTAAATACTCTTTGTCTTTGCTCTAGTAATTGCAGTTACATCCAGATTTTCAACCTGATAGAGTTGATCAGGTGTATATTCATCAACAAATAAATTAGAAATAAACAATATATCCTAATAGTATCAGGATTGCAGGAATGGATGAAATCTTAGATTGCTCCATATCTAGATTGCCATTTCTTTTACTGATCCTGTATAGTTTCTTCTCTTTAGTCAAAACATATTTTTTGCTCCCTTGGCTTCTTTCCTTAACATTAGGCGGAAAAATGTCAAGCTACACCACATTTAACACAGTGATTCTACTATTTGTCCATCTATTTTAGACCTTTTGGTTTTACCGCATTGCTACTTGGTTCTGGAAATACTTATTTGGCTCATTCATCATCCCTGTATTTTAACTATTTTGATGAAAGCAGTTTTAAAGTTTCCTTTAGATGCTTCTTGTGCTGAACTTAACATCTTGAGTACCTCCACAATTTGTGAAGTGGTATTTTTTGTTGCTAGCGCCAATACCATGGCTTAGTATAGATTCCTGTAGGGCATAATAGCTTTTTCAAGGTAATATGATTATCAAAGTTCAACATAAACTTTTCTCATGTCAGAATTTGCACTTTTATAATAAAAACAGTCAGTAAAAGTGGATAAGGTTCGTCCTTTTTAAATAGTGACAGGAAGTTGATATGACTGGACTAAAAGCCTGAGGTCATCTGGCGAAATGAATGGAATCTGTTGGAATCAAATAGGTAATTGTAATTTAAGCGCTTTGAAATGAAGAGATATTGGATTTTTGATTTTACAAATTAATGAGATACGGCGAATTGAGTTATAAAGCTGTGTAAGTAATATCATCTAAAATTGTTACAATATAAGCAGGATGAGATGATCAAGGGAAGAGGTTTTTTGGAAGAAGAAAAGTGAGTGTGAACAGAGAAGATCTGCTGTATATATTATATTAAATAAAAGTAGCATATTTGGGGCGATCGCCTCTTATTTTATATAAAAAAGTTATTTTTGTTCATTTGAGGGACCAAAAATCTCCATATCATTGGCCCATTGATCAGTGGGTTAAACCTTGTGCAACACGTTCTGCAGAATAGCCATATCTGCCAAAAGTTAACAGTGGTGCTCACTACAGGGGGCCCATTGATCAACTAATAACTTCCTCAATTACACCTATGGCGCAACCAGCTCACTTTGATGGGGTACTACCCCCGGTGAATGAATTCTCTCACTATGGGGAACTGAAGCTTGCTTTGGATATCTTACTTTGGGCACAAAAAGTGCTTTTTCAGGAAAATAAGAATATTACTGAGCAGCTCAACCATGCATTCTGTCAACTACTCCTGGTAGACGACCATGCCAACTAACTTGCCAACCTCTTGAGCAGCACAACAGAGAGGCTAGACTGTGCAGAGTATAAATTAGATAAAGTTGTTAAGGAAAAGGAAATCTGCAGTGATAGGCTGCCCCCATTTAAACGTGATGGTAACATAAATGGGTTTTTTAAGCGGTTTGAGTTTGCCATAGAGGGGGCTTCTGATTAATGAAAAGCTAAACTATTGTTATCTGCGTTGGATGTTTCAAGTGCTGATAAAGTTACTTGTTATCTTAAAGACAGTACTGTAGTGTACCAAGAGGTGAAGGAGGCTGTAATTCGCCTGTTTGGGGGCTAAGCGAAAATGGCTCAACGCAAGGCAGACTTTTTAACAAAATCTTTTCAAAAAGATAAGTCTTTAACACAGTTTGTGGAGAAATTCACTAATGAGGCTCATGTGTTGTTGGATGCCAATGTCTTATCTAATGAGGAGGTGGGTATAGTGATGATGGCGGCTGTCAAACCATATTGGGAACTTTATAATGCTATGTCCCATGTGTTGGATGGGGATACTGGACTCATTTGAATCATGAACGCCTTACATCAGCTCTCCTCCACAAACAGCGCCCCCAACGTAGCCCAAAAAAACGCTGTTGCCCCCACTCCAACCCTTGTAGAATATAAGCTGAAGCAACTGAGTTATCAGCCGCTGGAACATATTTGTCCCTCACATTAGTCAATAGACCCTTACCAGCCCAGGTACGCTTCACCAGTTCATCCACGACCTTGGAACCTTACCTGCAATATCCGACCTGGTTCTTCCACCCCAAACTATATATGTGCACCTTTTATGAACATTTGCTTCCAGTGCAGACAAAGAGGGCATTATGAAGCCAATTGCCCTAGCCACCCACATGTGTATACAATGCTAACAAAGATAATCGAGCAGGGAAAAGCTAAAGTGGAGTAGAGACAGGACGCTCTATCTCCGCTAAGTCCAATTCACTCGTCCCCATCAATCCCCAAACATCTTTTTGGGTAGAAATTGAGCCTCAATCAGATGATGTGTTATACCAGCAGCTTTCGTTGGATACCTTGCTTCTGATTTCATGAGTAAAGGCTCACCCCATTGGGCTGAGCTTCGCCAAGACGTGCAGAAGCCATATATGTGTGGCAGATCCTGGAACAGACTGGCATTAGCAACTCAGATCCTTCACCTAACGTTGCTCCTTTAGTAGGGTTAATGAAGCCATTCCGGTGGAGAAAATCGCTAGTGAGTATCCTCAAGTCATCAAGGGCATTTCTTCCTTTTTGAGTAGCACAAATCCCTTGAACATAAAAGCAATAAACACCAATGATTCTTCTTACTCGGAATGTACTTATTGTGACATATTCGTTCAAAACACAAAAATCCGCGCTATCATAGACACTGGAGCACCTGTGAACATAGTCTCCACTCGGTTGGTGGCTGAACTTATGTTGAAAGTGGATTTGGACCATCGCATAGTATATGGGACCACGGGAATGCACAGCACTGTGTCAGAAGGAGAATATAGTGCGTTGCCTCTATGATTTTGGTCAGTTCAGGTGTCCGCTCTGGTGGTGGTCTTGCCAAATAACCACTATGATATGTTAATCAGTGCAGCTTTTATGAGGAAATTTGGCGTTTTGATAGATATGGCAGAAGAAACCCTTACCATGTTTGGCCAACGAATCTCAGTATATTTTTCCTCTGGTGGAATTCCAACAGATCCAGGTCACTCCAAACAGGTCAATCTATCTTACAGCGACGAAGTGATTCCTGTTTGTTATCAGTGACTGAGTCAGCAGACTAGGATCCTCCCCACCCAGATATATGAGTATGAAGGAATCCTGCTTCAAGCAAAGCGCTTTAAGCCTACCGTCTGGACACCAGAGCATAGTAGGAACTGGGCTGGAAATCAATATTCTAAGGGGCTTTATGGAGAAATTATGGCGCCTCACCAGCGCTTGCAGCTCAAACCACATGTGGCTCCAGGGTTACTGCTGCCTGGGAATGGGGAGGTGAAGGTGCTGCTATAAATCTACATAAGAAGGCAATAACGATCTGGCAGCATCAAGTGGTGGCTTACCTACACTTTGTCTCTATAGAGAAAAGTTCATCATATTCATGATTTTGGCTCATAAGAGGATCTCAGATTACCGGCTCACTCCTCATTTGGCATACTGACCATGGTTCCACAGGAAGCGCTCATGGGATTATCGGTGGAACAACAATATAAGGCTATGGCCTTATTTGAAAAGTATCAGGATATTTTTGCTAATGACAATCATGACCTGGGGTGCGCTCAAGGGGTGGTACATCGGATAGATATGGGGGATCACCCTCCCATTCGTTCATGACCTATTAGATGTTCAAAAGTAGCGGGAGAGGTTGTCTCCAACGAAGTAGATAAACTTATTGAGCAAGGAATGCTAGAGCCACTAAACAGTCCGTGGGCGTCGCCTGTGCTCATCCTAAAGAAGAAGGACAGTTTGCACGTTGTGCGCTGAAGCTGCAAGCATATGGTTTTGAAATTTTGCATTGACTGGGAGCAAAACATCAAAATGTGGATTGTCTTTCTCAGTTGCCCACGGTTGCTGTCACAGCGGATCTAGCTGTTATAATGTACAAAAAAATGGTGGCGAACAGATACCAAGATGAGCTGCCGCAGGTGATCAAGGTGTTAGATGGACTCAGGGAGAACACCTTCGTACAAGGGGAAGAACTATATAAGCAAATTGGAGACTTGATGCTGAATTTTCCAAAGCCTTTGGCTAGACCCTCAATAATTATGGATGCTCATCAGACTGTTGGACATAGAGTATTGCGGAAGATGCTAGAGTTCTTATGGCCCCAATACTTCTGGGAAAGCATGCATTACAATGTATTGGAAACGGTTAGTTGCTGCCATCAGTGTCAAGTAGAAAAGCCTTTCTGCAAGAAAACCTCCTACCAACTAGTGAAACCCTGGTTCACTGGCACACCGTTTCCATTGATGTAGTGGGACCTCTGCTGACTACTGCCAATTGATCCAAGTATATAATTGTCACTATCATTCATTTGATCTAATGGGTGGAAGCCAGGGCTATTAGCGACTTGGGCGCGGTCACTACTGCCAAGTTCATTATGGAGTGAATTATACAATGGCATGGCTGCCCGCAGTTCATTTTGATGGACAATGGAACCAACTTCACTTTACATATTCTGCCAAAGTTAAATGAGGTGATGGCAATTCACGGGGTTTTGATCACCCCCTATCATCTGGAATCAAATGGGATGGTAGAGTGAGTCAATGGAACCCTAGTGAATATACTCCGCAAATTGATAGCAGATTGGCCCTCATAATGGAGTGCCCTTCTACCTACTGCTGTGTTCACTTATAATATCAGCTATCATTCTGCCACTAGTAAAAGTCCATTTCAACTGCTGTATGGTTGACATCTGGCTCTGCCTGCCTTGCTATATTTGTGTGTATAGGACACTGGTGGGGTGAATCCTCAGCGATATCTGAATCAACATATGGATACTTTGATCAAGTTGCAAATGAAAGCCTACTTCACCAGTTTAGTGAAGAAAATCTGCGACCAGGAGGCTAACCAGAAGCACGGAGCAGTCTTCTGTTGTTCACTGTGGGGGATTACGTTTTATTCCACAATCAGCATGGATTCAGATAGAAAAATAAGCTCTCTGATATTTGTGTTGGCCCATTTGAGTTTATTAAGAAGACTGGAATGGATGTCTACACAATTAAGAAAACCGCTGGGGGTCAGATTATCAACTGAGTCCACACAAAGTTCCTTTGAGCATACAAACAGTAAGAACCTATCATTCAGTCAAAGGGGGGGGGTAATGTTGGGAAGTTGATATGACTGGATGATAAGCCCAAGGTCATCTGGTAAAATGAATGGAATCTGTTGGAAACAAACTGGTAATGGTAATTTAAGCGCTTCCAAATGAGGTGATATTGGATTGTTGATTTGACAAAATCAATGAGATACGGCGAATTGAGTTATAAAGCTGTATAAGTAATATCACCAGAAATTGTTACAATATAAGCAGGATAAGATGATTGAGGGAAGAGATTTTTTTGGAAGAAGAAGAGCAAGCGTGAGCAGAGAAGATCTACTGTATATAAAATTAAATAAAAGTAGCATAGTTGGGGCGATTGCCTCCTATTTTATATAAAGTTTATTTCATTCATTTGAGGGATCAACGATCTCCAAATTGTTGACCTGTTGCTCAGTGGGTTAAACCTTATGCAACACGTTCAGCGGAAATAGCCATATCCGCCAAAAGTTAACAAATAGTATGCCCATTACTTCTTGTATGTGGCTAGCCGCTAATTCAGGGCTGACAAACTTGTCCATGATTGCTTCTCTTGCATCTTTTTGTGTCCAATTATCCCTCCTTTAGGTGTGTCAACACCAACTTTTGAAGATTGATGTCTTAACAGTTAATGATGTTCACAACCTATTGATGGTCACCATATCTGAACATCATTATTTTAAAATTACAAAAAGGCTAGGAGTTGTCCCAATATAGTTAAATAGTTTCAGAGTAATCATAAACTCTAAAGTCATTACTTTGGCAGGAGTTACATGACTGTTTACACTATTATAAACTGAGGTATTATTGGCAGTCATTATTGAATTTACTGCAAAATCAACAGGCATATTTCTTGGGGAGAGTAATTTCCCAACAGAACTCTCCTTGTCTAGATTGTTGTAAGCTACATTAACATCCATCTGAGCGCAGTTGCACATATGACCTAAAGGTCTTGTAACCACATTAAGATTTGCTTTGCATTGTTCTAGAGATGATGGAATCGTTATTTGAATGCTTCCCAAGCAGCCTTTTGAAACTTTAGTTTTTTAATTACTTTTAGTCTCCTTCCTCTTCATGGAGGTGAATTTCCCATATAAATCATTTGCAAGATTTGCGACCTGCACTTTTTCTTCCTAAGCTTTTATTACTTGTCCTTCCAAGGTAATCAGATTGGATTGTGACTCTGAAAGCAAAGTATTCTTGTTCACCGTCTCCACTTCACACCACAGCTTCAAAAGGTAATTCTTTTAAGACATATTGCTGATAACTCTAATGTGATATCTGGTCTGAAAACTCAACTAACCCTGTAGTGAGCACCAAATGTAAACTTTTTTTGGGGTATACAGAACAGGTTCATGTGCTTGATTAAATTTATTAAAAATTTGTGAGCGTTGATAGTTGTATGAAGACAAAGATTCAGTTGAATTTCTTCACAATCAATGGTATCATTTTCTAGTAGAAGTTCAAAGGAAAGTACTGACAGCCTTTGTTTTTGTAACTTGAGAACAAATCAAATAGAAAACTATTCCTTCAACTCTTACATAAGAATACTTGAGAACAAAAATAGAAAAGGGAAACTATTTTTTAACTCTTACGCGAGAATAATTTTAATTTTTAATACTATCTAAATATCTGTCTTACAAAATTGTCTTTCTCTATTAAAGAAAACAATGGGTTTAAATTTAAATTGGCTCTCAACTCTTTAATTGCACCTCAATGGTAAAGACATTTTTATCAAATGAGCTTAATCCTATATTTTCAAACAATGAACACTTCATCTAACTAATCACTATTCATCATTAACGTGATAACAACCCTCCATGGCTTACATTCCAAAATAGCATGTCCTAACGCATAAATCCAACCCCATCAGATTAACTATTCAAATTTAGCATCATGCTTAGGTAATGGGACCACTTTACCCATTTATGAAAGATCAATTCTCTCAGACTAACCTGCAAGTTACTGCCATGAAAAGCGTTGTCAATGCCTCAATAACTCCAAAACACGCTTATTGACTGGCAACTAATCCTAATCATTCCTGCATAAGAAAATTTATTTGGTGCTAAAGAAACTGACAATCAGACTCCTTAGAAACAATATAGAGTATGATCCCTAATGAACTATTGATTATCAAGCTCAGGATCAAATCCAAAATAAAATAAATCTAGATTATTGTATGAGACTGCATTCAAACAGTTTCAATCATTGATAAATATAACATCCCCTAAGGTTGCTTTTTATAAATGAGAACCAAAATGGGTTAAGAGATATTTAAAAAAAGTGATCACAGCTGGATTATGTGGTCATTCCTAAATCCCAACAGCCCCCATACTGGAGCAGCAGGCAGTGGAGCTGTAGACATTGGGGTGGAAAGTTAAGTTGATGGCTCATAGTTGTTAACTTTAACTTTTGATTGAATTAACTGTTCAAAAATGATATTGTGCAGAAAGAAAGAGCCTTAAGGTGAGGTAAATTAAAGTAAATTAGAAACCCAGGGTTTAGTGCCATTGGGGAGTGAGAATTTTAATGTAACTTTAGATATGACCTATAATTGGTGATGGCGCATGATGGACCTAAAATAACATTTACATCTGTAATGCAGCTTACAAAAGTTAATGTAATTTAGTGTGCCAAAATGATGTATAGCAGATCGACGTTGGTGTAAGGTAAAGATTGGTTAAATTCTCAGGCTAATTATTAGTTATATATCAATAAGGTAGGAAAAAAATTTCTATGTAGATGATCAGACCAAATATCAACAAATACCTCATCCTGTGTATCATGACTTCCCTAGATAATCAGACAGCGCATAATTGGATCTAAAAGATAAGGAAGATAAATGTCACCCAAATGGGATAATACCCAGAATCTACATGTTTACTATGTTGTCCACCTGTGCACCTTAAAGGAAACTTAACATAGATCAATTAAAGCATGTATCCTTTTTTCAAATTTAATAACAGTAATGATAATAAAGAAAATATTTTGCTTTACCTTTGCAATCACTAATTGCAACCAATTGGATTTAAGACAGTTAAAGTTTTACAATCTGCATGGGAAGATGAGTACACGTCATATGCTGAGTAAGGGTGGGGACAAGCGTGGTGAAAGGCATAGGGTCAGTGTTTGCACCGCCCAAAGTTATAAACCCCCAAGACAACAGTGTCCCTTTCAAAAATAAAAAGCTGTGGTGTGTATTTTGCTAGAAATTTTGGAATTGCAAGCAAAGTTCAATCAGTGCGTCAAAGCTCCCTACTCCCAGCCACTATCAGCAATGGAATTTGGGGTCCAAGTTTTAAGGGATATAAATTTGGCAGTTCTTTGGGAGAAGTTCTGCGGCGACATATGCACCCACTTCCTGGAAGTTGTGTATGTAGCATTGCACTCAATGACCCGCAGATGGTTGGACCTTAGGTTTAAGAAAGCGCAAGCAGTGGATGCTTCTGCACAGGTGACCATGGTGGTTGATCTCCTAGATGGTCAACAGGTGGTCAAAACCAAGTGCTGCGGTGGACAAAACAAGCCAAGACTTTGTCACATTTGATTTTGTTCCCACTACCATTAAACATGGAGTCCTTGAGAGCCATCTCCAAGCATGACTTCAAAGCTATGGAGAAATTTGCTCCTTTGAAATGCAAATCTCTGTTTATGCCTTTACTTAGCATAGGTAAGGCTATTGCGGTGATCACCCCATGCTCAGGGGTAGCTGAAGATTTGACTCAGATTCCACACACCGCTACTCTCACCATTAATGGGCAACAAACTCAACCTTTCCATGTTACAGTTGACAGTGCACCGCCCATCTGAACTCATTGGCATGCATTTGGCCGCAAGTTAGACACTTGGCCCACCAGAGAGGGAATTATTCCAAATGAGACTTACTTAGAAGTAATGGGAGCTGGCCACTGTAATCACACCTATGACTTTAATGTCACCATCCCATGGGGCGACCAGGGGTGTAATCCAAGTAAAACCTGTGTCCCCACAAGAATGCAAAAAAGCCAAACAGCAATGCAAAGCGCAAGCTAAGGCAGCGTCCAGGGCGGCCTCCGCCATCCTTCCTTCCCAGACTCAGGCCAACCAGGCTGTATTTTCCACATTGGTGGAATCCCAAATCCCCACCAAATCAGATTGGGTAGCCCAACCCTTGTCCCAAAAATGTGCTTGGTACATATTCACAGGATATTTGCGCACTGAATGCAAGCTGATTTTCCAACACGGAATTAGGCAAGTTTTTGGGTAAGAATTTTTTAATATTGATGGTTCACTGCAAATCCACAGTAACTCAAAAAATTGTGAAGATCAAAAATCAAAGCAAAAAAATCAAAACCACAGCTAAGGCCGCCCTCAAAGATGATACCTATACTCTTGGAGAGACTCCCTCCTTAAACACTCGCCTACAAAAAGCAAAGGCTGAGCTTTCACGGCAACATAGAATGGCAGGGACTGAGGGGCCCTCCTTCATTTCTAAGGAGTGATGGAGGTATCCTTCACAATAGTGATGTTAACATCGCTGGAATCAAGGCCTCTCCACCCTGAGTTAAAAACTGAGTTTCCTTAAAAATAATTTACCTGTGAACATCATGGCAATTCAGGTATCCCACTGTCCACACGGTATTGAGGAACATGGGCAATAATGCTCCTCCCCTCACAGACCTTTTGGTCGCCTCAATGTTGGGTACTTATATGCATGAACCACAATTTTATATTTTCAGAAAATATAAAGTTTCTTACTAGCTGTATGCTGGCTGTGTCCTTTTAATGGGATGCCTAAGTGCACACAATAGTGAAAATCTACGCCCCAACCTGTGCGTAGGTTTGCTGGAAATTCCTCTCAATCGTGGCTTCTCTTCCCCTCCTTTCCTATTCCTTTCTGGTTGGCGACCCAAATTGTTGGGAAAACCCAACCACTGACCGCTGGCCTTACATGCCTGACCACCTCTGGGGCACATTGAACTTTTAGTTATGAAAGCCACCTTATGCCTTTTTGATACCCCCCTTAGCATGCGCCGTTACAAACAACTTGTCACATCCCCATATGCACAATGGGTAGCTGATGTTTATCTCCAGCATAGATTTCTTACTTGCCCCATTAATTTTCGCCCCTCAGATTTCGCATTTCACTACTACAATAGTAGATCTCTCTGACCATTGGATGGTCTCGGTGTCATTTCTCTTTTGACCTGATGCCACAGGCGCCTAAGGTGGAGTAAACTTCGACCCACCAGCCTCACATCACCCACTTTTTCAAGTTGGATGGACACCACCACTTTGACACAGGAGTTTGCAACTCATTTCTGTGCTGCTCCACTGTTGGCCTGGTCAACTTTCAAAGCAGATACAATCTCCCAAGAGTGCCACATCTCATCACGGCACTATTGGCTGCCTTGGCAGTCAATAAACGCACCCTTGCAGAAGTGGACCACCTGGAGAATAATTTCCCCATGGCAGGGTACAGCCCTTCTTGGGTTCATAAACAGTCCATAGTATCAGCCCATCTTAACGTGATAATAAGACAACACAAACACCGGGTTTGTGTCCAGTACAAGGCAAAGAATATCACTGAGGGAGAAAAGTGCTCCGTCTACTTTTTCCGCTGATTTTCCACCTCAAACCAAATCTTGGCCTGCACACTGGTGAGGCGCTCAGAGAATTCCATCGTGGAAACACCATCCTAAGTATCTACTGAATTTTGAAACTATTACTCCGAGTTGTACAGGGCTGACCCATCAATCCTATTTAAATTGATGATTTCCTTTCTGGCACACACATCTGCACCATTTCCCGCTATCCCGAGCTAATGAATTTAATAAACCGCAACAAACTCTGTTATGCCGTTTGTGGTGCACCACACAGGAAGCGCTCAGGTCCAAATGGGATTCCCTATGGGTTTTACAAAAAAGAATTTATATTTAAGTATCCCCACTAATGCTAGCCTTGATGAACAAATGTCTCTTAGAGACACGCCTCCTTTCTGGGGACAAAGAGGCCTACATGGTAACGTTGTTTAAGAAGGGGGATAAGCTAAACTTATCAAAATGGAAACCTTATTTCCCTCACTAACACTGATACTAAACTATTAACTAAATTAATGGCTAACCGCTTATGGGTCATGCCTCTGAGGTAATATCCCCTGAGCAATTTGTCTTTATTTCCTAAAGGGTTGATTTGGTACAATATACACACTGTGGCCAATGTTTGCCAATCCACAGCTTCAGGGGCGCTTGAGTTCTTAGACCAATAAAAAGCGTATGATAGGGTCAACTGGGACTACCTTAGGGCCTGCCTTCACCAGTTCCACCTCCCACCACAGTTCATTAGTTGGGTAAGGATGCTTACCAAATCAGCCACAATGGCAGTATGGGGATCAGATTTCCTCACTGATGTGGTTCGCCCTCATAGGGATCTTCATCAAGGGGACCCTCTGAACACTCTTATGCAACTTCAGCCTCAATCCACTTCTCCACAGTGTAAATGAACACCTTACTGTTGTCCAAATGCAAGGCCATTCACCAGTTATATGCTGGCATTTGCTGATGATTGTTTCGTTGGGATGTCTAGCAACCATGATGAAAAAGCATTGGAGTCCATTATCCGTGAGTACTCCGGGGTCAGTAACGCTGCCCTCAACTCATCCAAAACTGAAATAATTCTCCTTGATAGATATCAAGCCCGCTGGTCTCTGGAATCCCTCAATCAGAGAGTTCCAGCTTCTTGGTCTCTTCTCAGCTTAACCAGGTGGTCACCCCAATTCACCCCTCTCGTGCTCCATTTTGTGTTCATACCCACTGCTGGACCAGTGCTCTTCTGGGAGTATGGCTGGAGGCGGGTGTGTACACCACTTCAGTAATAGAACATCACATATTAGCCAATGTCACAAAAGGCATCACATCCCTATAGGCTCACCAGACCAGCCTAAAAGTTAGGGTCGTTCTTTCCAAAGCTATGCTCCTGTCAAAAGTATAGTTTAATGCACATGCCATCGCCTTTTTCTTTCATTCTTTGCTTCTTCATATGCCCTCTTACAAGAAGGGTTTGGCTAGGTTTCAACCCTGTGCGACTGGAAGTCCTCTTTGGCTTACGCCAAAGTGGCAGTATGGGCCTGCTCAGCTATGTGGCACATGAATCCAGGATTCTGGGCACATGGATTTCTTCAGTTACCAGCCCACACTCCTGGCTCAGCACTGGTCGCACGTGGCATGCTCCAACTTATCTAAAGCCCTCAGCTTCCACAACCCCACCCGCCCTAATTCTCTTCTTACCTATATAGCTTCTCACCCATCTGCCGCAGGACTGCATGAATCCCCTGCACACTTTAAAAGGATCTTCCTTAATATGCAGAGCGCAGATTGAAGGATCAATGTCAGTGGCTACATTTCACTGAGGGGTCTCCCTACTCCTCATTTCAAACAGTAAGTCCAAGGGCAAGCCGTTATGAACAAAATTTATACCCAATTGTACCCTATCATTGCCCAAGTGTAGGCTATCTTGACATGTTGGACATTCATACTCCCTGGAATCCCAGAAAGACATCTGGAAGTACACCCACCACCCTCTTTTACAGCCACAGGTTCGTTCCCATGTGTGGCACTGCCTAAAGAAAGTATACCGCACTGCAGAGTGGTCAAACGCTCCTCATTCTTTGTGTGTTGCATGTGACAAACATGGGACTTTGTCCACCTCTTGGAAGATTTCCCGCCTTCACAAGCGATCTGGCGTGAGGTTCAGCATCTTTTTTTCCAGGAGCAAACACAGGCTTTCAGCCTGTCTAAGGACATCTTCGCCTTTTCCTTGACTTCCCCATCCACCTTTCCCTCTGCGCCTTAGTTGTGGCAATTGCTATGTGGACAATACACACAGTTGCCCTTGACTCCATTTCTGGCTCTATTTCCACCCTCTGAGAAACTGTGCATCACTTTCATTTGCACCTTATGGAAAATACTCAAGCCTAGTTGTTTGTCCATTTTGCCATCCTGCCAACAACAGTTAGCTTCATTCTGGCTCCTTTATATGGTTCCTCACCTCAGACCCTCTCCTTCATATGTGCTCAGTAGTGGTGCAAGCCTATCCTCATGGTATTCCTCTTCCTTCCATTGGCGTTCCCGCTGGCAACAGGAGGTAACTTTGCTCCTATGGGATGCCTCTTGTGTATCTTGATGCTCAGTTGTTGTTATTTTTTTGTAAGTGTCTGTCCCATGGTTGGACTTCCCCAGTTACATTAAATTTAGATAATAAAAAATGTTTGTTGCTGAAGCACACAATTAATAGTCAGGCTATAATTGGTTTATATATAGGTAATTGAGCCATGACCCTGTGTATAGATGCAATTACAAGGATCAGTTTTGTTAAGAAACCTCAATCTAGTATGAAAAGTTTGTATCTGATTTTGAAATTACATTTTTGACTCCTTTGCTACTTGTTATGAAAAAGTGGAGAACTGCGCCCCAGAGTAATCACCAAATGCTGAACATTATAACTGCAAAGAGCCGTTAATAAATATCTAATGCTAACAAGCTAAGTGATCAGATTACTTGACCAAAGTTTTTAAAGGTTATATTTTTAAGGAAATCAACAGAATAAAATTCAATGAAGTTTTACAAGTAAAATGCTGCTTTAAGACTCTAGAAGGGCTCTATAGTTAGCTTTTGATGCATTTGGAACCTGCAAAGACCAAATGTTGAGTTTCTCCCTATATAAGGTGGAAGATTTGTCCCTAGAAGAAGATCAACAGATAAAATAAGTGGGACATAATTTTTAAGATGCTGAAATGGTCCCATAAGTCTTGAATTAAGGTTTGATTAGTTCCAGTACTTAATTATTTTAAATCAATGAATTGAGTTTGAGACTTTACTTTGATTTCCATAAACTTAGATAATACCTAAAATTTATTTTATCGCCTAGTTTTATTCAAAACATAAGAGAATAGTCCATTTCCCCTTTAATTAAATAACACTGTTTTCTAAACATCCTCACATTGGGATTATCCTCTTTGATCTGCAGATCATGTGACTTTACTAAGGGTTATCACAATGATCCTGATGAACCCACACTAACTTCCTTAATCCATTAGCTCTTAAAAATAGTAAATTTATAATTTTTAATAAAATACTTTTTACTCTTATTATAAAAATATAATCATAATTGTAGATTTTTATTGAAATAAGTAAGTCTCAAATTTACCTATGAGAAAACTCTGAAGCCCTGCCATCAGATTCTAACGTCGTCAGAGCTTATCCTCTGGTAGCCCAACACCAGACTTTTTAAGAAGGTACTTGGGATAAAAGTGACGACTTCTGAGTTGCATAACTGAATAACATCATAATTTATAAAAATTATGAAGGTCTATTAGATGTATTTTCAGTTTCTTTCAAGAGCTGCCTAAAAATCTATTCATAAAAAACTCAAATATCACTATGAATCTATAAAAATTTCCACCTTACTGACTCAGATAGTTGTTTCTAAAGATTCAGAAATATAAATCAGTAAAACAAGCTTAAACC
Organism: Massospora cicadina; assembly: GCA_022478985.1. Classification (NCBI taxonomy): domain Eukaryota; kingdom Fungi; phylum Entomophthoromycota; class Entomophthoromycetes; order Entomophthorales; family Entomophthoraceae; genus Massospora; species Massospora cicadina. The sequence continues at coordinate 103,738 of JAKSZP010004086.1, read as the reverse complement.
TAAAAATACACATAAACAAAAAAGTTTACTTGGTCATGTTATATTTCTTCAGGGTTTTTAATCAAAATTAAAATCAAGTTAAACTCCTATCAATTGATTATAATCATATATAATAAGGTTAGATGGACCTTTTAAAGAAAAAAAGCCTTTAATTCCATCAACAAAGTTTTATGAAACAGCTCAGTAGTAATTATGGACCACTAAAAACCATCTTATCATTATCTGATGCTTTAGATTTCCCCATTGAGGCAGTTTTGTCATCAGAGTGAGATGACATTATGTTACAGAAAGTACCATATAATTCCATTAAGTTATCCATAAAGTAATGTAGCCATCAAATATATATAACAAGAAATTATGGTAATAATTAAAGCTCTTGATTACTGTAAATATCACTATATATGGAGCTGAACTTATAGTCAGTTTATTTAAAGATATCAGACACTTGATATAGCAAAGCCTATTAAATGAATGAACCACAGGCTCATAAGGCTCTCACTCTTGCGGAAAGTGACCTAAATTGAAATATAAGCCTGGAATACTGATTTTAGTCTCTCATGCTTTGAGCTGGTGACCTAAAAAGAACTCAATATGGTAGCTGATTTCCACAGTTAAAATATAAAGCCCTGATACCTAGTGAGAAAATGAAAGTAATTTATTGCAGCAGCTATAATTTTAAAAGGAGTAATTGCAGAACATTTTCAGTTAAATTGTTAGAGTTATCATTGACATTTTGACTAATGGCATTTAGATCAAACCAACTGAAGATAACTATTCTTACAATGATCATACAGTGCTATATCAACTGTAAATGTGCTTTCATCCCAGTTATAGATTAAAAAAAGATTTTTCTTGCCTTTCCTATGGCTGGTCACCCTGGAAGGCACATAGTAAAAGCTATCTAAATGATCTTCGTGTGGCAATAATTAGGATGGAACTTGTTAACTTTATAGCAGGTTGTAAGGTTTTTAGCATGGCAAAGTCAAACTAAGAATTACTTGAAATATTACATATTTTCTGGAAATACCCAAGGGACCTTAAGATAACTGCTTGACTAAATTGTTGAACTAGGGGTGGAAGGCGAGTTGGTAAGGGCATACGGCTACCAACCTGAAGGTTGTGGGTTCGATTCCCGCCCTTTGCACATCGATCGGGGTGCCAGCCAAAGGAAGCTATTGGCGGTTAGTAGGTTTAATAACACGAAAACCTTACCCATGACGTAACCAGAAAAATTTGAGTCCCGATCCGGAGGTGGAAAAACTTTCTTCGACGGAGTTGACCCTGTTCAGGTTTCATGTCATTTCTTTCTTTCGGTAATGTCTGTCCCCTGGTCGGCTTACCTCGGTTAAATAAATTGTTGAACTACCAAATTTCAAGGGCTTATACTATCTAGTAATCATCATATGTCTAAAAGATGTCATACTTTATACAACCAAAACTAACATCACCATCAAGAAGATTATCTGCTCATTCATATACATCTTTTTAACCTATGGTGCTCTTACAATTCTCCCACCAATTGTGGACCTCATTTTAATGTAAAGCTTTGGGGTCAAAACTGGAGGACTTAAAGTTAATGCCCTTTATTTCTACTTTATATCACCCCAGAGAGATGGCCAGATGGAGCATGTGAACCAAGTTTTAAGCAATACCTCAGGTGCTATATTTTTCAAAGCAGGCCTTCTTGATGGAATTATTGTCTATGTCAAAGCTTTCTTAAAACAGCCATAGTCTTAATTCTATAATAATATCCCTATTAAGGTCAACTACAGATTTAGCTAAGTTAGGGCCACTATCAGAGAAACATCTGAGATCCTACTTGTAGATATTGGGTTCTGATGCAATAACTTAATAAAAAAGAAAAGTTACCTTGTATAAAGAGAAATATATATTATAATTCTTTATAGATTTGAAGTGCTTCCCAATATAAGCGCTCAAATTTGAGATAAAAGTTTTCATGTATCAGTAAACTACTTGCAGAGAACTCTCCTGAAAGCATGCACAATTCCAAAAGGTCCTTACAAAATAATAAAAAAGTTAGGAACTTTGATATTATATATAACCATTCTTCATAAAATATTATTTCTATACCACTGAGCGCCGCTCTACAAGAATTATGATGCCTCACCAATTCAACAACAATCATGCCTAGTTAACCCCCTATTGATAAAGTTTACAACCAGGAGTATGAAGTTAAGAATAGTAGTTAATCAAGAACCCTGTGTTCAAATTTTACAGCACTTAATCAGACAGGGTAAATATCTGATAGAGAAGAACACTTGGGAAACTTAGAAGAACCAAGGAACATAAGTGCGCTAGTTACTGACTATATTTTCAAGAATAGGGGAGCACCATAAGAGCTGCACCTATAGAGAACTAATTAGGGCCTGTTTAACATATATTCAAAATTAATAAAAGTAGTTTTTATTACTGATGCAACTTGGTATATCCAATAATTAGCCCTATTTATAGTTTTTTATCTACTTAATCTATATTTTATATAATAAATAGAATAAGGGGCCAATTTAGTTGTACATACGTAACGTCATGTTGTTGGTTAGAATTATCATAACACCTATTGGGCCGCATCACTAATTAATTAAAGTATATTTAGTTATGTTCAATTCCTTTCCAACCCACTTGTGCTAAACCCAAAGCATTTACTATCATCAAGTTACCTTAACCCTACAGCCAAGTAAGCTCAAATCCACCTTATTATTATCATTATATTTTGCATAATATCTATACCTTGCTCCACTTTATCATAAATATCATCATTTGGCTATTATCATTGTTAATTGGACTATCTAATCCTAGCCTAAAATTTACTGAATTTCCATAACAGCTTTGTAAATGTTTAATAATACTGAGAGTCACATAGATTATAATGATGGAAATAGCATTAAAGAGGTGAATTGATTTCTGCTTATCTTGTTGGATCAGATAAGAAAATACCCTTAGATAATTTGTGTTTTTTCCTATTTTTGAGTAGCTGTTGTTATACATTTCTTTTAATTATTAAATGTAATCTTACCTGTGCAGTTGTAACTTGAAATTAAAGCGCCAATTACAACAATTGGTTCTCAAAAAAGCGCACTTATACAACTTGTATACTAATAGAGTATAAAAATGAAACTATCCTGAGACTTATGTTAGCCTGAACTCATATAATTTTTATGATAACAAATACAATCTGAAGGCTCAGAAACATTATGGCCTCTCTCCTACTTTCCAAAAATTTTGTTCACTAATGATCAACAGGATACAATAATTGCTGAGAATACCCTTAAGCCCACATGCCACATTAAATGTAATGATTGCAATTGCACATGATACCCATAAGGTTGGGAATTATGAGATTCATGTATGTCAATAGTTGCAATTCCATTATTCCAAGTAGGATTTTCCTATTTGGGTCAATAACAGAATAAATTTAAATAAATCAGTTTGCCTGATTGGTTGTTTGTTATGAGGTTCCCCTCCATTTCCCCGCCGAGCTGCCTGGTTGCCATCAATTCTGGAGGCTTTTGTGCCCCTCATTTCCCACAATTCTTCTAGCCTTTTTTGGAAGTATTTTAAAGCAAGTTTAAACCCTAATGGGCCCTCACTTTGGAATTCTATTCCAAATTCGAGTTACCTCTTCCAATAAAGGCTGTTTTTTGCTAATTCATTTTATTTAAATTTATTTTATTTAATGCGAGTTGTGGGCCAGCAGATGGCGGTGCACCAGGGAAAGGGGGTGGATGCACTGGGCTCTTTTTTGGGGAAGTCTTGACCTGGCTGGTAGGGAGCCAGAGTGGCCTAATGTGACAGAGGCTGGTTAACCATACCTCAGCCTGTTGACCCCATGAGTGGATTGAGGTTTTGGGAGGGACCTCTGCCTGGGGTCCAAGGTGACAGAGGCCAGTGCACCACACCTCGGCATGGCACGGCATGCCCAGCAAGGTCATCCAATTGGATAGGACCAATCAGAGTTGGTATGGCCACATTTGGGGGTGAGTGGTGTAGGGCTGGTGGCGGACTGGGCCTTGGGAGCCCAGTCTTGACATAAATGGTCTTAGTCTACAAAGGGGAAGAGTTCAGTTCAAGTCATCACTTATCTCCATCAGGCACTTAACATTTTACATATCCTGGTTTAATATCAGGGACAGGAAACAAAAGAATTACTATTTTGCGTTTTATCTCAACCAAAGGTAAAATAGGCTGAACACCATTTCAAGGCTGAATGTTGTCATTTTAGTATTTTATTGTATCAACTCCGCCAAGAAGTGGAAACTGCCATTTTTAAGTGTATTTAAGATCATACTCAGAATCATACCTCAGATATGACCCCAAAACCAATATGAAACAGCTGTAGCCAACTTTCCTACTGTTTTGACTCCCTTACATATACATGCAATTCTTGATGCTTCTCCTGCATCTCCTACAAGCCCTATCACAGTGGCTGCTGCTCTGTTAATTCCACCACCACGCTGGCAATATTGACTGCTCTGGGTATCTGTCTCAGACTAACTGGAAACTGGGGATTAATACCCCTCATATAGTTAACCCTGTTAACATGACCAGATTTGATAAGAATGGAAATATGCATACCTTCATGTATTATTTTTTATGACTATAGTGTTAAATTAAGAAAGATTTACTCTTGGAAGATTGAGGCTCGCTTTAGCTCCCTTATTTAACTGCACAGATTTCTGATAAATTGCGTTGATTAAATTAACTGAATAAATTGGAGCAATAATAGTATGAAGACTATTATACAAGTTGAGTGCTCTTAAACCAAGTTGATTATAAGGTCCAATGCTAAACAGGTGCTTCATTATCTTGAAGGTACCTCTAAACTGGTAGGGAACTTTCCATATTCTCTTCACATAGAGCTGGCAGATATCTGATAAACAAAAAAATAATTTAAGGATATATGATCATTTCACTCTTATCCCAAAGAGTAAACTATACACCCAAGTATAGACAATTAAGTTTTTATCAATTTAGGATCAGTTTTATTTACTCAAAAACCAAGGAATTTATAGGGGGTCTACAGACCAACTCTTCTGTTGATGCCTCACTGGGAATTGGCAACTGTTGCCAATGATTAGCTCTCTGAGCTTGCACCCATAAGGACCTTCCTCATTCTTAGTTGGATTGCACTCCAACCAGAGTTGCGACCTCTTCAAGGTCAATTTCAGAAATTGTCCCCACAATCATAATCAAGATCAGCTGAGTACCCTCTTTGATATAGCAGTCTGATTAGTTAATGGGACCTTTACCCATCAACTGCAGACTGAAAAACATAAAAGATTAAACCACAAGTAACACTCAGAAAGCATTATCAACACTTCAGTAATTAAACATAGATTCCCAGTCAATAGGTGACAAAACCTGATTGCCAATTGATTAAAAGTACCAATCAATATATTTGGCAAGTGGACCATAAAGTAAATACATTGTCAGGAATCAACCCAAACAAAACATTGCAATCTGGCAGATCAACATTTAATAGATCAGTAAATATTTGTTAGGGTTAATTCCCAGAAAAATAGTTATCATTAAAAATGATAACTCCCACATCAACTAGAGGATCTAATCCCCAAGTGGGCAAATAGATATATGTAATCTAATTGGCTGAGTAACATAGGCATATCAAGTCCCAACATATGGAGAACACAAATGACTATGCCAAACTGATCACGTTGACAAATCTGTTGGACCACTACAACTAGGAGGTGGCAATTCCAAAGTTATGTGCAGCTGACATGTCTTACATTAATGCAAAAGATATCATTGATAAGTCTAGTAAAGTGGACCTTGTGTAAGTCCTGGGGAACGCCCCCTAGCTGTTGATTGGGCCATTTTCCTGTTCCCAAGCAAGAAGACACCGAAAGAGGATAGTGGTAGCTCTTGTTACTCAGGGAGATCTCACTCACATAGTAGACGAGCGGTGGGTAACAGCTCTTCTGCTTTGGATCCCACCCCCAGCACCAACACTCACCTCAGCAGAACTGTTACGGGAATTAGAAAAATCTGCACCAAGATTGTTGAATTGAAATCAGTTGGATCTAATTCTTGTGGCAATCAGGACATTGCTCAGATCTCAGATGGCTGGAAAGGCATGAAGACTGAGATATTGGCTGGAACAGTTGACAGTTCCAATTCAATTAAAATGTCAATTGAACAAATCACCTTCCTACCAAAGTCATTGAGGATCATCCTCAATGACCAGGCTACAGCATCGGATGCCATTGATGAGGGTTCAAAGTCCCCTGTTGACAATTTGGGCATTGTGGCCAATGTGATGCCACTGACCTAACAAATGGCCCAGTGACTGAGTGTGGGCGGGTTGGGCGTCATGACCCGTTCCCAATCAAATGGACCTTCCCCATGTGGGGTGGCCTTGGGGGATTCCTGTCACTTGTTGGACCAAATGCTGTCGCACCAACCATCAGAAATGTAGCTGAGCCTCAGTTTGGACATTTGAGGTCAAACTGACAGTGACTCAGCCCACCGCCAAATTTTTCAATGTCAGTTCCCAAGGAACAAACCCACCCATTCCCTGAATAATTCGCTGGTTAGGTCAAAATTGAGGATCCCAATCCTGGCTTGTCACTACCCCAATTGACCACTATTTAATCAGTTGCATAGCACTGAGAAAATTGTTGGTCAATTTTCTTCCTTTTACTTTAATAAAAATTTTGCCAAAAAACCAAACAATTTTTTTATTGTTTTACTCCTTATGACCATATCCCTGATGGCGTTTCCCTGGTGGCCTGTCAGTCCATATACTAGATGGCTCTACCAGTACTTATGGTCACTATGGCCCTCTCCATCATCAATTGGATTCAGCGAGTCTGATATTTTTGGCTATACAACCCCATTATCACGAACCTGGCAACAGTACATGGGAATCTTGTGGTCTTATGTCCACCAATTGCAAGAGAGAATCCGCTTCCTTGCCTCCCTGTTGGAATGACCCCATATGCTGATGAACTCATTGAAACTATCTCTGTGATCCCACCCCCTGCAGCAAGGCCCCTTGGGTCAGGAGTGGGCTCATTGTGGTCTATCATCAGGATCATACTCACTGTTGTGTTACACCAACAATTTGTCATTTCCCAATGCCTGGCTCCATATTAAATCATTTGGTCGGCAATGCCTCTGGCATTCTGGCTTGCTTTTTGGGTGCTTACGCATCCTGACTGGCAGGCCAGTCTAAAATTCTTCTGCCGTTTCCATGACATAATTGATCAACCTTTATTCCCAGCCACTTCTGCCTTGTTCTTCGAACTGGGCGCTGCAGTAGTTACCCTTTACCAAATGAATGTTCAATCAGTAGTTTGCTGCTTATAGTTTGTTTGGTCTCTTTCCGATTTTTGGAGAAATATCCACTCTATCTTGGGAAATCTTCTTCAATCCACCCAAGATGCGCGGATTGTGCATCCTCCCCCTTCCACTAGCTCGCAGGGAAGTTCGAGTGTCCCCTCCTGGGGAGATCGCCAACCAAGTTCTCAACCCACTTGCTGAGGTTCAAATGCATACAGAAATTGCGCTTAATAATGGTTCCACGTTATCCCATGCTCAATAAGGGCTCGCGTTCTTAGACGCTGTAGATGGGGATGCCCACCGTTGGGTGAAAGGTCTCTTGCGCTCTTCCTCACAAGCAGAAGACCTCACCCCACTGATGGCTGTCATGTCAGCTGCCCTGAAACCCCCTGTGTCACAATCAGACCACCTATTCAGACTAATTTATGCCTTGTCCAAAGCCCCCATCCTGGTTTCTTTGATTACTACCTTCCATGAACTGGCCCCTGCATCCAGTCTCTCTATCAATATGCTTCAGGCAGCCTTTAGATCAGGCTTGGAGTTGGGTTCCGCTCATCACAAGGTCTGGTCCTCCATCCAAGGATCAGTAGATCAAATATGTGCCACCGCGACCACCATCAATGCCGTGCCCTGTCATATTACCCTTTATCAGAAGAGGATTTTATGATTGGCTTACCCAAAAGTAGACGCTGATGACGCGCCTATCCCTGAACTAGCGGAAGACTTGGGTACCGATTCTGTTGTAACCCCTGGGTCTGAGTTGGCTGATACAGAGTCACTTATAAATGAATCTGTTATGGCTCAGATGGAGGAAGTCATTTCCCTGCCCTCATACTCTCAATATTTGCTCTGGCAAAAGCCCCCAACCTTACCCCCAATATGACAGTTATTTATTCAGTCGCAAATGAGTCAGTCAAATCTTCCCATAAACAAAACTTCTCTTATTTCCTATTGCTCATGTAGATTAGTGTCAGCTCGCACCATGTTTCTTTCGAGGCCCTGGTGGATACCAGAGCTGCAGGGAACTTCTTGAGTGTCGAGCTGGCCCAACAATTGTAACTGGGAATGGATGCAGGTCCCTCAGTGATGGTGGCCTCATCTGCTTCCCAGACCTCATATGTCATTTGCCAACCAGTACCTTTTCCAATCCACCGTTCACCTTTGTGATCATTTTTTGGCTGCCAAACCTGGTGTTTCCAGTAATCTTAGGTGTGGGGTGGTGGCGCCAACAACATGTGAAGATTCATTTAGAGTCTAATACATTGTCATTTACCAATGATCATCTGGAGGGAGAATTTTCCTTGATTGACACCCTTAGGAAGACACAAGGAATCAGTTCTATCACTTCCTAATCACTTCTGCGGGCATTCTGGCCGATTTTCCTGAGAGCTTAATGTGCTATTGGAGAATCTTTGACATGGAAAAGGCAGATCGCCTGCCTAAACACACTAGGTTCAATTGTGGGCTTCAAATGACCGTGGAGTTGGTGAATATCAACTGCCCGTTGTATCCCCATACAGCGGAGGAAGAAGTTACACTCAATACTTGGTTGGGTGATAGGTTGAAAAAGGGTTGGTTGTTCAAGGAGACCTCACCCGTTGCCTCCCCCATTGTCTTCACCAAAAAGCGGATGGTTCTCTCCATCCATGCATGGATTACAGTCATTTGAATAAAATAATGGTCTCTGATCCCTACCCCTTGCCTCTGGAGAAGCCAATCAGCCAGGAAATCTTCAAATCCCGCGTGTTCTCTAAGTTGGATCTGGTGAACGCCTTCAACCAAATTTGGGTAATGGAAAGGCAGGAATGTTTAACAGCGATCCAGATGAAGCGCGGCATTTTCCATTTTCGGTAATGCCCTTCAGGCTGAAGAATGCTCCCACTATGTTTCAACAGATGATTGACAATGTACTGGGTGACCTCCGGTTTATCTGTGCAGTTGCATACATTGATGATATCCTGGTTCACTCCCCAACTCCCAAACAACATGCTATTGACTTGGAGGCGGTGATGGTCACCTTGCATAAGGAAGGTTTGTTACTCAAACCTTCCAAGTGTGAGTTTTATAAGGAGGAGGTTACTTTCCTCAGGGAACCTGGTTCTCAAAGATGGCTATGCGATATAAAAATGGCCAACTTTGACTATGCAGAAACAACTTTGGAGCTTCTTGGGAACTATCATTTTCCTGAAAAAGTTTTCCCCAGCACTTTCCCGCCTGCCCGCACTGCTCCACCCCTTACTGGGAAAAATGTACCATTTTTTGGACGCCAGAATGCCAGAAGGCATTTGAATTGATCAAGGAGGTGTTCATGTCTCCACCCATTTTGAAGCACGCTGATCCCACCAAACCATATATTGTTGCATGCGATGCCCCATCAGTTGCAGTGGAAGTGGTGTTGCTTCAGGAGCATGATGGTTTAGAACACCCAGTCGCTTACTTTTCCCAGAAATTCACAGCCACGGAGCAGTCCTGGGCCATATATGACAAGGAATTGGCAGCTGTTGCATGGGCATTAACTCATTGGCGGTATCTGTTGCAGGGTGCCCGCCATGAATGAATGGTCCACATGGATCACCAGGCACTTTTGTATTTTCACAAACCCCAAAAATTGGTGCATTGGCAGGCCCAAACCCATCAGGACCTGTGCAGTTTTAACTTTAAATATGAATTATTAAAGGTGCGCTCAATGTACTTCCCAATTTTATAAGCTGCAGCCCCGCCCACTGTCCCTCGGAACCAGAGGAAGCGGACCTTGTTACCATGATTCCTGCCACTAAAATCATGTTGATCGTTCCCCCATCATTTCCTCTGTCACTTTGGCTCCCAACGCCTTGCTAGTGGCTCAGGTCTTAGCCAGTCAAATGGCCTGCCCTGAGGGTGTGGAGTTGGTCGAGCAGTTGGCTCACTCAAGTCACAAATACTCCCTATACTCCTTAGAAGAGGGACTCATTTAATTTTGGTCTCACATCTGGGTTTCCCCCTCCTTCCAATCGGAGGTATTCTGCGCACATCATGATCCCCAAGGTTGGACATCCCAGTAACAAGAAATGCATTGATTTGATTAAGAGAACCTTCAATTGGGTGGGTCTGACAAAAGAGGTTTTTGGCTTGGATCACCAATTGTGTTACTTGCGCTAGGGTTAAGTTAGATTGCTCCAGAAAAAATGGCCTCCTGCACCCCTTACAGCAGGTGGAGGGCCCATGGACCTTGGTGTCCATGGATTTTGTTGTTGAACTCCCCTGTTCTAATGGGTTCACAGCGGTGATGGTAGTGGTGGATCATTTCATAAAATTTTCCCTTTTTATACCTTATACTTCCACAATTACGTCAGAAGAAACTGCCTGTCTTTTCATACGCCATGTGTTTTTGATGTTCAGTCTCCCTAGGAGATCATCAATGACTGTGGCTCACACTTCACCGCGCAGTTTTGGAGTGAACTCCTATCAATCCTAAAAATATTCCCCTGTCGTTCCATGGTGTATTATCCTCACTCTGATGGACAGACTGAGTGGGTCAATCAAGTCCTCGAACAGTACCTGCGTTGCTATGCTGCAGCTGCGCAGGATACTTGGGCCAGTGACTTGCCTCTCGCTCAATTCACTTACAATAATGGGACCCACGCGTCCATGGGGTTTTCACCTTTTGAAGCAACATTGGGTTATAATCCTTCATTTTTGGTTAGGCCGTGCTTGTGGCCTGAGGTTCAAGCTGCCACTGACCATGCTGCTCAAATCAGATTGACCCAAGCCTTAGTGCAGGAACATCTCATCAAAGCCATTGACAACTACAAGTGGTTTGTGGATCGTAAGCATCTCCCAGGTCATGATTTTACAGTGGGTTCCTACATCATGCTTGATACCCGTCACTTAAGAATTCACACCCCCTTTCCATAAATTCTCCAGTAAACGCTTGGGTCCCCATTTGGTGGAGGAGGTATTGGGCAACGGGGTGTTCTGACTTAAACTCCCTGCACATTGGAAGTAGCATCCTGTTTTCCATGTTTCCCAGCTGTCGCCCTTCAAGGGTGCAATTCCCACGGAACTGGAACTGATTATTGTCAATAATGGAGAAGAGGCCGAGGTAGAGGCTATCCTGGCATCCCAGAAGTCGCGACGTTATGTCCAATATCTAGTGGCCTGGAAAGGGTATCCAGCCTACAAAAATATTTGGGTCAAGGCGCGCGATTGCACAAATTGTATGGACCTGGTCAAAGTGTTCCACATATCCCACCCTGAGGCACCCTGCCCCCCACAAAAAGTTGCAACGATTATGGCAATCAAGTTACCTAAGGCGCACAAGAATGTGGCTCTGTTGCAGTTTCCCAGTGGGGGTGCCCTTCCTTTGAAAAAGGAAAGGGTAATGTAAGTCCTGGGGAACGCCCCCTGGCTGTTGATCATGCCATTTTCCCATTATCGAGCAAGAAGACACCAAAGAGGATGGCGGTATCTCTCATTACTCAGGGCAATCTCACTCACGTAGTAGATGAGCAGTGGGTAGCAGCTCTTCCACTTCGGATCCCACCCCCAGCACCCACACTCACCTTGGAAGAACTATTACAGGGAATTAGCAACATATGTGCCAAGATTGTCAAATTGAAATCAGTCAGATCTAATTTGAGTGGCAATTGGGCCGATGCTCAGATCTCAAATGGCCAGAAAGGCATGAAGACTGAGGTATCAGCTGGAACAGCCAATGGTTCTAATTTGATTAAAATGTCAATCAAACAAATCAACTTCCTACCAAAGTCATCAGGAATCATCCTTGATGGCCAGGCTATAGCATCAGATGCCATCAACAAGGGTTCAAAGTCCCCTGTTGAAAATTTTGGCATTGTGGCCAATGTGATGCCACTGAATGAACAAATGGCCTAGTGACCAAGCGTGGGTGGGTTGGGAGTCCTGAACTCATTCCCAACCAAATGGACCTACCCCTATGTGGGGTGGCCTTGGGGATTCCCATCACTTGTCAGGCCAAACACCATTGCGCCAACCATCAGAAATGTAGCCAAACCTCAGTTCAGATGTTTGAGGTCAAACTGACAGTGACTCAGCCCACCACCAAAACCTTTTGATGTCAGTTCCCAGGGAACTAATCTGCCCATTCCCAAATAATTTTCCAGTTAGGTCAAAATTGAAGGTCCAATCCTGGCTTGTCACTACCCCAATTGACCACTATTTAATCAGTTGCATAGCACTGAGAAAATTGTTGGTCAATTTTCTTCCTTTTCCTTCAATAAAAATTTTTCCAAAAAGACAAAAAAATTTTCTATTGTATTACTCCTTATGATCGTATCCCTGATGGCGTTTCCCTGGTGGCCTGTTAGTCCATATACTGGATGGGCTCTACCAGTACTTATGGTCACTATGGCCCTCTCCATCATCAATTGGATTCAGCGAGTCTGATATTTTTGGCTATACAACCCCATTATCACGAACTTCTGGCAACAGTACATGGGAATCTTGTGGTCTTATGTCCACCAATTGCAAGAGAGAATCCGCTTCCTTGCCTCTTTGTTGGAATGACCCCATATGCTGATGAACTCATTGAAACTATCTCTGTGATCCCACCCCTGCAGCAAGGCACCTTGGGTCAGGAGTGGGCTCATTGTGGTTTTTCATCAGGATCATACTCACTGTTGTGTTACACCAACAATTTGTCATGTTAATGCCCAGCTCCATATCAAGTCATTTGGTCAGCAATGCCTCTGGCATTCTGGCTTGCTTTTGGGTGCTTACGCATCCTGACTAGCAGGCCAGTCTAAACTTCTTTTGCTGTTTCCATGACACTGTGATAGAAAAAAGAACTTCCTTCCTTACCACAACCTATAAACTAGGTGAAAAGTTTTTAACTTGACTGACCTCTTTTACTATTAGACTAAAATGTTGTGTGGGCATGGTTCTGAGTCAATACTATGCTCAGATTTCTCTCTGCCATGCCTGTGAAACTTATAAGGGTTTATACTAGGCCGTAATACCTGTGCTAATTACTAAAGCACAATAACTGAAATGGTGAATTACCTTGGCTGCTGCGCTCTCAATTTTTAACGCACTTAGTATCAAATTTCTGATTAATAAAGCGGCCACTGTCAGAATTAACAACCTAAGAAGGAATCTAGTACTTATTATGTAACTGTCACGGTCAAAGATATGACTTACCCCACATGTCTTAGTTTCCCTTAAGGGGGATACTAAGGCTAAAAAGGAGAGTCGGGAGGGCCTTGACCTAAAAAATTGGCTGGAAATTTTAAATTTAAATTTAAATTGTGTAAATAACATAACGCTGAACATAATAATATTGACCCTAAAAAAGTTTTGAGAATGAATCAAAGAACATTTTTGCTATACAAATAAATTAAAATAAAAAAGCTTTTGAGATGGCCCCAAACCCCATCAGATGGCCTAGAATGGGTCTTGAATTAAATTTCAAGGTTTGAGATTAATGAACTGGTCCTCAAGTCCCAATCTGTCTGCAGACTCCATGGGAACTTACCAAGTGCAATTCCCCAGATCCCCTTCCTTCCAATATATAGCTATCAAGCGAAGGTGCTTAGAGCAACTTCATCTTCTAGAATCCCCTAATAAATTTATAAAATTCTAATTTTTTAAGATTTTGAATTAATTTTACTTTAAAAATTGGAAATCTGGTGCCATGGACATCTGTAAGGGCACCCCAGAGTTAGAAAAATGTAGCAATTATGTGCTGCTGCTCATTGGGGATAAACTCCAGCTGATAATATTCAGTGTAGGAATCTCTTTGATAGGGCTGTACTCTCATAAGATGCCTAAGTAGCCAACAAGAACGTGATTTCATTTTTGGAGTTCTATCCTGTTTGAGGGCTATAGCTATAGTCCTGTTAGCAAACCTTTTAAAGCAACCATTAGAAGGTGACGCCTATTACAGTAACCTCTTCCAATGAGACATGATGGGAAAAGGCTTGGTGGAATAGAATTATTATGTGTTATTTCTGATAGAATGAACAGAATTCCCATATTTAATCATACCCATAATTTGCACTGTCTTTAGAGTTTAATTAAACCAAAGAAGGTTGCTTCAGCATCAAATTGACATAAAAGGTATTATAAATGAGATGTTTGCTTTGCCCTCACAGCCACAAAAGTTATGGACTTACACTCCTACCTAAGTCAGCTGGATACCTTTGCTAAGCAAAAATGATTACTGTCGCTGATGGATATTCCTCTAATTTACCTATCTGGATATTATCATAAACAAACTTCCCAGTTAGGGCAACTAATAGCTGTGAGCTCATCAACATAGTTTCATACAACCTAATGGAACAACTGGGAATTGCATAATATATAAATTATTAAAATGAATATGAAGCCTTGGGGCCCTAATGCTACTACTTCATTAGGAGCTTATAGTTCCTTGCCGCTGAAATTGTGTACCCTACTGGTTTCTTCCCAAACTGTAGTCATACCCCATGAGAATTTTAATATATATTGAGACCTCTTTTATGAGGGCATTTGGGCTCAAAAGTTAACTATGAAAAGAATGCCCTGAAATCTTTGGCCAACACCATCCACTTATCACACTAAAGAAGAACCACAGTCCAAGCCTCAACCTAACTTTATAAAGAAATTGAATCTAACAAGAGAACTATACCCATCAGATATCAAAAAGGATGGAATAAAACTTTAATTTCCAAGCACAATTATAATCCAATGGGATTCCATTCTGAGCTGGACAAATTTATACTATTGAACCTGGCCACCAAGGCCTCATTAGAAAAAATATTACTTACAGATTTCTGATTGGTTTATAAGGTTAACCCTTTCCTCTAATCCCCAATCTAAAAAATTGATCTTATTGCTACAACTAGTGTTAATTACCTTAATAAGGGTTAAATCAAGGTTACCTTGACAAACACCTAATTTTACCCTATCCATATAAAAGTCATCAAATTATCACTTTTGATTATTTGTTCCTGTGCACAATTAAATGACTAGCAATAAAGGTGAGCCTGTCAGTTTAAGGGTAACCTTCTTAACATTATAAAATCACTAATCACTAATAAACCTTGGGGATTAACCCAACAGCCCATGCAATACTGGTGAAGACCTCAAATATCTGTAAAAGAAAAGTAGGTAAACAATTTCATACTTGCCTAAAGGCCTCATTTCCCAATAACTATCTGACTGCACCCGTTTTTGTTCTCTGATGTCTGGTCAAGTGGGGGGGGAATTTTGCAATTTGGTCTGACCTTCTATAAATAAATATTTTTTAGTACTTTATTGATTTGTATTTTATCAAATAAATAGACTAAGGGGTTGTTTACTTTGCCTATATGCCAACGTTAAGTTGTAAGATTAAAATTCCAGTACTATTTATTGTGCTACATTGCTGACTAATATAAATATATCAAGTTACATAAATCACTTTACACCCCATCTGCGCTAAACTTTAAATCATTTATTATTGTCATACCACCGTGGCCCTTATACCATGTAAACTCAAATTCCACTTATTATTTATATCTCTACCTTGCCCCCACGGTGGTCTAAAACCATTGTTGGCTGTTTTATTATTATCCTCAGCCAATTATGCTATCTCATTCTTAGCCTAATGTTCCCTACATTAATAGAACATCTATGCAAATGATCAATATTCCTGGGTGTCATATATATATATAATGATGGAATAGATTAATGGTAGGGAATCTGCTTTTTACCCTAGCTTGTTGGAACTGATAATAAAACATCTTATATGTTTTAGATAGTTTTTATCTTTCTAGTCTTAAGGTCAATGTCTATATACAGCTTATTTAATTTATTAAGTGTAACCTGACCTGCGCAATTGTAACTCAACGCTGAAGCACCGATTATAACAGTATGATATTAAAAAGCATTAGAAATAAGATTAATGGTCTAAAATATCTAATAGTCTTACCTAAAGAGCTCCAATGAAGAACCCTTTTAAAACAGCCAAGCTATGACTCTTGAAGCCCTGATGGGACCCCTCTTGAAAGCCATAATATCTATGCTTATTGTACTCTCCATTAATTATAAAAAATTTTACATCACCAATACATGAAAGTTAAAAGATTCTAATTTTTTGATACTCAAGAAAATTGGCCCAACATCACCAGCTGATGTTAAAATATTAAATTTGTTTTATCTTCTCAACCATCTTTACCTAGACTAAAAACCAAAATTAAAGTTGAAATGTTTCAATTTAACCCTAACTTTGGGTTACCAACCCACTTTTTTGAAAGGTCTAATATATAATTTGAGTAGCTAAGAAATTAATTATGTGAAATAACTGCTTAAAACTTTTTAATCTAAATGAGTTGTATTAAGATGGATCCCCTACTTTTGTTAACCCAAGGTCAAAATCAATGCCCAAATGAACTTTATAGCTTACTTTGTCCTTGCCACTTATATATTTCATTTTAAACTTGAAACTATTTTATAATAAACTAGTAGATTTATACTATTTTCATCCTGGAGTACTCTCACACAAAGCGTGTTATGACCTCTTAGTCGCCTGTTGTATTGCAGCTTTAATGTTTTAAACATCTTAGTACTCACCCAGCGCACCTTACATCAAACCAAAGGAGGGATAGCATATATCACAGTACAAATTATTATCAAAGATGTTTGTTATTTATTGGCCTCTATTGACCTTTAGTTATCGGCCTTTTGTATATTACCTAACTGGTGCTATCCTATATTGGTCATTGTCTTCTGGAGCACCTAATATTCATGCACAAGTTGAGTTGTGCTTAATCCACTCTGTGTTGTATCACTTACTTTTTAGTGGTTACTGCCATGATAAATTTACAAATACTAAGGTTAAGGATGTTTGAAAAAAATATAATATCGCCTAAAGGATGCCTTTAATTTCTAGACACTGCTCTGGTTGCAATCTAACTTTTAATTGAATTATTGGGTGAAACTGGTTTGTTATTTGTCAATTGGATAACTGGTTTATCATCGGATGTCTAGACTTAATAATTGACCTTTTTATAGTAGGGTTCAAATTATTTTTTCTCTAAATCCTTTGTTGAGCTTGAAATAAGATCAAGGGAATTTAGGCAAACAAAACATAATAACTTATATATATATACATTAATAAACAAAAGCTCCTTTTTTGGTTTACGTTGTAAAACTTTGTTTCTGATTATGAAGATGGATGTCAGAAAAATGACAAAATATATCATTCCAATGATAGTTTTTTGTATATAGCGTCGGTAATTGCCACTAATCAGAAATCTTACAATTTAGCTTCTAGATGCAATTATCCTTTATAATTAGCATCGGCCATTTTTGATAATTATTTAAATTAAAAGTTTTGATTTTTCAGGAGAAATATTATTTAATATCTACAATGCAATTACGATGGTACTGAATTAGATACCCTATTAGTAAAATATAAAAATTAGCTAAGAACTAGAGTAATATTTAATTAATTCCAATTTTTGATCTACTAGTCTTTGATATTAATATCATATACAATGTTGACGTCTAGGCGCAGACCCGGTATTGGGATGGACAGTGATTCCCGATCACTTGTATAAAATTGACTAGGGTATCAAATTTTGTCATCGAGTCTTATGAAAGAGTATAAGTGGGATAATAAATTGCAAGGTAACACTCCAAGGTAGTTAATGCAAGATATACATCTGATCGTCAGATATTTATAATCGCTAACGTTGATCTATAACTAGCTGATATGATAGTGAAATGGTACCATCTCGATACCATATTTAACATATTTCAGTTAACCATTTAAAAGGTCTTGAAACAGTCCGAGTGGTTGTAACAATTTGGGTACCCCCGGGTAAAGTGGTTGTGTAATTATATTAATTTTAAATCAAACCTTTGATCGCTAAAAAAGTTTCAAACAAAGGGAGGATACCCCAGTGGTAGAGTATGGACCCTCTACCACTGCCTCCCGAGTTCGATCCCGGTAATGGACTTTGGGTAGGGGACGATTTTGACTGTGTTGGTTTTGCGCACCAATGCCCCGAACCGAGATAGCAAATAGCAAAGGCGGTCCATGGAGTTCCTGGCCTATCATACGCCGCGCATGGAGGTTTTCCGGGTTTTATCCTCCTTTCCCATTTTCTTCACTTCCCTAATCGGTGCGGTATCGTCCCCAGGTCGGCCCACCTCGAATAAAATTTAAAATTTAAAATTAAAAAAGTTTCAAATAGCAAACTACTTTTCATATACTGGGGCGCGGGTGTACTTGGCATAAAACTTGTTGGATGCAAGCGAAGCTTCTAGTTTAACTTTTTGTCACAGGAGAAAGCTAATGGTGAGTTTTGTGTTATGATAAGTTTAGCTTTACTTAAATTTACTTCATTATTTGCCTCTTAACTGTTGTATTTAGGTTCTCTATAAACTAATTTACCTTGATTTCCTAGTAAAGAAGAGTCCAAGTAGCAATTTATATGTAAAATAGCTTAACTTTGATCTGTTTGATGGATCAATTGGGATTGGGGAGACATTTTTTGCTTTTGAAGTTTGAATAAGGGCGCTTAGTTATGGAGGGGAAAGTGAAAAGTCGGGATAGCTCATGCCTTAAAGTAGCCTGAAAGCTAATCACCAAACATGGATTGATCGATGCGAGAAGGAAGATACCAAGTGGACCCATGAATATCAGAATTTGGGGGATGGACTTAGGTGTTGCTACAACCCCCCATAGGCTAGAGATAAACTTAGGCAGCCAGCATACCGTATAAGCTATCAATATGAGCAAGTGTCGGTAGGAAATTTTTTTCATGACATAGATTGCCTTGCGACATCGTAAATAAACGCTGATATAGCAAAACATGATAGTTGAAAACCCAAAGAGGATAGTGACAGTGGCAGCACGGTGAGCAACCTTCCCGAGGATCTCATTAGCATGGGGGCGGCAATAAGTTTGGGAGGCATCCACCTTGAATCCATACATGCAAGCGTTGGCAATTGTAAGCCCCGACAAACCTCCAGCGGCCACCAAGACGAGGCACCATCCCAATTTAAGGCTGAGCCCACGCTCATGCACAACTAGGAAGTATCGATCCAAGGCCACTACACTGAGAATCACCATCCCAGTACAGGGCAGCAAAAGGTGTAAAATCCCAAAGTAATTGCAGAACCAAGGGGTGGTAATGAGAGCCTCACGATTAATAACCATGGACAATATTGCCTGTGATGCTATTAATAAGGCAGTAGCGAGATCAACTACTGCCAAGGGCCCCAACAGCTGCATATTGAGCCGAAACTGGCTAGCTCGCGTTCGCTTCAATATAACCAGCAGTAGGAGATTACTTATCAACCCCATTACACCCAACATGAGCCCAAGTATTTCTCTAACCAGATTCATTGAACTGCTCGTATCTTTGGCTCAAACGAGTTTTATCCGTCGCAATCTTACTTATTTAGGTTTCTTCTTAATAGCTGCAACAAGTTGGAATTGACTTGAATATTTTAACTCGGGTTCCCGATAAAGCTTTATTTCAATCTAACTATACTACAATCGCTGATATCCAACACAGTTGATTTTGCTTCATATACTAGTTTATGATAAATATTCTTCAAAAATGCTAATCTCAAAACTCACATCACAAATTTCATGATGTCATGCTGAGTTCTTTTATTAGAGATAGTTATTTACTACAATCTACATTTTGTTTAAAGAATTCTTTATGTTAGCAATTCTAAAATTAACGTTTTCTACCTAGGAGCTATACTACCGGAAAAAACTGATATACTGGTCATAAAAATCATGATTTGTTCTGTATACCCCGATTCTAAAACTCGAGTCAAATCCTATTTTCCTTAAATCAATTATAGTACAGCCTTTTTATAAAGAAGTCACACATTCATGATTTTATTCTCAAACTTGCACCTCAAGTATGACAACTACCATTCTAGAGGTTCATAAAGATAACACTGATGCGCATATCCAATTCTAAAGGTAAGTTTCACGCGAATAAGTTTAATTCCAAAGTGTTAAATCGAAGCTGATTTAGTCGTTGATATTTTCTAGCAACAACTGCGCCTAATCTGGATTTTGTCACAAATTTATTCTCCTCATCTGGATCATAGCCATTCCTTATTTACATTAAGTACTATAAACGGAAAAGAGCATTTTATGCTTAACCTTCAGTTTAGCAACGTTACCTAACTTATGGATTATGGTAATTAACTGGACAAAGGTTGTAGATTGTTCTTAAAGTTCCACTGTATCTCTGATCCAATTTAAAGAATATAAACTTTAATCTAAACGGCTGGCTGAAACCCAAGATCCGTTGACATTTTTAATCGGTTAATGATCGACCCGAATAGCAACTTTAAATTGCTTAGTAACCAAATTTATAAGAGGCATACTTACTCGTGCCACGCTTATAGGTATTGAAAAAATTTAAATTCCTTTACTTATCACTTAACTAACAGTAAATACTATTTATATATAATTTTTAGATCTAAAGTGATTTTAGTGATATATACTTTAATGTCATCTTAAAATTAAAATCTAGAATCTCTCACAGTAAGAAAATAATTGGAACTATCTTTTCATTTATAAACTTGTTTATTTGAGGTAAACTGGCCAGGAAAAATACATTAATAAATGCTCAAAGAGCTAAACTAAAATTTAAACCCCAACAGAACAGACCGAAAACCTAAAATGAGCTTATAAAACCAAAAAATATGTAAAATACAACTGGCCAGGTAGGACATCAGAGAACTGCTTATCTAACCATAGCAGAAGGAAAGGGAAGGAAAGGGGCTCACATTCAGTGGTGTCTTCCTCATCCTAGAGCATATCATGGGCCAAGGTGGAGAGCAAGGTCATAGGGGCATTGCCAGTATGCAGTTTGATATACCCCAATGAGCAGATGCTCATAAAAATTGTAGGCAGCAATAAGACTGCTGATATAATTTGCAAAGTCTTCTTCAGCCTTAATAAAAGAATTGGTAAGCTTGGTAAAAGTAGCAAAATTGGTGCAAGAAATTTTGGATTTTGATTTCTACACTATCCCAGCAACGTTTTAGATGGTGTTTTTAGCTGTTTTAGAGAAATTAATAATGTTGCACTTTCCAGAAGGGTCATTTTTGGGAGATATTGAGAGGAGGATACCCCCAGCAAGCATCACCATGACTTGGTGACATCTTTGTGGTGGAGATGACAGTTGGGCGTGTCTGCTGCTTCAACGAAGATCTGGTGATCACTGCAGAAAAGTACAGTTTTTATATGGGGCATCAAAACAAGGAGGGAATTGAGTGTAATAATAAAAATATAGGAGATGTTTAAGCTTAATTGGATGGTTCCACAAAGTTTTCTGATTCAAAAACTCAGCCAATGAGCTCCAAGGTTTCTGGTTGAACTGGGTTGGGTATCAGCATAAGGTTAAGTGTTGGTTGGAAAATGGGATAAATCTTGGTAATAAACCTTAGTCTAATCTGCTTCCTTAATGGCTGGGGTAGGTGCAGTTCTTGGTTGAGGAGGATCCTGATTAGCTGGTGTAGGAACCACATCAGCAGCAGGTTTTAGGGGAGGGAGGAGGGGTTGTACCTCAAACTGAAAATGGTGCAGGGTTGGAAGTGCTTTATGCTCTGGAAAATGTGGGCTCAGATCCAGTGGAAGCTGCAAAGGAAGGGTATTTATGTTTTGAGCGATCCAACTCAAAAAAGATGGACAGATAGTCCACCTGCTCTCCACATGGGCCCAGAATGGATGGTTGGGGCAGAAGTAATAACAATACAATGGGAAATCGTAAGTCCCAGGAAACGTCCCCTGTCTGTTGATCAGGCCATTTTTCTGTTCCCAAGCAAGAAGGCACTGAAGAGGATGGTGGTACCCCTCATTACTCAGGGCGATCTAGCTCACATAGTAGATGAGCGCTGGGTAACAGCTCTTCCACTTCAGATTCCACCCCCAGTACCCACACTCACCTCAGCAGAATTGTTATGGGGAATCAGCAAAATCTGTGCTGAGATTGTCAAATTGAAATCAGTCAGATCTAATTTGAGTTGTAAAAGGGCCAATGCTCGGATATTAAATGGCTGGAAAGGCATGAATATTGAGGTATTGGCTAGAACAGACAATGGTTCCAATTTGATTAAAATGTCAATCAAACAAATCACCTCCTTACCAAAGTCATTGGGGATCATCCTCGATGGGCAAGCAACAGCTTTGGACATCACCAATGAGGGTTCAAAGTCCCCTGTTGACAATTTGGGCATTGTGGATGATGTGATGCCACTGACCAAATTAACAGCCCAGCGACTGAGCGTGGGCAGGTTGGGCGTCCTGAACCCATTCCCAACCAAATGGACCTTCCCCTATGTGGGGTGGCCTCAGGGGATTCCCACCACTTGTTGGGCCAAACGCCATCATGTCAACCGTCAGAAATGTAGCTGAGCCTCAGTTAGGACATTTGAGGTCAAACTGACAGTGACTCAGCCCACCACCAAATTTTTTGATGTCAGTTCCTAGGGAACTAGTCTGCCCATTCCCAAATAATTTTCCAGTTAGGTCAAAATTGAAGGTCCAATCCTGGCTTGTCACTACCCCAATTGACCACTATTAAATCAGTTACATTGCACTGAGAAAATTGTTGGTTAATTTTCTTCCTTTCCTTTCAATAAAATTTTGCCCAAAAAAACCAATCAATTTTTTTATTATATTGATTCTTCTGGCCGCATCCCTGATGGCATTTCCCTGGTGGCCTGACAGTCCATATACTGGATGGGCTCTACCAGTACTTATGGTCACTATGTCCCCCTCCGTCGTTGATTGTTTTCAGTGAGTCAGATATTTTTGGCACTATAACCCTGCTATCATGAACTTCTGACAACTATACACGGGGATCTTGTGGCCTTATATCCACCAACTGCAAGTGAAAATCCGTCTCCTTGCCTCCACGGTTGAAATGACCCCATATGCTGATGAACTCATTGAAACTATTTCTGTGATCCCACCCCCTGCAGCAAGGCCCCCTGGGTTTGGGTGGGAACATTGTGGTTCGTCGTTGGGATCATACTCACTGTTGTTCTACATCAAAAATTTGTCATTTTGCAATACCTGGCTCCATATAACGTCATTCAGTCTGCAATGCCTCTGGCATTCTGGCTTGTTTTGGGTGCTTATGTATCCTGACTGGTAGTATGATCTAAACTTCTTCTGTCATCTCCATGACAGAAATCAGCAGGAAAATGTTTTAGAATTAGGGCAGATTGTGACAAAAGCCAAAGGCCCAGAAAGACAAGTGGCACCATATGGGACCATAAACTGAAGGATTGGGTCAGAGCCGTAGGATTCCAAACCAACCTAAGCTTCTTTTGGAGCACATTGGGGGTTAGGTGGATGGGTGTTAAAAAGCAGTCGATGCACAGATTTGTGAGGGTTTTTTAACTGGTACAGCTTCCTGTATGATGACTGGAAACATGCATCTAAGCCAGTAACAGTTTAGCCAAAACTTGAGCTTTGCTCAAATATAATATTTATTAACTTCTGTACTAGAATAACTAACCCAATTAATAGCAAAATCTAGTAAGAATCAAGAACAAAATAATTTTATTGAGGAAACATTATGATACATATAAGTCAATCCTGGCAACCTAGTGCCCACCTATAAGAAACATTGGCATCAGACACCAGAGAATTGCTTTTATTCATCGCCCTGCAGCATCCAAAAATGCTATTGTCAGATCTTAAATAATCTCAATTTCTAAGTGTAGGTGATTGTGCCCTCAAGTCCTGTACCTAAACTATTAGAGATCATCCTCAATAACTCATGGAAGTCTAATCATCCTATTAATCAGATATGCTGATTAGAAAGCTCCCTCCTTGGGAACCTATAAGTCATTGACATAGCTTTGAATGATTCAATACTAAGTCAGATCTTCATCCAAGGGAGCCTAAAAGTCTTCAAATCTTATAAATCATATAATGGATCATCCTCAACTAATTACTAATATTATAACATTTTGGAAAAGCATATACTGGTTGAAAACCCAATGCATCCCCCACTTAACCAAATTATTTCTTCTAGCATGGCTTCTGACGCAAAGACCTTTGCACAACCCCCATGTCTTAGAGGTGTTGGAAACCCAATGGCAGTATATTGCCAAAACATAAAACAAAGTAGGAAACAACTGTCAGATTTAGTAGCCATGAAAACAATGACACAGCCTCTTATGAAAGGTGATTGGCAATCATTTAGGAAGAACTTGGTGTCATTAGGCCATTCATAAAATTTTAAACTGACATCCAGATATTAGTAGAATTACATCTATAAAATTAACAAAATGATTTTGGCAATATGTATAGTTTTTTTGTCTTTAAGTACTTGACATACACTCTATTCATAATACAACCACTGGAGAGGTCCTTAATAATGTAGGCATCAAATGCCAACTTATCAATGACATCAAATGGACTAATCCATAACCAGTTTAACTTGTTTTATTGTCCAAAGCCAAGGATGTCAATTAGTTAACACTGTCGCCAATTTCAAAAGTCAGAAGTGTTGCCTTTTGCATCACCATATTCTTTTGATTTGAGCTTCCACTTGAGAGTATTAGCATAGGCGGCAGATTGTAACCCTATCAAGAATTTTCATTAAACTCTACATATACTGTAGGGGCGTCGTTGCCTGACTCAGTTCAAGCGTGGAATTTAAAACCGAAGGCAAACTGGCCTGACGCCAGTAAAAGTAATTAAAAGAGTATATACCCAATGATAAATTATAACTTAAATTATAGGCAAAAAGTCGCTGAAAATTACGTTACCCAGCTGGATGGTTTTTCAGCGACTAGCTTCTTCAAGGTAGCAGCCAAAGTGCCATCTACCCTTTTGACCATCCCATAGATCTCTGGATGGTAGGGCATAGTAAGTACTCCATATATTCTCCCTAACTCATTCAAATTTATGATATGCTTGGTAAAGTTGCTGACATTACTGTTAAAATAACCTGAGGGAAGCCAAGCCATTAATTAACTTCTCCCTCTTAACTTAGCAGTACTGGCAGCATCTAATTTAACTATAGCACTGTTGGAAAATTAACCAGATGGATACCTCCAATAATTGATTGAGATCTAAGAGGAAAAGTACAATCCCGGTGGAATGGCACATCAAACGAGTTTTGTGGTATTTTAGGTGATTTCTAAATAGTTGCTCCCCAATTGGGTAGTCCAAATCAAGTATTTCGCCGAGATTGGGAGATAGGTTCAAAGGGGACCAATCACTGGCCCCAAATTAGTATATGGATCACCGCCGACTAGTAGCTGAGAATGATCTAATTTATATAGTATATGCTGGTGAAAGCTAAAGATTCCAAGTTCAAGGCAGCTAAGGTTGTTTCTGGTGCTTAATATTATAATCAACTGTTACCTGAGAAAGGCAATACCCCAAATAATCAACTAGGAGAATCAAAATGAGTTGTCAACAAGAAACTGAGTTATTCTGAGTAATTAAGTGGCCTAAGATGTTTCTGGTGCATAAATACTAAGTCAAATCTAAATTTGATTATAGTCTATATAGTTAATTTATATGGCTTACCAGTGACTGAAGGCCGAGGATGAAGCAAAAACTTATATTGGGACATTGGGAAGGATGGGGCAAGAGAGTTAACACCAAGGAAGTAAGAAGTGCAGTGGTAGGAAGAGAGAGTGGTTGACTGGAAGATTCAGCGAAGAGTTGATAGGTCAGCGAGGGATGCAGTAGCCCATTTGTACATAAAAATACCTGTTGCTTCCTCTTTAATAAATATCTCCCTTTTCCAATTCTCCCTTTCTATGTAAGTTTATAGATATTATTGTTGGTTGGGGTTTAGGCTGAGGGATTCCCAAATAATGCAGGTGACACGCCAAGGGATCAGCTGGTGCTGCTGGTCCAGTCACCTAAGGCAAAAAAGCAAGGGTCAGCCAGTCTTCATGCTGATTAGCCTGCTGACCAGCAGAGCCCACTGTCACCAGAAATTTATTTTCCAACAGTGGTGCCCACTACAGGGTGTTCTGATGGTTAAAGCTGGAGAATCTGAAAAGTTGGTGAGGAGGTGGCGAGAATGTGCTGTTAGTTCAGCTTAGGAGGGGAAGATCACGCTGGTATGATCTCAAACTAAAGGTTAGGTTTTGCAATTGTTGGTGGCAGGGAGGGACAAGCCCTAGAACTCACCTCACACGCTGAGGCTGGAAGTAGGAAGGATATTATCTGGTTGCATGGGAAAAATTTCGGAACCTAACCAGATGGATATCTCCAATGATTTATTGAGATTAAGGAGGAAATGGCCAATCCTGGTAGAATGGATAATCAACTACATTTCATGTATTTTAGGTGATTGCTAGGTAGTAGCTCCACAATCGGGTTGAGCCAAATCAAGTATTCCATAAAGATGGGAGTAGGTTTAGTTGGGGCCTATCTCTAACCCCAAGTCAGTATATGGATCACTGGCAACTAGTAACTGAGGATGATCCTATCATATTATTTATTATATCCCAGCAGAAAAAAAGGATTCCAAGTTTTAGATGTCTGAGGTTGTTTCCGGCACCTAATATTATAATTTATTGTCACCTAAGAAATGGGATACCCCATATAGTTGACAAGGGAGTTGAAATGAGTTGTTGGCGAGAAGCCAAGCTAATATGAGTTACCAAGCGGCCAAAGATGTTTCCAGCGAAAATTAATAAGTTGAATCCAATTTCATTATTATTATATGATAATTTATATGGCTCACCAGTGACTGAAGGCTGATGGTGAAGCTGAAACTTATATTTGAACATTGGGAATGATGGGGCAAGAGAGTAAACACTAGGGAAGTGAGAAGCATGTCAGACATTTGCCCTCACAGCTGAAAAATAAGAATGTTTTAGGTTAAATCCAGACAAAAATGGGAAATGTCAGCCATTTGTGATTTTCAGATATTAGTAAAAGCAATTCTAATTGAAATGATGCTATAACAGAGATTGGCCAAAAGACCCTGGCTGATTCTTGGTAGAAACCCGTTAATCAGGGTAACATCAGTTTGAAACAAGCACAGCCGCAAAACATAAAATTGAATGGTCAGATTACTCTGACTACGCGATGAACTTCAGGGCAACCAGCAGAAGGTACTCCACCTACAATCCCCAAGTCCTTCACAGCACCTACGCGAAGACCCCCCGTTTTATAGGCATGGTGGAGGTCCCCTAAAGTGAAAGTATTTTCTATAGTGGTGATTGGTTGAGTACTTAAAAACCTTACCACATGGGTACATTCTGCCCCTAAACCTCAATTATCTTTTTCCTAAAAAATAACTTACATTTACCATGATATGATATAATAGTTTATTTTATTTCCTAATCTGAATGTGTAAAAGCTATTCTGAAACTATCCTCAAATTCACCTAAACCCTCAAAATCAGTTTAAATATGGATCAGGCAGATATCGAGGGTATCACTTTTCTTCTTATCTGTAAGTCCCAGTGAATGTCCTCTGAGCGTCAATTGGGCCATCTTTCCATTCTCAAGCAAGAAGGTACTAAAGAGGATGGCCATACCCCTCATTACTCAGGGTGATTTCGCTCTCATGGTAGATGAGGACTGGGTAATAGCCCTTCCACTTCAGATCCTGCTTCCAGTACCCACACTCTCCTCAGCAGAACTGTTACAAGGAATCAATAAAACCTGCGCTGAGATCGCCAAAATGGAATTGATTGCAACTAATTTGAGTGGCAATCAGCCTGATACTCAGTTTTCAAATGGTTGAAAAGGTATAAAGACTGAGCTATTAGCTGGAATGCCTGACAGTTGCAATCGGTTCACATGATGATCAAAAAATCCCCCTCCTAAATCCATCTGGCATCACACCCAATGGGCAGATTCCTGCTGGAAAATTGGGCGTTGCACCTGACGAAATGCCACTGACTGCAACTTGGCCTGCCACCAAAATTTTATGATGTTGGTCCCCAGGGAACTAGCCCGCCCATTCCTGAATAGTTCACCGCTTAGGTTGAACTGACCGCAACTCAGCCTGCTACCAAATTTTGTGATGTTGGTCCCCAGGGAACTAACCCGCCCATTCCCAATTAGCTCACTGCTTAGGTCAAACTGACCGCAACTCGGCCCACCACCAAATTTTGTGATGTCAGTTCCCAGGGAACTAACCTGCCCATTTCCCAAATAATTCGCCACTTAAGTCAGACTTGCGGAACCCAATCCCAGCTTGTTTTCCCTCAAAATTGATGCCTATTTAATCAGGCACATCACACTGAGAAAATTGCTGGTCAATTCTCCTTCCTTTAATTTTCCAATAAAAGCAACTTCCCCCAAAAATCCCATTTTTATCTGATGAAAATTAAGCTCCCTTCCAGTTCCATATATGTCATACCAGCAGCAGTGCCTCTGGCATTCTGGTTTGCCATTTGGATGCTCTGGCATCTGGGCTGGCAGGCCAGTCTAATTCTTAATTGCTGTCCACCTGACATAATTGATCAACCATCAAATCTCTACCATTTCCGCCTTTCTTGTAGATATTGGCGCAGCAATGGTCCCTTCTTTCCAACTGAATCAGGTCATAAAGAAGATTATCCCTTCCCACATTAGTCTTGTCCCACTCAAAACTCCAAACTCATACCCCATAGTTGCCACGGCTATCTTGCCCATGTCAGTAGGGTCTGACATCTCAACTTGCAATGAGTTTGTTCCCCAAAGCCCAGTAGTTTCCCAGCTGCCGCCCTTCAAAGGTACAATTCCCATGTAACTGGAACTGATCATCGTCAAAAATGAGGAAGATGCTATCCTAGCATCCCAGAAATTACATCGTTCCATCTAATAACTTGTGGCTTGGAAAGGATATCTGGCCTATGAGAACAGTTGGGGCAAGGCATGCAATTGTGCGAATTTCATGAACCAGGTTGAAGCACTCCACATATACCACCCCAAGATTCTCTGTTTCCCCCAAAAACCTGCGTCAGTAATGGCGATCAAGTTACCCAAGGTGCATAAGAATGTGGCTCTCATACAGTTTCCCAGTGATGAGGCTCTTCTCTTGGAAAAAGGAAAGGGTAATGTAAGTCCCGGTGAATGTCCTCTGGGCATTGATCAGGCCATCTTTCCGTTCCTAAGCAAGAAGGTACTGAAGAGGGTGGCCATACCCCTTGTTACTCATGGCGATCTCGCTCATGTGGTAGACAAGCGCTGGGTAATAGCCCTTCCACTTCAGATCCCACTTCCAGTACCCGCACTTTCCTCAGCAGAACTGTTAAAAGGAATCAGTAAAATTTGCACTGAGATCGCCAAAATGGAATTGATCACAACTAATTTGAGCAGCAATCAGCCCGATACTCATATTTCAAATGGTCAAAAAGGTATGAAGACTGAGCTATCAGCTGGAATGCTCAACGGTTGCAATTTGGTTTACACGATGATCAAAAAATCCGACCCCTCCCAATTCCATCAGGCATCACCCCCAATGGGCAGATTCCTGATGACAAATTGGGCGTTTCTCCTGACGCAATGCCACCAACTGTAACTTGGCCCACCGCCAAATTTTGCGATGTCAGTCCCCAGGGAACTAACCCACCCATTCCCAAATAGTTCACCGCTTAGATCAAACCAACCGCAACTTGGCCCGCCGCCAAATTTTCTGATGTCAGTTCCCAGGGAACTAACCTGCCAATTTCCCAAATAATTTGCCACTTAGGTCAAACTTTCAGAACCCAATACCAGCTTGTTTTCCCTCAAAATCGAATGACTATTTAATCAGGTGCATCACACTGAGAAAATTGTTGGTCAATTCTCCTTTATTTAATTTTCTGATAAAAACAACTTTCCCAAAAATCCCATTTTTATCTTTTGAAAATTAAGCTTCCTAAACTTTTCTTTCTCATTGCAAACACTTTTGCAACCCATTCAATTCAAAACTAAATCCAGTTTGATAATTTTATAGAGGGGATTAGTCTGCGCCCATGTCTGGGAGCAGTTGGGCAAGCAAAGCAAGAGGAGCAGGCGGAAGGCCCGCGGCCTCTAACATTCGAAAATGCCCTGGAGAATCCAGTGGAATAGAAAAAAATTTAAAAAAACTGGCAGTCACAATTTCCCCGGAGATACTCGCATGGCAAGCACGATGCAACCAGTACATCAATACGCCACATTCCCAGCCACTTTCATCGGTGGAATTTGGAGTCCGTGTGTATCTGGACATCCAAAAAATGGCCCTATGGGAAAAATTTTGTGAAGATGTACACAAAATTTTCCCAACCGCAGTGTATGTTGCACCTCACTCCATGTTGCGCGGTTGGCTGGACCTAGGTTTTGAAAGCAAAATAGCAGCAGACGAGGCTGCAGCGGTGCGTGTAGTGGTTGACCTCCCCGAAGGGCAATGGGTCGTCAAAACTAAATGCACCAGATGGACAAAATCGAACCAAATTTTCCTCACGTTTGACTTTTTGCCTACTACGGTAAAACGTGACATTTTGGAGCAACACCTGAAAGATGGTCTCACCATATATGGCAAAATACAATCTTTCAAAATGCAACGTTTCACGCTGATGCCACACCTGTGCACTGGCAAAGCCATCGCAGTTCTGACCCCATCTGAGGAGATCGCAAAGGACCTAACCCAGATCCCGCACTCCACCTTTATTGACATCGCAGGGCACACCACCCACCCATTCCGGGTAACCGTGGACAGCGCGCCCCCTATTTTCACCCACTGTGACATGTTTGGCCATAAGGCACACGTGTGCCCCATTAAAGAGGGCGTTACATTCCAAGAGCACCCCTCGGTGGCCATGGCCAGCGGAGAGGCGCACTATAAACCAACCGCAAGCACCAAAGAGGCCTTCCCGTGGGGAGCATAAGGCTGCTACCTATTGGTAAAGCCCATCTCCCCTCAGGAGCGGAAGAAGGCCAAGCAGGCCCATAGGACTGCGGCCAAGGAAGCGGCCAAGGTCACCACCACCATCCCATACTCACAACGCCAGGAGGACATGGAGACCTTTGTGGCGGAAGCAACTCGGGAATCCATCACCCAATCAGATTGGGAGGCCCAAGCCAAACAGGCCACTCAATCTGAGGATCCAATGGGAGATTCAATCTCACTAATCGCTGCACCCAAGCCCCGGTTGAAACTGACTTGGGACCTATCCCAACCAAAAAATTTTTTTTGCCCCACTCAACGGTGCACCAAACTTATCCGCACCGCAAAAAATTTGTCCGACGTCGGGAAAACAAAAAGTGAAGGCCAAAGCCAACGCGATTCTTTCTGCAAAAATTAACAAAAACCCCGATAGCATTGCTGCTAATACCCGTGCTGCTGTGAAAGCCCGTGGGGACCTGGAAGAGGCTGGTGGGCCAGGGGCCCTCCCCTCGCACCTAAGGTGCGAAGGGGGAAACCTTCACTCTAGGGACACTGAATATCGCCGGACTCAAGGCCTCCCCGTCCCAGGCTAGGAAACTGAGTTTTTTACAAAATAATTTACCCGTGGATATCCTGGCCATCCAGGAGTCCCACTGTCCACGAGGTTCCAAGGAGGCTTGGAAAACAATGCTCCTACCATCCCTATCCTTTTGGTCAAAGCACTGTGGGGTGCTAATTTGGAAAAACAATTTTAAAATTTATATCTTCAGAAACATTCCTAAATGACCGAGTGCTCATTGTCACCTTCTCTTGGGCTGATGTTGCACACACAATTGTCAACATTTACGCCCCAAACGGTGCACAAGAGCATTGGGAATTTTTCTCGTCAGTCAAATCCCTCCCACTAACCCCCGATTCTTTCCTAATCGGTGACATGAACTGTTGGCTAACCTCACCAACGGACCGGTGGCCACCCTCACCCCACGCCCCACAGGGTCATGTAGAACTACGCGTTCTAAAAGCCACCCTTGGGTTAATAGATGCGCTGCTGCGACATGCCCCACTGCTCGAAAACATGATGCATCCCCACATCCACAATGGCCAATTAAGGTCCATGACCCGCATTGACCTTATTCTAGTGCCGGCAAAATTCCAACCCCACATCTCCCACTTCAAAACAACGAAAATGGAATTCTCTGACCACTGACTGGTCTCGATAACATACCACTTACCTGTCACAGTTGCAAAGGCCCCACATTGGTGCAAAATCTGCCCCCCAGAGCTTGCGTCACCAGGATTTTCCACGTGGGTGGAAGAGGCAACTTTGGCAAAATTGTTCGTTGCACCATTTTGCGTGGACCCCATTTCCACATGGGCAACTTTCAAAAAAGACACCATCCGCCACTATCGCCATCTCTCATCCAGACGCTCATGAGCCACATTGGCAGTTATATCACACGCGCTGGTGGAATTGGCCCACTTGGAGTCCAACATTCCAGCCTCAGGATATAGCCCTGCATGGGGCCAGAAGTGAGCGGAGGCAGCAGCACACCTCAACGCACTTGAAAGGCAACACAAACATTGGGTTTGTGTCCAATACAGGCCACATGCATCACTAAAGGCGACAAGTGCACCGCATACTTCTTCAAAAATTTTTGCACCACGCCAGAGTGTGGCCTGCACACAGGTGCAAAGATCGGATAATTCTATCATGGACACACTGGCCGAAGTGGCAATCAAAACGCAAAGATATTACTCCAAGTTATACCGAGCCAAACCAATTCAGCCAGCCAAAATGGCGGAATTTCTCGACAGAGCTCATATCCGCACCATTTTCCGATACCCAGAAATAATGAATTTAATTACTCCAAACGAATTATGGTTTACCATTCACGGTGCGCCAAACCGAAAATGCCCAGGCCCAGATGGCATTCCATATGAGTTCTACAAAAATATTTTAAATACATATCCCCATTGCTGCTAGCCTCACTCAACCAAAGCCTGTTGGAAACACGCCTCCTACCAGGAGGACATGAGGCTTTTACAGTCACACTCTTCAAGAAAGGGGATAGGCTAGACTTAGCCAACTGGCGCCCCATTTCTCTAACAAACACAGACACCAAAATTTTAACAAAAATCATGGCTAACCGTTTAGGGACTGTAGCATCTGCCACCATCTCTCCAGAACAATTCATTTTCATCCCCAGAAGGTCAATTTGGGATAACGTGCACTCTGTGGCTAATGTGTGTCAGTCCACAGCCTCTGGGGCACTTGTATTCTTGGACCAACAAAAGGCCTATGATAGAGTAAACTGGGAATACCTTAGGGCCTGCCTCCAACAATTCCGCCTACCTCCCCGCTTCATTAACTGGGTGATGCTGCTCACGGAATCTGCAACAATGGCTGTGCGCGGTCCAGGTTTCCTAACGGATGTAGTCCATCCTCAAAGGGGCCTGCAACAAAGGGGACCCCCTGAGCCCACTCTTATACAACTTCAGCCTTGACCCACTACTGCGAAATGTGAATGCCCAACTCACTGGGGTCCATGTGCCAGGCCAAACCCCAGTCAAGATGATGGCATTTGCAGATGATTGCATGGTGGGGGTGTCTAATAATAAAGATGCACGCGCACTTGAAGCCCTCATCCAGGAATATTCCCAGGTAAGCAACGCGGCACTGAACGCCTCCAAAACTGAAATCATCCTCCTTGGTCGGTTTCAGAACTGCTGGGCCCCAGCAAGTAGTTCCCAACCCAGCCCAGCTGCTCGCCCAAGTCCACGCCTTACTAACTCAAACACACCGCTCCACTGGTGCTCCCCTTTGTGCCGCGACCTACCATAGGACCGGTACGCCATCTGGGCGTGTGGTTGGAGGCAGGAGGATACGCGTCAGCAGTAATGGAGGGCCATATACTGGACAACGTGACGAAGCGAATCGCCTCTCTCAGAGCCCACCCTACTACCCTCACTGGCAGGGTTGTTCTTGCCAACTCTATGCTCCTATCCATAGTCTGGTTTGGAGCCCACGCCATCCCTTCTCCCCAAGCTTCTTCAAATCCCTGTATGCTTTGCTACAAGGTTGGCTTTAGTCAGGCCGCCCTCCACCAGTACGGCTAGAGGTCATGTTTGGCCCTCATCATCATGGTGGCATGGGCCTACTTGACTTCAAAGCCCATGCCGCCAAGATCCTAGGCACCTGGATTGCGGCCGTCACTGCTCCTACACTCCCATCCCAACACTGGTCCCACGCGGCCCACTCCAACTTCTCCCGAGCCTTGGGCCTCAACAACCCATCAAACCCCCACTCCCTGATGAAATACCTTGCATCACACACATCAGCCACAGGTCCTCACGGGACAAAAACCCACTACAAACGAATCCTACTCTCCATGCGAAGCGCAGAGTGGAGAATTCGTATTAGTGGACATACAACCCAAAGAGGCCGCCCCTCTCCTCAGTTCACTCAAGAGGTACAGGGGCTACCCATCCATGATGGCGTGATCCCCATTCGACCCCAAGTCCTATCCAGGGTGGACTACCTGGACATGATGGACATCCCTTATTCCACTGAGACCCAAAAGACTATCTGGAAATACGCACACCATCCTCTGTTGCAGCCTCAAGTCCGTTCCCATGTGTGGCGCTGCCTGAGGCGGGTGTATCATACAGCTGAGCGCTCTAACGCTTTACACTCATCCTGTGTCGTGTGTGGCCAGTATGGAACGCTGTTTCACCGCCTGGAGAAGTGCCCCACCTCTAAAGTAATATGGCGCGAAGTCCAACGTCTGCTAGGCCAGGATCAAACACATCCCTTCAGTCTGTCAAGAGATATGTTTGCTTCATCAATGGCCTCCCCCTCCCACCCTCCCTTCGTGCTCTGGTGGTTGCAATCGCCATGTGGAATATCCACACGATTGTCTTGGATGCCATCGCCGGATCCATCCCCACCCTCCCTGAAGCTGTCCACAGATTCCGGTCTCATTTGGTGGATCACTTTCAAGCGTGGATGTTTGGATATCTCCCACCATGTCGCCGGCAGCTGGTCTCCTCCTGGTTCCCAGTCTGGTTCATCAAATCAGACCCCTTCCTCCACACGTGCTCAATAGTGGCTACGCCCCCTACACACGTTCCCTCCCCCTTCCCATAAGTGGCGTTCCCGCTGGCAACAAGAGATAGCATCGCTTCTCTGGGGTGCCTCACCTGGTACTGAGTTTTGTCTCGTCTGAGTCATATTCGGAAGTGTCCGTCCCATGGTCGGCCTTCCCGCAATAAATTTAAAAATTAAGCTTCCTTCCAGTTCCATATTTGTCATACCAGCAGCAGTGCCTCTGGCATTCTGGTTTGCCATTTGGATGCTCTGGCTTCTGGGATGGCAGGCCAGTCTAATTCTTAATTGCTGTCCACCTGACATTATACCTTTTTTACTAATAAAAACATGTAAAAGCCCAAGTTTTTTTATTAGTGCATTTTCATTAAATTTAACAAATATTTTGTGGGATCCAGTGGCACTAGCACAAGCGAGAACCTAGAAAGCTAGATTCCTACAAAATGGTGCTCACTACAGGGGACCCATGTACACTTTAAAGTTTGTCAAAAACTGAGGCTCAAACGTGAATAACCCTCCCACTTTTCCTCTTCACATTATATCACATCTAGTTGCTCTGGAAAAGCAACTAGCAAGCGCTCTATCCTATCTCAAAGAACTTGAGTGGCGTTCAAATAAATTATGGTTTACAAATATATTCATCCCTGATAAAGGGAGTATTGCAACTTTCTTGTATGTTTATGAAGCTGCCATGTGTGACGCAACGGATAAGCAAAATGCAACACATCCTTCAATGTTTATGTCATCTATCGCATGAAATTATAGTCCCTAACCTTAACCCTTCATACACCTGGGCAGAGGTGAAGGAGGCTCTTTTGCTAAATATGAGCACAACAAAGTCTACACAGGGAAAAACAGGCCTTTATGCGCCTTAGTATGTTTGAAGGTGAATCAACCATTGCCTTTGCTGAACGCTTTTACCTCACTGCGCAAAGGTTGTCAACCTCTAACAAGCTTACCCTTAATGATGCTACCGCCGCCCTGTTAACTAGGCTAGCCTTTCAACCCTCTCTAGACAGACATATCACCTCAGTAAAACGCCATTCCAAAAACATCTGCGATTTAAAGCAGGCTTTAGTAGATTTTTCCAATTTCTATTTATGTGTAATTTCTGAAGAAGCTGAGGTGAAATTTTCAGCTCTCACCATTGAGGAGTTACCACCTGTTGAGCAGTTGGGAGTGCGTTCACCTGTGCCTATCCTCCCAACAAAACCTGCTCCCCCAGTACAACTTAACAAGGTTATCACTCTTTCTAATGAATAACGCCTTATAAGGTTGTAACAACCTTACGCCCACACAAGTTCACTAAAGCTGCTATGCCTACCTCTCCAGCTAAGCTGGTAAATGCACGCTCTATGGCTACCCAATCTTCCGTGATCATATCACCTACCTCCATTGCATCCTTACCTGTTGTCGTGAATACCCTTAAAGAGGAATCTGAGGGGGGTTATGATGAAGTTGGTTATTACATATTGGGAGCTCCTACAAAAGTAGAAGTGCCTGATCATTTGTACGCTGGAGGAGTAGACGAGTCTTTTCTACCCGAGGAAGCTTACCTCAGCCAAATTCTAGGGTGTCCAAAAATTACTGAACTGCCAGTGATGATGACCAATTCTTAGCTGGCTTGATTCGCCCTCTTCAGCGGGTTCATCCCATAAAATTCATCATGGATAAATACCCTGAGACCTCTAAAAAGCTAAACTCCACCTTTCAGCTCATGGAGGTCTTTGCTTTATCACCTAAATTGGTAGGAACGCTCACTGAGGTTTAAGTGGTCATTAAATAGGTCCAGATACTAGCCATCCTGGACACTGGCTCCCCAGTCAACGTGATCTCCACTAAGCTTACTAAGAAAATGAAGCTAGCAACTGACTTGGAGTACATACAATAATTTGGAACTGCTAAACCCACCAATACCCGAGCTATTGGGGCATACTCTTCCCTTCCCATTCGAATTAGGAAGCTTCTCCTATCAGCCCAGCTGTGGCTTTGGACAACAACGCATATGATATGCTCATCGGCACTCAATTTATTTTTGAGTATAAAGGAATAATTAACCTGAAGCAAGGGGTCCTCTCATTACTCAACTATGAAGTCCATTTAGTCATATCCATTAAAGAATACAGCAATCACAAATACTCTTGCTTGGTCAAATACCCTTTTCAGCTATAACTTTGCATTATCCACTTCCAGGCGCAACACAAAGAAATTACCCAATTCAATGGATGCTGGTGATGGTATACCTTTCTACGCTGCAGATGAGGTCTTGATTAAGCCTGGTGAACAAAGAGTGGTTGACACTAAGATCACGCTTCAAATCCCACGCCATTGCTTATTGCACCTTATAAGTATTGAGGGCGTTAGCCCCTTGGAGCCTCGTGTCTTGCCTGGGATACTAGATCCAGCCTACCAGAGGCCTATTTCCATTCTACTGGAAAACTCTCCAGCAAAAACATGATCATAAAGACACCAGGAGATTGGCAGAGGCTTCCTACTCCCAGTAGAGGGCATCGCACATATCCATTCCATTGGCTTTATGGCAGACTTGGGCTTACCCATGGGCAACATGGTGTGTACCTTGTCTAATGTTCATATTTCGGATAAGCTGATACCAGAGGAGTTGGAAAAAGTTCGTGCCTTGTTAGACGACTCTAGTGACACATTCTATAAATTGGATACTGACTATGGCCACATGAAGGGCTGGTTCCACTCCATTGATGTGGGTGATGCTCAGCCTATTAGGTACAAACCTAATTGCAAGTCAAAGGTGGAGGTACAACAGATGAGGACGGAAACCAGCAGTTATTAGACGCGGGGTTACTCATTCCTTCACAAAGCTTTTGGTCCTCACCTCTCTTACTAATTAAAATGAAAACGAGGTCATTAGATAGTCATGGATACCATAGATTATGTAGTCTCACTAAGAAAAATAGCTATCCTATCCCTCGCATTGATAACGCCCTAACCAACTCGCTGGCTCAAACTTCTTCTCTTCCATGGACTTGGCCAGTGGCTATTGGCAAATGGACCTTTATTCTCAAGCTCAGGAGAAATGCGCTCTTATTTGTAGTGAAGGTCACTTCCAACCCACACGACTACCCCAAGGGTTGTGCAACGCACCTGCCTCTTTCCAGAATGTGATGAAACATAAATTGCGGGACCTCAAGTTAACTTGTGTCATCATCTATCTTGATGACATCACGGTGTTCTCAACTTTTAACGAACATCTTGATTACTTGAAGGAGGTGTTTCAATGGTTACATAAGTCTAAATATTAAGTTGAAAGCCTCAAAGTGTACCTTTTTTTAGCACTAGTGGTGCCCAACCCAAAAGAGGGAGCCGCCACGCATCTTTAACTGCAAATGGGCCAAACAAAGGGATTAATATAAATTAAAAAATCCTAATATAGCCCCTAGGTTATCAGCCTAGGAAGTCATATCAGAAGGTGAGGAAGCTTTGGGGAACTTTTGTCCAGTGCCTACTTTAGCTGACGGACCATGGTGGACAACATAGGGGTAGGGACATCAGCGACATGGGGCATGAGGAGGTATAGCTGCGGGTTTTCTTCATTTATGAAGTCAGCAGTATCCATCGCCTCAATGTATTGAGCAAGTTGATGCTCAACGAAAGTGATGAGAGCCAGCACACAAGTGAAAGACTTGATGCGCTGGCGGGTTTGAGGGATAGTTGGGGTCAAAAAGAGAGGTTTTTTCCGCGTCAATGCAAGTGAGGTTTGCACCAAAGCAAGCTCCTCAATCTCATATTTTGCATCTTCCTCAAAATCATTGGGGAAATTGGGGATAGGAATACCCTCAACCAGGGGTTCCATCGCGCCATGGAGTTCCTCGAAGTGTATCTTCTTCCAAAGAAAATTGTATTTCCCTGGCCACTCCATTTTCCAAGAAGGAATTCAACCCATGCAGGACAAGGGTGAAGCCATTTTTAAAAATGTCGCCCCCCAAAAATTTACAGGATATTCAGGTATTTCTAAGGATAATGGGGTATTACCATCAGTTTATCCCTAAGTTCACCCAACTCAGTGAGCCCCTTGTCCAGCTATTAACCAAGAATACCCCTTACTATTGGGGTGCTGAACAAAGACCCGCTTTTGAGACGATGAAGCAACTACTACAACAACGTCCTATCCTACAGCATCCAGATTATAATAAACCCTTCTTCTTATTCACTGATGCCTTGGACTATGCCATTGGGGCCATTTATAGCCCAATTAGATGAACATGGTGTAAATCATCTGGTATCCTTTTTAGTAAGATGTTGTCAAAGGCGGAATGCAACTACAGTGTAATGGAGAAGGAGTGCCTTCCTGTTCTGTTATCTGTAAAGCACTACCGCTGTCAGGAAGTTGATATGACTGGATGATACACTACCCATACCAGCAGATCAGAGGGGAAATTGAGACAAGTTTCAAGATATAAGGAAAAGGCATTTGTATTATGATTAATTAAAATGATGACCATTTGGCAAATTAAGGGGAATTATGCTGAGATTTGATATAAACGAGAGCTTCTAGAAAAGGGAAGATGAATAGAAGACTACCAAGCTGAGTATGCATCCAGCTTGGGGAACTGAGATATAAAGAGTCACATGGAGGATTGAGAAAAAAGTTCTTTTTCCATGATTAGGTGGTTGCAGATAAGTCTGCAATTTGTATTAATAAAAAAGGTCGAAATAAGGGGCGATAGCTCCAAATATAAGTTTATCAAGTTTTATTAAAGTTGGCGATCTTCATATCATCCGATTTGGTTGCTCAGTGGCTAATACCCTGTGTAAACTGACTCGGCGGAATCAAGCCTATACGCCAAAGAATAACAGTGGTGCTCATTACAGGGGGCCACTGGTCAACTGTAGTACTTCAACACTAGGGTATGATGATGAGCCCGCATTTGTTAAGACTAAATTTGATTGGATTCTGCACGCGTTATGCCAAAGAAGTATGGGAGGCAACTAACAACAAACCGGTTTATTTACTATATCTGAACTGGGTAATGATGAGGTTATGATCAATCTATAATTAGGAAATGGCCCTGAGCTGATGGCCGAGCTACAAGGATGCTCCACAAATGTGACCCCTCAGCAGCTGCAGATATTATGGAGTGGTTGTTGTGTGGGTATCAATTATATGAGGATGAGGCAGGGGAGTATGCCTTGAGTTTGTTTTATAACCAACGAGATCAAGAAAATCGCTACGCCCTGTACATGTCCTATCTGGACGTGACTATGACAGGATTTACTCGTTGCCTTGGTACTCACAGAATTGAGGAGTATCTCTTCACCTATGTGCAACTGTCAATTCGCCAGTTGCTGCATATGCTGACTCGCCACTATATAGAGATTGGAGATGCAATGTGGTTTGCTTAAGCACAGCAAGATGATACCCACCTCTGCTTGACCGCCTCAATTGATCTTTTTCAGAAGTACAGAGGGTGCTGGTGCAGATGGCCCATCATGTTGGGGACGTCCGCTGACAATTAGACATTTTGGTACCACAGTTAAATCTAGAGTTACCCCAGGTAATAGGAGAACTGTTGAATTGACATGCCCTATTGCCAGAATGGATTCAGGACATAACCATGTTGGGAAGCAATACCAAGCGCCTCATGACAGATCTAGTGGAATGGGTGGAAGCGCTTGAAGCAATAATTTCTCAGCTTAGGAGAAAAATAACACTGATAAAACAACAAGTGGCATATTAAGTCAGTTCCATCTCAGCTGAATTAACCCAACTTCGCATTGAATGGAAAAGTCAGCAAATGACAAATAACATGCTTATCCTTTGGTCAACATCCCCCAAATATCTCCAGCTAGTCCGTCAGGTTACCCAATTGGAAATTGTTAGCCAGGTGGAAAACAATTGAGCTTTTCTTCTTCCAATCGGTGAGACAATGGAGTATGCAGACATGCAAGGGTGGCTTGATACCCTTCAATGGGTCAACGAGGAATTGGTACAGGAACAAGCCGCCCTCGTTAACCAAATAAACAACGCTAATCATCAAGCAGTTAATGCTAGCTGGCAGCATGCACAAATGCAGATTATAATTGAAGAAGTTTTCTTGCAACCACATGTGGTGGAGCAACAACTTAACGTTGAGCAGGAATTCCTTCAGGAGTTGCAACGTCAATATGAGACACTGTAACAGGAATTTCATGATGGA
Organism: Massospora cicadina; assembly: GCA_022478985.1. Classification (NCBI taxonomy): domain Eukaryota; kingdom Fungi; phylum Entomophthoromycota; class Entomophthoromycetes; order Entomophthorales; family Entomophthoraceae; genus Massospora; species Massospora cicadina. The sequence continues at coordinate 62,349 of JAKSZP010004086.1, read as the reverse complement.
CGGTGTAGATGCTATACATTCAAAACGGAGCAGTTAATCAATGAACATTTTGTGGAGCATGTCAGAGCTGGGGGAAGTGATGCAGTTAGTGGCGATTCAGGGGAAGAATGCTATGGATCAGCTAACGAATATCCCTCTGGCGGTTCAATGGACCCCCCACGTGACACTACTTCTTCTGAGTCCATTTTGATGAACCCGCTTCCATCCATCCTGCCATATGATAGTTCACTAGGGGGTGGTTCCCTTAGTCGCTCAGGAACCAATTCGCTTGCTTCTTGCAGCAGAAGCCTGGAGCAAGGCGAAGCTGTTCAAATTGATAACTTCCTCCCTTTAGTCATGAAAGAAATCTACACTTTTTCTTCAAGTGATTTGAATTTGCCGTGGAAGGAGCTTCTGATTGGCGGAATGCAAAACTGTTGCTGTCTGCCTTAGATGTGGAAAGCGCTGATCAAGTTACCTGCTACCTTCCAAACAGTTCAGTATCCTACGAAGAAGTTAAAGCGATTGTTCTCTGACTGTTTGGGGGCACAACCAAGATGGCCCAACAGAAGGCTGAATTCTTGACTATACTGTTTCACCGAAATGAGACCCTGTTAGATTTGCAGAATGTTTCTCAGTAGAAACACATGTACTACTCAGAGCTAACATATTATCCATAAAGAATGTTGGTATAGTAATGACGGCGGCTGTCAAACCTTATTGGGAACTATATAATGCCATGTCTCACATTTTGATGGAGATGCAGGATTTATTTGAATCATAAATACCTTATATCGACTCTCCACCACGATCAGCGCCCCTAATGTAGCCCAAAAATCTATGCTATCTCCACACCAAACTCTTCAGGATATGGGCTGCAGCGACTGAGCTATATACTACTGGAACATATTTGTCCATCATACAAATCAGCGGACCCTCTTTGGCCTATGTACGCTCCGCCAATTTATCCATGACCCTGTAACCATACTGTCTATTTATGAACTGGCCCTTCTGCTGCAAGAAATATACGTGAACCTTTTATAAATACCTGATTCCAATGCGGATGAAAAGGGCATTATGCAGGTAATTGCCCTAACAACCCACAATTGTATGTGATGCCAACTGAGAAAAATCGAGTAGGAAAAGCTCAAGCGGAGTAGAGATGGGATGCTCTACCTCCGCTAAGTTTAATTCAATTGTCCCTAACGATTCCCATGCATCTCTTCAAGTAGGATTCAGAACTAAATCGGATGATTTGTTATACCAACAGCTTCATTTGGATATCCCTGCTTACGTTTCTGAGATTAGGAATTCTCCCCCAAGCTCAGTGTTCCACCAGGACGTGCAGAAGCCATATGCATGGCAGATCCTAGAACAGACTGGCACCAGCCACGCAGATCCCTTGACGGTTGTCGCCTATTTAGTGGGGGTTAATGTAGCCATTCCAGTGGAAAAAAAGCACTAATGAGTATCCTAAGGTCAGCAAGGGAATTTCCTCCTTTTTGAGTAACACAAAGCCCTTGGATTTAAAAGTAATAACACTTATGGTTCTTCTTACTCAGAATGCACTTACTGCGACATTTCTGTTCAAAAAACAAAAATCCGCGCTATCATAGACATGGGAGCCCCTGTGAACATAGTCTCTACCTGGCTGGTGGCTAAACTTCTGTTGAAACCAGATGTGGACCATTAAGTAGTGTACGGGACCACAGGGATGCATAGCACTGTGTCTGAAGGAGCATATAGCGCATTGCCTTTACAATTTAGGTCAGTCCAAGATTCCGCTCCAGCGGTGGTTTTGCCAAATAACAACTATGGCATGTTAATCGGCGCGGTATTTATGAAGGAATTTGGTGTTGTGATAAATATGGCGGAGGAAACCTTTACTATTTTAGGCCAACAGATCCCCATATATTTTACCTCTTGTGGAATACCAATGGATCCATTATGCTCTAGTCAAATCAATATAGTATACAGCGACGGAGTGATTCCTGTTCATTATTGATGGCTAAAGTGGCGGACCAGGGCCCTCCCCAATCAGATTTATGAGTACAAAGGGATCTCACTTCAGGCAGCGAGCACTTTGAGCCTACCGTCTGAACACCAGTGCATAGTAGGGACTGAGCTTGAAATTGATTTTTCTAAAGGGATTTATGGAAAAATTATGGCGCCTCACCAGCACTTGCGGTTTGAACCACATGTGGCTCCAGGGTTACTGCTACCTGGGAATGGGGAGGTGAAAGTGCTGTTAGCAAATTTACAGAAGAAGGCAATAACGATCTAGCAGCATCAAGTGGTGGCTTACCTACACTTAGTTCCTATAGAAGAAGTTCGCCATATTCATAATTTCAGCACATGGGAGGATCTCAGACTACCGGCAAGCTGATTATTCATTGTATTGACCTTGGTTCCGTGGGAAGTGCTTATGGGATTATTGGCAGAACAGCAAGGTAAGGCTATGCAATTATTTGAAAAGTATCGAGATATTTTTGCACAAGACAATCATGATTTGGGGTGCTCTCAAGGGGTGGTACATTAGATAGATACGGGGGATCACCCTCCCATTCTATAGCAACCTAATAGATGATCAAAATGGTGGAATAGGATGTCTCTGACGAGGTGGATAAACTTATTGTGCAAAGAATGCTATAGTTGTCAAACAGTCTGTGGGCATCACCAGTTCTCATTGTAAAGAAAAAGATGGCTTGAATTTAGTGGTTATTGACTATTGAAAACTCAATAATGTAACAAAGAAGGATTTCTACCCTCTTCCACAGATTGATGATGTGTTAGACTGATTGGGTGGGGTGAATTATTTTTCCGCCATGGATCAGATCTCAGGGTACTGGCAGATTGAATTGCATTCAGAGGAATGTGAGAAATGTGTGATCATCGCTTTGAGAGGGTTGTTCCAGCCGACTCACATGCCACAAGGGTTGTTCAAAGCCCCGGATATGTTCCAGGATGCTATGGATATAATTTCAGGTGATTTAAAGATGTCCTCCATCTTAGTATACCTCAACAACATCAATGTGTTCTCACAGATAGTTAGAGAGCATTTTGCACTATTGGAACAAGTGTTTCAGCGCCTCGCTGCTACTTATATCAAAATTAAGCCTTGGAAGTGCCATTTCTTTAAAGAACAATTAAATTACCTTAGTTTTGTCGTGGGTTCTAATGAGTTTAAACCGCAGCTGGCTAAAGTGGAAGTGATAAGCAAGATGACTCGCCCAGGTAATAAGCGGGACATCCAAGTGTTTATGGGAATGGTTGGGTAATACTGACGGTTCATTCCCAATTTCAGTTGCATCAGGGCCCCGCTTTTTGAGTTGTTAAAGAAAAATGATTCTTTCAATTGGACGGAATGATGCCAGAACGCTTTTGATGTTTTGCAAACCGCGTTAGCAAGTGCACCCATTTTGCAATATCCCAACTTTGACAAACAGTTCATAGTGCAAACGGATGGATCCCTCGCCGCTATAGGGGCAGTATTATCCCAGAAGGATGACGATGGCGTGAAGCATCCTGTTGAATTCTGTAGTCAAAGCTTGAACTGTCATGAACAAAACTACACCATGACTGAGCGGGAGTGTTTAGTGGTGATCTATGCTTACAAACAGTTTTGGGTATATTTACATGGGGTGAGATTCCAAATAGTAACAGATCATGCTTCCTTGCGCTGGCTACAGAATCTGCATAAACCGGAAGGATGGCACACACGTTGGGCTCTGAAGCTCCAAGTGTATGATTTTGAGATTATACACTGCTGGGAGCAAAACATTAAAATGTGGATTGTTCTCCTTGGGTTCCAAAGGTTGCTATCAAGGCAGATTTAGCTGACATAATGTATGAGAAGATGGTGGCGAACAAATACTAGGATGAACCGCCACAGGTGATCAAGGTATTAGATGGACTCAGGAATTATACCTTCCTACGTGGGGAAGAACTATATAAGTGGATCAGAGACGTGACGCTGAATTTTCCAAAGCCTTTGGCTAGACCCTCAATAATTATGGATGCTCATTGGGCTGTTGGACATGAAGGATTGCGGAAGATGCTAGAGCTCATGCGACCCCAATACTTCTTGGAAAGCATGCATTATGACATATTGGAAACGGTTAGTTGTTGCCATCAGTGTCAAGTGGAAAGGCCTTTCCACAAGAAGACTACATACCATCTGGTTAAACCCCAGTTCGCCTGGCACACCGTTTCCATTGATGTAGTGGGACCTCTGCTGACTCGCGCCAATCAATCCACATATATAATCGTTGCCATTGATCATTTTGACCCAATGGGTGGAGGCCAGGGCCATTAACGACTTGGGCGCGGTCACCACTGCTAAGATCATAATGGAGTGTGTTATAAAGAGACACAGCTGCCCACAGTTCATTCTAATGGGCCTGGAACCAACTCCATTTCACACATCCTGCTGAAGTTGAACAAGTTGATGGCGATCCGCGGGGTTTTGACCAGCACCTGTCATCTGGAATCAAATGGAATGGTGAAGTGGGTCAACGGAACCCTAGTGAACATAGTTTGTAAATTGGTAAAGGATTGACCCTTGGAATGGAGTGCCCTTCTACCTACAGCTGTGTTCACGTATAATATCAGCTATCATTCATCCACTGGTAAGAGCCCATTCCAACTGCTGTATGGTCAACATCTGGCTCTGCCTGCCTTGCTTTATTCGTGTGTAGAGGACACTGGTGGGGTGGACCCTCAGCGATATTTGAGGACTCTTATGGAGACATTGATCAAGCTGCAAACGGAAGCCTACTCAACCAGTTTGGCCAAGAAGATTCATGATCAGGCAGCTGATCAGAAGAGATGGAGTGGACTTCCGCTGTTTGCTGTAGGGGACCATGTTTTTTTCCACAATCAGTACGGGTTTGGGTGGAAAAATAAGCTCTCCAACATCTGGGCTGGGCCATTCAAGATAATTGGGAAGACTGGCATGGATGTTTATACTATAAAGGAACCTGCAAGGGGTCAAATTATCAACTGAGTCCATGCAAAGTTCCTCCAATCATATAAACAGTAAGAGCCTATCATCCAGTCAAAGAGGGGGTAATTTCAGGAAGTTGATATGACTGGACGATATGCTACCCATACCAGCGGATCAGAGGGGGAATTGAGATGTGTCTCGAGATTTACAGAAAAGGCATACAAATTATAATTGATCAAAATGATGATCGTTTGGTGAATCAAGGGGAATTACGCCTAGATTCAATATAAACGAGAGCTTCTAGAAAAGGAAGATGAATAGAAGACTAACAAGCTGAGGATGTATATTGCTTGGGGAATTGAGATATAAAGAGTCACATGGAGGATTGAAAAAAGGTCTATTCCATGATTAGGTGGTTGCAGATAAGTCTGCAATTTGTATTAATAATAAAGGTCGAAATAAGGGGCGATAGCTCCATATATAAGTTTATTAAGTTATATAAATGTCGGCGATCTTCATATTATCAATTTTGGTTGCTCAGCGGCTAATACCCTGTGCAAACTGACTTGGAGGAATAAAGCCTATACGCCAAGAAATAACAACCGCCCTTTCTTATATGAAAACCACCTTCACTGTAGTTATGGACCACGTATCCCTAAAGTGGTTACAAAACTTGAAGGATCCTACTGGTCAGCTAGCTCGCTGGGCTCTAAAGCTCCAGCCTTACGTCATGAAAATTGAGCACCATGCTGGAATTTGTCACTTGAAAGTTGATGAATTGACTTGGCTACCAGTCCTTCACTTGGATAATAGTGAGGCAGAGAGGTTACATGACATCTTAATGACCCCCAATGACTGGGAGGATGAGGATGAGCCTGTTCAGAAAATGTTAGCCTGGCACTCCCATAATACCAAAGTGGAAAACAGGAAGTTGTATAAGCAGGTGGGGAAAATGGCAGCCTTACCTTTGGCCCTCAGAACGTGTACCTGCTATCCTAGAAGCTCACTCTACCCTAGGTCATGGAGGGGTAAAGAAAACTTATGAGTGGATCAAGGGTTGATACTATTGGGACGGAATGATGGAATCTATCGTTGATGTCTTGGAAGCCTGCCTTATTTGCAAGAAGCAATCAAGATTCAAGACTAAATACCAATATCAACCAACTACCCCTCAACAACCATTCCATACTATAAGTTTAGATGTAGTAGGTCCCCTTCCTCAGTCTACTAGTGGAAACAAATTTATCTTAATAGCTATTGACCACTTCACTAAGTGGGTGGAAGCCGTAGCTCTCCCTGATCAAATGGTCAAGGCCACAGCCACGTTTCTACATCAAAACATTTTCACTCAACATGGCCGTCCCCAAGTATTACTCTGCGATAATGTTAAAAATTTCACTCCAGAGTAGTTAAAATCCTGGCCACATCCATGGGATCCCAACAATTTTTCTTGGCTCTATATAATCCCTCCACAAATGGGACCGTGGAAAAAGCAAATGGTACCTTGGTGTCCATTCTACGAAAAATGGCCTTATCTGATCCTCCTCATTAGGATCAATATCTACCCTTTGCTCTTATAGCTACTGAATTAGTTATCACTGGGTTTTGAAAATGTCCCCTTTCCATGTCTTGTATGGGCAGAAACCCGGAATATCTGCCCTCTTAGTCAAAGATGTACTTTCCTCTAGGGTTGAGGAACCTGAGAAGGTTATGAGAAAATTGGCTCAGCGCATAATTCAACTCCAATCTAAGGCAATGACCAAGTTTGCAAATTTGTGACTAAAGAAGAGCAGGCGGCCAATGATCTCAGAACCCCCTACCTACATTCCAAGTGTCTGACATGGTATTGTATTACCATATCTGCATCACTCCTAGAAGCGGTAAGCTTGGCTCAACTTGGGAGGGTCCCTTCACAATCACGTACAAGAGAAAAATAAGTATTCCTTCAAGTCTCTAGCTACCAGTATTACTATTAATCGCGTACATGGCCGTTTCCTACAGCCCTTTTCTCCCCCAAAATTCTTGAGGGGGTGATGTCAGACATTTGCCTCCACAGCTGAAAAATAAGAATGTTTTAGGTCAAATTCAGCCAAAAAGGGGAGTTGTCAGCCATTTGCGATTTTCCGATGTTAGTAAAAGCAATTCTAATGGAAATGATGCTATCAAAGAGATTTGCCAAAAAACCCTGGCTGATTCTTGGTGGAACCCCATTAATCAGGGTAACACCAGTTTGAAACCTGCATGGGCGCAAAACATAAAATCAAACGGTCAGATTACTCTGACCACGCGATGGACTTCAGGGCAACCAGCAGAAGGTACTCCCCCTACCATCCTCAAGTCCTTCACAACACCTACGTGAAGACCCCCATTTTATAGGCATGGTGTAGGTCCCCCAAGGTGAAAGTATTTTCTATAGTGGTGATTGGTTGAGTACATTAAATCCTTACTACATGGGTACATTCTGCCCCAAAACCCCAAATATCGATTTTCTAAAAGTAACTCACATTTCCCACGATCTGATAGGAGAGTTTTTCATATCTCCTAATTTGTAATGCATCAAAGCTATCCTGAAACTATCCTCAAAAATTTCCTAACCCTCAAAATCAGTTTAAATATGGATCAGGCGGATATCAAGGGCATCGTTTTTCTTCTTACCCCTTTTTACTAATAAAAACTCATAAAAACCCAAGTTTTTATTAGTGCATTTTCATTAAATTTATTAAATCTTTTGTGAAATCCAGCGACGTTAGCACCAGCGAGCACCTAGAAAGCTGGATTTTTATAAAGCGCAATGATAGGAAGAGAGAGTGATTGGCTGTAAGATTTAGCAATGAGATGATAGGAAGTGAGGGGCGCAGTAGCCCAATTGTACATATAAATACCTGTTGATTCCTGTTTCAATAAATATCTCCCTTTGCCTATTCTCACTTTTCATATAAGTTTATATATTATTTTTGGTTGGGTTTTAGGCTGAGGGATCCCCAAATGGTGCAGGTGATATACCAGGGGTCAGCTGGCACTGCTGGCCCTATTACCTAAGGCGAAATGGCAATGATCAGCTAGTCTTCATGCTGGTTGGCCTGCTGACCAGAAGAGCTTACTGTCACCAGAAAAGCGATTTTCTTACAAGAACGTTTCTCTACCCAATGAGTCAGGTGATTAATTGTTACACTGGCATATCACTTTTCTTAGTATTCATAGTCAACGATCCTACTATATCAATAGATACAGTATGCCACGTGAACCCAGGTTTAAAATCTGGAAGGTAGTGGTTTTGTTAAAAGACTTGTGTGCCTGAAACATTGCACTGCAACTAAGATGAGCTGCGACATCAAAAATAAGGGAATTCCAGATGTACTTTTATTAAACCTGGTCAAGAGTTTTCTTTAGGCCCCCATGGCCGGTTACATTATGAGCCACATTAATAATTGCAGCACGCTTGGATGGCCATGGAAACAATAGGGATTTCTCCCAAATGATTTTTTTTAACAATTGAATCTTGATGATCTTCATGTTTTCCATCACTTTGTTTAATACTTGCTGAATTTCAGCCGGCTGGTCCCAAATATCCGCACTAAACATATTCTTATAAAAGGCATCTTTTCATATCACAACACTAGAACAGTGGGTAACTGCGGAATTCATTACAAATTTGATTTATGGTTCCCACTCAATGTATAATTTCATAATCATATACTTGTAACTTTAGGGCTCATAAGGCCAACCTCCCTTCAGGCTCCTTTAAGTTTAAAAGCCATCTAAGTGAGGATTGGTAAATCACCACAGTAAAAATGGACTCCAAAAATATATATTCTAGTTTGCTTACAGGCAAATATTACCGCAAGGCACTCCCACTCAGTCATAGTATACTTTCGCTCCTGCTTACTCAGATTACAGCATGCATATGCTACAGGTTGTTCATTACCAAATTTTATCACCTGACTCAACATGACACTGACTGCCGTCAATGATGCATCGGTTTGAATAATTAATGGCTAATCAAAATTTATATATCACAATATCAGCTCCATCATCAGGAATATTATAAGATTATTAGTGAAGTCCAGGGCTTCCTTATTCAATACAAAGCCTTTATTAAGATCCTTTAACTACTTAAGAAAATGGTTTAGTGATAAAAGAAATGTTCAAAAAAATCAGTAAAAAGCTGACCATTCCTAAAAATATCTGCATATCAAAAATGCTCTTTGTTTTTACATAGCCTAAATTGCCTTGAATTTGGGGTTTTGAGGGCGTAATTTAATAGCGTCAAAAATGAACACCAAGTATCTGATCTCATTCTTAATAATGTGACATTTCTGAGCTTTTATCTTCAGAATTGCCACTATAATTTCTTATAACTTTTTAATGTTTGATGTGTTATGTAAAAGTGCAACTAAAAACATTAATATTTTCTAAGTAAATTAGAATGCATGAAAACTTCAGATCTCCTAACAAAGTATCTAAAGCAGGCTTTTATTTCCTGTAACAATCACTTTAGTTTCTAAGATTCGATTTGAACAGCAAATTTTATGATAATCACACAGGAGAGATGGACGATTTTAATAAATCTAATACAACCTGGGCGAGCGTCACATTAAAAGCGCCAAAACGGTGCACCCAAGAGCAAGAAACGCCCCTGGAGGGGGACCATGAACCCAAGCCACCAAGAAACCACAAACTCAGACACCGTCCAGGTTTATGGTATTTACTATAAAACAAGATCAATACATGAACATCCAATGTAACCAACCCCTTTCAAAAGGTGGAACACGGGCTCCAACTCTTCCTTGGGGATGAGTCCCTGACCCTGTGGGAGAAAACATGCGAGGCACAGCCCTCTCTTTACCCCCACGCAGTATATGTCGCCGCCAACAACGTGGGCCACGGCCAAATTGATATTGGTTTTGAAACAGCTGAAGAAGCATATGCTGCAGCAAAAGTCTGCATCAAAATTACCCTTCCCGAGGGCAAAAGAATAGTGCGCACCATGCGCACTAGATAGAACAAAGTGAAAACTTTGTTCCTCTCCTTTGACTCACTCCCTACCTACTTTCCTCATAAGGTAATTGAGGAGAAGATCCGCAAAGGGCTTGTAGCCTATGGAGAAATTATGCAACTCAAATTACAATGATTTCGCCTGATGCCAACCCTGTGCACAGGCAAAGCTATCACCATGATCAACCCGTTCCCCAAAGTGGAAGATGACTTATCAAGAATTCCCCACACAGCAGAGTTTTACTTTGCAGATGGGGGACAGTCATCCACATTCTGAATCACATTGGAACGCGCACCGCCTATATGCAACCACTGTGGTTCATTAAGACACAAGGAACACGCATGCCACGTGAAGGAGGGCTTAATGGAAGCAGACTACTATGAGGAAGCCATGGACAAAAGTAACAAAAACTTTGCCAGAATGACCGACGGCCACCACCCATTCCACTGGGGGTGAAGATGGACTATACTCCATCGTGGACCCAGTTACACATAAACAATGCAAAGTGGCACAAAAGGCCCTCAAGCGGGCAGCAGCTGAGGCAGCAGTAAATGCGGAATCATCCATCGACCCCAGACAAATTCAAGAGGACATTTCAGATATACACTGAGCCAACCAATCGGAACAATATGCCCAGGTTGAAAATTTTCACAGCAACTCAACTGAGTCACCAAGTGACATCAATCATGCACACTTTGAGGAACAATTCAGCTGCAATATGGGCGAAAATACAGTGCGCAATTATCCAAATTTGAACCCCAAAATTACAGAACCCAATCAGCACCCCGCATTGAACCATCATGAGACACGTGTGGGAAAAAATAATGCAAATTCCAAAAACTAAAATTCCTGCGAAAAATCAGGTCAGATCAAGGGAACTGACATTAACACTGAGAGAGTTGGAGTACAAACGTGGAGCATGGCCAAAATGAGCTTTGGTGGGTTAGGGCCAGAGGGCACTCCTAACCGCTCCTGAGGCGCCACAGGTACCTCAGTGTCAATAGGGATGCTAAACATCGTGGGAGCCAGGGCTCAAACGTCCCAAGCCAAAAATCTGGACTTCCTGTGAAAACCCCTTGTAGATACCTTGGCCATCCAAGAAACCCACTGTCTACAGGGGGAAGAAGGATCCTGGTCAGCCAGGGTCTCACCATCACAATTTGTATGGACATCTCACTGTGGGGTGATCATCTGAAATAACAAAAAATTAAAAATTACAAACTCCTCATCATACCTTCACTGCCACGTCCTGGTAGCAACAATCACATGCCAAGAGGAAACAATCTCGATAGCATGCATCTATGCACCGTGCACCACAGCCAAGAGAAAACAATTTCTCAAAACCATTCCAACACTCACCCTCCCATCAGATACCATCCTGTTGGGCGATTTTAACTGCTGGGATAACCCTGACATGGACCAATGGCCTAACCTTAGGGGATACCCACTGGGGCACATCAAATTCCGCAAAATGAAGGCATACCTTGACCTACAGAATGCCCTCCCCCCGGATCACCACTCCTTCCCCACATGACACGGCCCAACATATGTAAGGGAGCACTCATATCAATGAGCCGCATTGATCATATCCTCGTTCTGCAATCCCACCAATCAAGAATATCCAAATTGACATCAAAAAAGTCAATTCTCTGACCACTGACTTGTTTTGGTGCAGCTATCGCCAACCTGAACCCACGCAAAGGTGTTGCCCTGGTGAAAGCTACACCCAGAAAGCATAAAATTACCCAAAATATCCAACTGGGCCAAACACAAGGCCACGAACCCAGAATTAACAGCCCCATTCACTTCAGATCCCATCATAACCTGGGCAAATTTCAAAAAGGAACTAATCAACAAAACCTGACATCTCACATCATGTAAGCACACTGCTGACACAGCCACAATCAGGCGTACCTTGGCGGAACTGGACCACCTTGAGCTAAACACCCCGAGATCTGGTTATAGCCCCAACTAGGGATGCAAATAGTGTGGAAATATCCGCCCGCCTAAACACCCTACATCTTTGGGCACCAACACAGAATCAAAGTATTGAACAAAGGTAAGTTCATAAAGGAAGACAAAACATATTCAACATATCTCAACCACTGATTCCACTCCTGCAGCAACCAGCCCGCATGCACACAGGTCCGCAAGACCAACGGCACTGTGGCAACTGACCCTGAGGAGGTCAAGGCAGAAGTACACCATTATTACACCAAATTATACCACAATACGCTGACAGACCCTCAAAAAATCAAAGAATTTATAAATACCGCTGGAATACAAAACACACCGCTGGACTAAAATATACTAAAGCTAATAACATGGGAGGAGCTTTGGGATACAATCCGCGGTGCACCACGTAGGAAATGCCCAGGGCCTGATTGGATAGCCTACGAATTTTACAAAAAATATTTTCAGCAAATTGCCCCCCTCCTATTGGCGTCTATGAACCAGTGCTTGCTGGAAACACGCCTCCCTACCTGGTGGCCATGAATCATATGTCATAACCCTGTATAAGAAGGGTGACAAACTGTACCCTGGCCAACTGGCGTCCAATCACACATAAGAATACTGATTCAAAAACTTTAACAAAATTTTTAGAAACCAGATTAGGCGAAATTGCTTCTAACGTCCTATCATCCAACCAGTTTGGGTTTATACCAGGGCGCTCAATCTGGAACAACATACACCCTGTTGCAAACATAGTCAGTCCAAAGCAACTGGAGTCCTGATCTTCTTAGACCAGAAAAAGGCATATGACCGCGTTAGTTGGCCATACCTAAAGGAATGCCTACACGCTTTCAAACTCCCACCAAGATTCATTAACTTGGCGATGCTTCTTACAGAATCTACAACCATGGCTGTATGCGGCCCTGGCTTCCTAACTAATAAGATCACACCACACAGAGGGCTCAAACAAGGGGACTCCCTCATCCCACTACTGAATAATTTCAGCTTCAATCCACTCCTCCGCATAACTGACTCACGCCTCACGGGCATAACTGCACAAGGCCAGCCAACAGTCAAAATACTGGACTTTGCAGATGACTGCATGGCAGGTATAGCTAATAACAATGAAGCCTGACAGCTGGAAAGCACCCTAGAGGAATACTACATGGTGAGCAACGCATCGCTCAACAAATAGGAAAACAGAAATAATTCCCTTAGGCAAGTACACTAACAACTGGCTACAACACCAAAACCTCACACCCCCATACGAAGGAAAAACCCACTCATCTTACCCTTCGCATCACCTCCCACCACCACTCCTGTCCGCCACCTTGAGATATGGCTGGAAACAGGGGGATATGCCAATGAGACAATGGAAAGCAACCTACTACAGCGGGTATCCAACCGCGTCGCTCCCCTCAAGGGAAGATCCCTAGGACTAACTTAGCGAGTAAAAGTTGCTAACTTACTCATCCTCACCAATACTATGGTACCCTGCCCACATGATCGCCTTCTCACCCACCTATATAACTTCAATCCGCGCACTCATCCAGGGCTGGCTGTGGCCCAGATCCCATCCTCCCATACAGATGGAAATAAACTTTGGGCCACGCTCAAGTGGAGTCATGGGATTAATAGATTTTGAGAGCCACGCCAACCACATCCTGGGTACCTGGATAAAGGAAGTCCTTGCCCCAGACCTCCTGCAACAACACTGGTCCAGGGCTCGAGGACTAACTTCGCACAGGCGCTCAAATTAACCAACCCACATAGCCCACCCAGACTACTATCATACCTTGCTAAACGCCCTACCACAACAGGCCCGCATGGAACCCCCCCTCACTTCAAATGCGTTCTCCAAGCCATTTGCTGCATGGGATGGACTGTAGAGAACACTGGTACTGTGCAGGGAAGGGGATGACCCAGCCCTACTTCAAATTAAAAAACCAGAAGACCAGCCCCAGAGAGACATGCTTGCTACGACCCCAACCATTGCTAAAATTAAATACCTAAATGCGTTGGACATCCCCTACGACTTAACCACACAGAAGGCAGTGTGGAAAATGAAGCACCACCCACTCCTACAGCTAAGGGTAAGATCCAACGCCTGGCGCTGTCTGAGAAGGACCTATAGGATGGCGGACCGCTCCAATTCCCTATACGCAACATGCGCAGTATGTGGAAGGGAGGGCTCCCTACATCACCACTTAGAAACATGCCCCCCAACCAAAGCCATATGGGAGGAAGTCGAGCGCCTGCTTAAGCTCCAAAACGAGCAGGAATTTTCCATCTCAAAGAGCCTCCTCGCGCTCCAGATTGAGTCACCAATCCCAACTACCCTCCGCTCCCTAATGATACCCATTGCATTGTGGACAATCCACACCATTGCCTTAGATGCATTCAAGGGCATGGTCCCAACCATCCATGGGGTTATCAACATGTTCCACGTCCACTTATTGGAGCACTTACAAGCCTGGCTCTATGGATATATGAGGCCAAGGCAACAGGCGCTCATAGAATCGTGGTTCCCACTTTGGTTCCTCCACACAGACCCTTTCCTCCACACCTGCTCCATAGCTGGGGAAATCCCCTCGGAGTAGCACACCAACCCCCCATACCTGGCAGTCCCACTGGCAATAGGGGTAACCTGAGTACCCTGGGGTGCCCAATTTTATCTATCTTTGTTTTCTTTTAGATACTTGGTAATGCCCATCCCCTGGTCGGCTTGCCTCAGTTAAATAAAAACACAGTATCTATTGCTTTTTGAAACATCAGAGGCGCATTACATTGATTTTGGGGCATCCATATTGACTGATATATTCCATTTCTAGTAATAATCACACATTTTCTTGATCCTCACTAGATAGGTCAATTTTCCAGCACCCAGATATGAGTTTTATTGACAAAAATTAATTGAGCGCCTCTTAATTAATCAGGAGTATTTTCAATCTGCAGAAGTGGGTATGAGCACAATTTTGTTGTTTATTCAGCTGAAGATTGTCTACGACAGCCCAGTTGGACCCATCTTTCTTTTTTACAATTAATATTGGACTCGCCAAGGGCATGAAGATGGGACCAACAGCCTATGATTAAGTAGCTTACCAACTTTTTTGTTAACTATAGCCTCACTTTCCTGCAAACGTCATATTGGTTGCATACAGATTGGCAGTTGATCCATGATGTTGACCTTAAAAACTATACCTTTAAACAGACAAGATCACAATATCTTGTGTAAACACCCCAAAATATTGTTCAAATATTTTAAGAACGTGGTCCTTTTTTCCTCCAAGATCACCTTCAACTCATATAATCAAACACAACAAGAATTGCTGGAGATTCTGGGTCTTTGATTAATTCTAAATTTTAGTTTACCAAAGGCATGTAAATAAGAAAGTTCCCTTAGAAGGAAATAAATGAGTGAAGGCCACTATCTGATCATTTTCTATATTTAATGGCCTACCCAAGTAATTGGCAACCAGTAACAGAATTTCGCTATGACCAGGAATAAATTACCAGGGGCTATATGGGTTTCAGTTCTGCCATTTTTCTAAGGTGTGTGGTTTTAACCATTTAGATAGTCAGGAATGTCCAAGGTAAGGCTGATTCCAATAATACATGGCTCCTTGTAATTCACAATGTCAAAATTTGTGCCCTCAAGGGTATTTCCCAACATTCTTTGATTTGGGCCATTGGCAACCTGGAACGTCTGCCAGACTATTGATATTTTATGGGGATGATATCGTATTTATATACTAGAAAAATGTCATCATTCTTCTTAGTCATGGTGGATCCCTTTGAGTTTTAGAACAGAGTCAAAGTTTGTCCTAAAATTTTGAGATTATTGTATTGAAAATCACATTGGGCCCCATATTGTCACATTAAGTTGGTATCACTCAGTATCTTATAATTCTTATTAGAAAAACTATGGCCAGTGCGGTGACTGGAAGGGATTTAAATCATAACAGGCAAGGCAGTATATGCACCCCAAGAGTAGTGGTATGAAGTCCCGCCATTCTGTAAACCTTATTATGATCTGCATCACGTGCAAGCCTTGACTTCCTCACTAACTTTGTAGAGACAATATTAGTTGGCGCCCCACTGTTGATGATGGCTCAAACCTTTTTTCAATTTACCAAAATAAAGGCATAAGTGCAATCAGAATAAGAGGGAATATTTTTTACTTGAAAAGTTTCAGCATTATTAGCCAAAATGAAGGATAGATAAGTTGTTCTGCTACTTCAGGGGTATTACTCCTTGATGGTAGCATAGAATTTTAAATAATAGCATCATCTAAGGCATTATCAGCCTCCATGTTCACTTTCATGGCTTTAGGCGTGTTCAGATATGGTTATACCACCTTTTCAACATCTTGGGATCAGTGGTCTTTGCTTAAAAATGGGTAACCACTAGATCCTCATGATTTATCTCAGTCTCTCATATGGTTGTTTTATTAGGTCAGGAGGAACATGTTTATGCGTGGAAATAGACTGTTCCATGTCTATTCCACCCAATCTTTCTCCGCATAATGCTTTTGACCATTGGCAGGTATAACCATATTTAATTTTCTTATATTTAATTTTATTCAGGAAAGGATGACCAGGGATGGACACTTCCAATAAGCAAACTAATGATACAAACATCAGTAATAGGAGGGCACCCCAGAGAAGCAAACGCTATATCCTTTTGCCAGCGGGAACGCCAAGAAATGGAAGGGGGTTACGTGTGTAGGGGCTTGCGCCACTATTGAGCACGTATGTAGGAAGGGTTCTGAAGCGATGAACCAAACTGGAAACCAGGATGAGACCAACAGGTGGCGATGGGGTGGTATGTACCCAAACATCCAAGCTTGAAAGTGGTCCACAAGGTGCGACTGGAACCAGCTTACAGCTTCCTGGAGGGTGGTAATAGAGCTTGAGATAGCATCCAAGACAACCGTATGGATAGTCCACATAGCGGTCGCAATCACTAAGGAACGGAGGGAAGGTGGTATAGGGGAAACCAAAGACAAGGCGAAAATGTCCTTAGATTAGCTGAAGGGCTGTGCCTGATCCTGGAGAAAGATACGCTGAACCTCACACCATATTGCTTTCTGAGGGAGGGCACTCTTATAGGCGGTGAACCAAAGTTCCATAATGGCCACACATTACACAAGATGAGTGCAAAGCTTTAGAGCGCTTGGCGGTATGGTATAACCATATCAAGCAGCGCCACACATAGGAACAAATATGCAGCTGCAGAACAGGGTGGTGGGCGTACTTCCAAATGGCTTTCTGGGTATTGAGGGAGTAGGGGATGTCCAACATGTCCAGGTAGTCCAACATGGCTATGATAGGGGACCTCATGGGTATCACTCCGTACATAATGGGTTGTACTTGTACTTCCTGGGTTAACCGAGGAGTAGGGCGCCCCCTCTGGGCGGTGTGTCCACTGATTCGAATTCTCCACTCAGCGCTCCACATGGAGATAAGAATTCTTTTGAAGTGAGCTTTAGTCCCATGTGGGCCCGCAGCAGAATGGTGTGAGGCAAGGTATTTTAACAGAGAATGGGGGTGGGTAAGATTGCTGAGGCCCAGGGAATGGGAGAAGTTGGAGCGGGCCACATGGGACTAATGCTGGGCTGAGACCATTGGGTTGGTGACTGCGGCGATCCAGGTGCCAAGTATTTTGGCGGCGTGGACCTCATAGTTGAGCAGGCCCATGCCACCACTATGGCGAGGGCCAAATACAACATCCAGGCGCACAGGCGGTGGGCGGCCTAACCAAAGCCAATTTTGCAGAAGGGCGTATAATGACTTGAAGAAATAAGGGGAAAAAGTGATTGCGTGGGCCCCAAACCAAACTTTAGAAAGGAGCATAGAGTTGGCTAGCACTACCCTGCCTGTAAGTGAGATCTGGCGGGCTTTGAGGGAAGCTATGCGTTTTATAACGCTGTCTAGGATATGATGCTCCATCACCGTTGAAGCGTACCATTTCGACTCCAGCCACACCCCCAAATGGCGGACTGGGCCAGCGGGAGGGCTTGGCACAAAGGGGAGCACAGGCGGGGCGGTGTGGGGTGGGCAGGGCAAGCGATCCCGTGAGCGCGATGTTGAAGCAGGTAGAAAACGGGGCGCTGGAGACCAGCGGGCTTGGTACCAACCAAGGAGAACAATTTCGGTTTTGGAGGTGTTATGTGCAGCATTACTTACCCTGGAGTAAATCTGGATAGTAGCTTCAAGCGTGCGTGCATCATGGTTGTTAGACACCCCAACCACACAATCATCAGCAAATGCCAACATCTTGACTGGTGCTTGGCCTTGCACATGGACACCAGTAAGGCTGGTATTTACATTGTGAAGAAGTGGGTCAAGGCTAAAGTTATACAAGAGTGGGCTTAGAAGGTCCCCTTGGCGTAGGCCCCTTTGAGGGCAAACTACATTGTGATGAAGCCAGGGCAACGCACAGCCATTGTGGAAGATTCTGTGACAACATCACCCAATTAATGAAATGAAAGGGGAGGTGGAATTTGTAGAGGCAGGCTCTGAGGTAATCCCAGTTGACTCTATCATAGGCCTTCTGTGGTTTAAAAAAACAAGTGCTCCAGAATCTGTGGATTTTCAGACGTTGGCTACGCTGTGAATATAGTCCCAAATAGACCGTTTGGGAATGAAACCAAATTGCTCAGGAAAATGAGAGCAGAGGCAACTACCCCTAGACGGTTTGCCATGATTTAGTAAAAAGCTTGTATCTGTGTTAGTAAGTGATGTGGGGCGCCAGTTGGCCAAGTCCAGCTTATCCCCTTTCTTGTACAACGTTATTGTGTAGGCCTCTTGTCCTCCAGGAAGGAGGCGCGTTTCCATTAGGCATTGGTTCATTGAGGCAAGCAACAAGGAGGAAAAATATTTGAAATATTTCTTATAGAACTCATAAGGAATACCGTCTGGACCTGGGCATTTCCTGTACAGTGCACCGCATATGTCAGACCAGAGTTTGTCCTAGGAATCAAAATCATCAACTCCGGATAATGGAAAATGGTGCAGATATGTGCACTTTGAGAAAACTGTCCACTTCAGCCGGCTGAACTGGATTAGAATGATACAATTTGGAGTAATAATTTCGTATTTCAATTGCCACTTTGGCAGGAGTATATGCGATGGAGTGGTCTGGCTTCCGCACTTGTGTGCAGGCTAAGCTCTGGCATGGTGCAAAGAATTTTTGAAAAAAGTAAGCAGAGCATGCGTCACCCGCTGTTATATGCTTTGCTTTATACTGAACACAAACCCACTGCTTGTGTTATCTCACTAGTGCGTTGAGGTGAGCGGACACTTCTGCCCACTTATGACCCCAAGCTGGGCTGTAGCCTACTTCTGGGTATTGAACTCCAGATGATCCACTTCTTCCAGCATGCGCAAAATGACTGCCGAGGCAGCCTGTGAGCAACGTGATGAGATGTGGCAAGCCTGACAGATGGTGTTTGCTTTGAAGGTTTACCAGGTGGAAAGTGGGTCTGCACATAATGATGTGGTAAACTCTGGAGATGAGGTCTTGGTGTCCACCCACAAGGAAACCCGGGTAACGTGATTTCAGCTGGGCATAGTTTGCACCACTTTGGCGCCTGTGGCACTGGATGTGACAAAGAGAAGGAAACTGATACCATCCTGTGGTTGAAAAACAAGTTTCATCATTGTAAAGTGGGAAACTTGGGATTGTAATTTCAACGGTATGTGAATAAGGTCAATGTGGGACATAGACCTCAGCTGGCCATTGTGCACATGGGGATGAGACATGTTTGGGAGTAGCAGTGCATAGTGTGGCAGAGTATCAAACAACCTCAAATTTGCTTTTAGAATGTGAAGTTCTACGTGTCCCTGTGGGGGTATAGGCGATGAGGGCCAGCGGTCATTGGCTGGGTTGGTCAAGCAGTTCATGTCACCAACAACAAACGGGTCAGGGGGTAGCAGGAGGGAATTGATGGCTGAGAAGAATTCTTGGCGAGCTCATGCACAGGTTGGGGCGTAAACGTTAATGACAGCATGCACTTCATCATCCCATGAAAAAGTGACAACAAGGACATGTCCGTTGAGGTATAATGTTGACAAAATAAAATTAAAATTACGGGTCACTCAAACAAGCACCCTACAGTGCGGTGACAAAAATAAAAAGTGAAGGGAGGAGTATGGTTGCCCATGTGTTTTCTGCACCGCATGGAAAGTGGGTTTCCAGAGTGTCCAGGATGTCCACAGGTAAATTATTTTGTAAAAGACTCAGTTTACTAGCCCAGGACAGCGAGGCCTTGAGTCCAGCGATGCTCAATGTCCCTATAGTAAAGATCCCCCTATTGCGCCTTAGGTGCGAGGGGAAGGGCACCCATGCCCTTCAGCCTTCTCTTTTTCTGCACGTTGCTGTGTGGCAGCGCGGGTATTTTGTGCTACAGAGTAAGGTTCATTATGGGTAGCTTTAGCGATGGGGTTGACGTTGGCTTTTGCCTTATGTTTATTTCCCCTCTTGGATAGTTTTGTTTTTAGTGTGGTGTGCACTTGTGGTGCACCATCGCCTGTTAATGAAATTTCAGAAGGTAGATTGGTGGGTGACTCAGTTTCAAAAGAGGCTTGGTGGCATTGAGTGAGTGAATCCAACTCACCCATCAGGTCATCAGCTTGGGTGGCCCAATCTGATTGGTGGAGGGATTATCAAGCTACTTCTTCAGCGAATGACTTGGTGTCCTCCTGGGTCTGTGCATGTGGGATCACGGATGCGGTTGTGGCCACTGCCTTGGCCGCTGCCTTGCAGGCCTGCTTGGCCTTCTTACGCTCCTGCGGGGACACAGGTTTCACTTGAATGTAGCACCCAGGCGCACCCCACGGGAAGGCTGCATCAGTGTCTATTGCTGGTTCATAGTGGGTGTCTGCACCACACATTGCTTCTGGGATTATTTTAGTTTAAGTAATGCCCCCTTGGCAGGGCAGGTATGGGCCTTGTGGCCAAAAGCATGACAGAAGGTGCAGATAGGAGGCGTGCTATCCACGGTGACCCAGAATGGGTAGGATTATTGCCCTTCAATTTCCACAAAAGTGGTGTGAGGGATTTTGGTAAAATCTTTAGCTACCCCTGTGGATGGGGTGAGAACACCAATCACTTTGCCTGCGCACAGGTCCAGCATGAGGGTAGAGTGATGCATCTTGAAGGATTGGATTTCCATGTATTCAGTGAGCCCAGCCTTCAGGTGGTGCTCCAGTATGGTGCGCTTAATTGTTGTAGGTAGGAAGTCAAAGGTAACAAAAATTTGGTTGGATTTAGTTCAGTGAGTGTGCTTCATGTCGACTACCCATTGACCGTCCAGGAGGTCCACCACCACCCACACTTTTGCGGCTTCATCCACTGCATTTTTTTTGCAATTCAAGATCCAGCCAACCGCGAGGCATGGAGTGCGGTGCGACATACACTGCAATTGGGAAATGTGTGTGTACATCTCCACAAAACTTCTCCTAAAGCGCCGATTGTTGTATATACAGGAAGACACGCACCCTGTGCTCCACCAATGATAGTGGTTGTGAGTGCGGCGTATTGTTGAACTGGTTGCAGTGCGCTTGCCAGGCCAAAAACTATCTGGAGAAATGCTAACCGCCAGTTTTTTACTACTAAATTTATCTATGCCGCCAGTTTTGCCGGGGCGTTTATGAAACTTGGTTGGTGTGGGGCCTGCACCTGTGCCCTTAACTTTGCTCGCCCAACTGCTACCTGACATTGGGTGCATACTAATCTCCTCGATGAGATTATCAAACTTGCCTAGACTTGAATTGAGTATGTTGCAAAAGAGTTTGCAATGAGAGAGAAAAGTTCCATGTACAACCATGTTGATCTTATACAGTTTATTTTGGCAATTCATCATAACGTGACCATATATGCCACACTTGTAACAGATAATCTGATTTCCTATGTTGCTTTCTCAGTTTTTTTAGATAAACTAATTTAAAAATTTAGGGTTGACTACTGTTCAAACTTTATTGGGGGATTTACCACATAACTGTATTATTGGTATTTCTGTTATGATAGCTCATGTTGGGGACGTCAAAGGTGCCCCACAGACCCGCAAAACATCTACCATTTGAGCCGTCTTCATATACAATTTAAAAGCAGAGATCATGGCCTGATTCAGCTTCTTATGTCCTTGAAGTGCCAAATTTTATTGCAATCCAAGAATCAAAATCAGTAAACGCTTTTGCCCCAGAAAATATTTGGGCTTCCCAATAAAATCAGTTGATAAAGGCTTTGATGGACTCATCAACTTAGTTCTGGATGCCCATGGACTTCTGTTTTTGGCGGGTGAGTGCTCAGGGCTGCTTAACTCTCCCATAATTTCAACCTTATCCTCTTCATAAGTCCAGTTATTGGTGATTAATTGGGGTAGAACAAGATTATGGCTCTACAAGTCAAGTTATTTAATCATGGTAACTGCCTTTTGGTGATCCTCACATTCAGCATTAACCATCTCAAACAGCTTGAATAATGCAGTAATATTGTTCCTCTGAAACTCAGAAAAGCTTTAGGTTGGCTTAAGTTTCATGTTCTCAGGGGAATTGTTGCCAAAAAAGTTTCAGCCAGCTGGTGACTTTAAATGACAAGGTAGGGAGCTATACTGGGTAAGCTGCCAGGGTTCCAGGCGCCTTATGTAGAGTTCTATGATTTGATCCAGTAGAACTGTCATCCCTGGTTGATGATCTTCACTGAATAGGACAAATTCACTTTTGGGATCCTCGTGACAATGTCTGGTGTCCCCTTCTAACTTGGATAAACAATTAGTGATGTCATTTTCCAACTTCTTCTGACCCGACTTCCATGCCTTCATTTTTAGATACTTCCACCATGTTCTTCCAAATCTTTAATAAGCTGGCAGAGTTTGTCAGTATAGTTGTCCGAAGTTTTCCTAACATCATGAATTTATCTTGTGCCTCAATCATGTCTGAACTCTGCTTTATCATTGTTAACTTTTAAAAGCTTATTACTCTTAGCAATGAGTACCCAATGTAAATTTTTTAGTTGTGTGGCTCGCTTTAGCTGTCCAGTTGATTGCACAGGTTTCTAATATGTGCGTTGTATAAGTTGTTGATAATAATTAGTAGTGATCAATTGGGTTGGTAATTGTCATGATTCCTACCCAAATTAGAGATCCATATGCTTTGACAAAGGGGATCAAGCCCAACATGAAGAATACCCATAAAATTATCAAGGATATCCTGACGAAAATCACAGCCTTTCAACATTAGGGAACAACCCCAACTTATGCGGTCAACTATTGCTCCTCCAAAGCTTCCTGATCTCGGGGTCTATACCTGATCAATAAGTGATCAAACCTATTTGACTGAGATTACCAACCTGTTGCAGAATCACTGATTGGTAACAAGTATAGATCATAGCTTGGATCACTTGGAGAATTACCAAAGAAACCTCCCTGATCTCCCTTATCATAACGATTCTAAGCAAATATTGATTAATCTCTTTTTGCCTTTTTTAAGTTAAATAGGCCTAACTCTATTTACTTAGATACAAAAATATAGTTAGGATTTACCACTCAAGAAACTTTATCCTTGATGAAGACTTTCTAGCTAAGTAAAGTATAACTCATATCCAGCACTCAGGAAGTTCAGGTTTCCTAACTCTTAAAAATAAATGATAAGTGTTCTCAACCCCTTAGTCCTGACAAAACTGGTGATCCCTGCCAGGTATACCTTAGATTTATGGTGCAACTATTGTTATAATGTCCAATAACAACTCAGCGTCTGATACTATGTATCAGGAACGCCTTATATTCTTAGCAAATTTACCCACTGTGATATGGGGGATAGAGAAAAGAGTTTTCATCCTTGAACAACACCAGCTCATACTTCAAGATGCAACTGCCAAACTTAAAAGCAAATTTGGTAGTCAACCCCGCTTGTTGCCACAAAATCAGCCCTTAATGCCACCCATGATAAGGTAGACTTAATAATTGAAGATGTTAACTTCTTACAAAAACAAATGGACGCCCTCCACACTTATGAAACTTCCAGCAATATCAGTTCCTCATTAAGTGAAAATTTCCCCAGTTTCAGTTTATATTGTTTGGCCGTTAACCACCACAGTGGCATGTTCAACCATCATTCAAAGAGAAGTACGTCCCAGGTGAAGGGAGCATTTTCTCTTTCCTATTTTGTTATGAAAGTGTTATGGAGGAATCCACTGACACCCAACAGCTCAAACAACTAACTATTTGTCTTAGTTGCTTAGCTCAAGACATTATGGTACCTCATCTAATGCATTTCCGGACTTGAGATGACTCCAAGACTGCCTTGCTTCAAGGACTTGGGAGTGTTGAAAATTGGGAGTGGGCTACTCTTCTCGTGAGTACAAAATGTTACAATCCTGGGTTCTTCACCTATTAATAGCTCCCAAAAGTTAAATGAACAGGTTCAATATATGCACGATTTGAGTTGTTTGATAGTTGTTGATATTTGATTGATAGTAGGAGACTATATTCCGTTATTGAATAGATAAACCAATTATGCTTAATGTTATACCTGTAATACTGTTGATGTAGACTATAGGGACTTCTTTCCTTATCTGCCTAACTTGATTACTCTCAAATTCAGAGGTTTACGACCTTTCTTCCTTTAACGCTGAGTCTGAGAAAATTCAAGTTTAAGTTCAGCTTCTCTTCTAAGGATACTTGATCCTTACTCTTTATACGACAAAAAAGTCCCCAATTATTGTATACTACAAAAATAATAACTAAAGATGAATAGACGATAAAACAATATTGAATTCTAACTAATTAACTCATTTATTGATTTTAATTTTTAAGGAATTTATAGAGGAAATTTGGCGCCCAACTACTTGGTTGGTGCCTCAGCCATGAAATGGCAGCCAAAGCCATTGAACTTCCCTCCAAAGTCTCACCAGTGATGGTCCTCCCCATCTGGTTAGTATTCCTATGTCAGACATCCTTGAGACCTAAAATGGAAATAGTAGAAAACGTGTCCCTAACGTTTCCCACTCAATCCCAGAAAACTATCTATAATTAGTGAGTGACCTGCTTAGGTAATGGGACTTATTACCCTTTATGGCAGGTCATGAATATACTGATCAATTTGCTAGTTGCAGGAGGTATCACTCACCTTGCAACTGCTCATTAAATTCCCATTTTGGGTGGTGATGAAACCTGACTGTACCAAAGGGTACACCTGATAATTAATCAAATGATCAACAATTAGATGCCCCCATTTTTTCATCACTATGCCCAACAAGATCTCAAGAATTCACCCAGATCAATCACTGATGTATCCAAACCTGGTGAATTACTCAAATTCCCCCAAACATTATTGAACCTGAAATCAAAGTTAACTGATATTCAATTCACTCGCCTATGAGAATTATCCCCTAGCTATACAGGTAATTTAGGCATCTGGAAAGGTGGGCAAAATCCAAACACATCCCTCCTCTTGCCTAAATTTTCAGCAAGAATAGGATCAGGACAGAAAATGAGACCTTGGACCAGGTCTAATATTTCTTGGTTTCTAGTGGAGCACACCCAATCTGCACTTAATGCCGTTCAGTACAATTTTTGGCATGCAGTTCTCACCAACTCTTCCTCGTTACTGCCTCCTCAGAGTGCAGTTATCACGACCAACTATCATGTTGGGCTGATTGATTTACTTGTGACAAATCTAGTCTTGGAAAGCCATTTTTCCACCCAGTCAAGGAATACAACCTATTGTCATATGTGATCTTGGTCTGGCGTCCTTGATTTCCTGATCCCCCTCCTTGTCTTTAATATGAGGTTCTACCATTGATGTTTGTCTCACAGCACAGTTAAGAATGATCAAATATTTGCTCTTGTTATTTTATTTATTTTGAGGAAAGCCAACCAGGGGATGTACATTACCAAAACTAAAACTAACTAAAAACTAAAATAACTACTTGGTTCAAATAAAACGCCCTAATGAGCGGATTGAATGAAAAAATCAAACAACCAACCAGGTGGGCAGCGGAAACCGCTTATCACTCCATGGCAGAAGGGGAGGGGGGTCGGGGGGTTCATTTTTTGGCAGCCTTTTTAACAGAAGCTTCTTCCTCCCATATTTGAGTGCATGTCACGGCTGACAGTAATGGCGTTGGGGCATCTGTGGCATGGGGTTCAATATAACTGATAATTGGAATTTTATGGAAATTGCTAGCTAGACAAATGGCACTGAGAAATTTGGTTAATGCTTTTTCAGTCTTGATGTGGGCGTCTGGGAGTTTAACAAACGTGGTAATGTTGGTACAGGTTATTTTTGATTTTGGATTCCGTGCTATAGTTGCCACGTTCTGGATAGCTTCGTTTGCATTTTTGTATAGCTGGTTCACCATGATTTTACATTTTTGGAGTTAAGGTTGCAGGGATAACAGGAGGTGAAATTCCTCCTGTGAGCATCTCTACTGATTTAGTGACAGCTTTATGCAGGGGATGACAATCTGGTGTAGCAGCTGCTTTGACTGCAAGCTGGTGATCACTGCGAAATGATTCAGCATTTGGCTGTAGGGTATAAAGTTGAGGGGGGTATCTGGCGTCCCATTCTGCATTAACAAACCGCTTGATTTGCAGAGATGGCTCTTCAATGAGCTTGCCTGATTCGTGAATTTCAGTTAATAATTTCTATGGGTTTTGGTTGAATTGGATTGGGGAATCAGCATACAGTTGAGATTTGGTTGAATTATTTGAGGAAGCATGGGATCAAACTGGGATCCAATCCAATGCTTGATTGGTGGAGTTATTTATGGCATTAGGGTGAGGAGTAGCTGATTGGTGGCTGCAGGTGCAGCTGCAGCAACAGGCTTTGGGTGTGGGGGAGGTAGGATTGTGCCCCATACCAGAAATTTTACAGGGTGGGCAGCAGAGAGGATGTTAGTGGATGAGTCATCTGATCCACTGGAAGTGGTTGAGGAGGGGCACTTGCGTTTTGAGTGGTCTAACTTGAAACATGATGGCCAGATCGTCCGCCCACCCTTGACGCGGGCCCAAAATGGATGGTCAGGCGCTGAGGGAATAACAGTGCATGGAGGAATTGACACCGCGATTTTATAAAATTCAGGGCTGATCATGGCATATGACCGAGGCCCAGCAAGTCGTGAGGCCCCATTTGGGACCATAAATTGTAAGATGGGGTTGGAGCCATAGGCTGCCAAACCGTCCATCAGCTCCTGGATGAGCACTTCAGGGGGAGGTGGGTGGGAAAACCAGAAAAGTGAATCACCAAAGTGGTGCCCTGATGGGAGCTGAGTCTGAGTTGTGGGGAGAGGGGTGCCCTGGAATACCAGGGGCACAGTTACTGCAGTGGCAGCGTCAGCTTCACAGGTGAAGCCGAGGTCAAAATACCCTTGTAGGGGTGGAAATTAATAAAACTGGCAGGTTTCATCACCACCTGTGACATTTCAATAATGGCTTGGTCATGGTATTGGAATGGTTTCCCATATTTGACCTTTAGGCTGCAGAGCATGTTGCTCCAGGGGAGCACTAGGGGGTAGCAAGGTACTGCTTGGGTATGAGCAAGGTGGGAGTCTAGGTCCTTGGGTGAAACGTATCATCCCATAGGTTTGGAATGACTGATTTAACCAGTCCTAGAACGTTTTCCTGACAGACAGAAAATGGTGGGGGAGTTTTGTGCTGCCCCATGCTGGAGCAGCCAGCAGAGAATCTGAGGACATCAGAGCAAAACTACAATTGGCGAATTTGATTTGTTTTATAAATTTGCGTAATTTGGATCAGAAAGTTACAATGAGCGGAAAGAGAGTTTTTTGTACTTGTTATTTTCTCTAAATAATTTTTAAAATTCTGTTAAAAATTTGGCAGTATTCAATAAATACACTGGCAGATTTTTTGCACAGGGTTAACCCACTGAGCAATAGGGACCAAAGATATGATGATCGCTGCCCTCTAAACAATAGAATAACTTTAAATAAATATGGAGCACTTTCTTTCACAACTTTTTTTATTTAACATGGTTTGATACCGCGGATTCTTATTCTTCCGCTTTACTATTATCCTTCTTAACAACAACCTACTTGATCATCTCATCTCGCCTATATTGTAGCATACAGATGCTACAACTTGTATGGCTTAGTAATTTAATTCGCCATATCTTATTGGCTCCATCAATTCTTCATTTGTTAATTTCACAATCGCCTAATTCAAGGCTATTTCCCAATAACCCAATATTACCTCAATTCAAGGCACTAAAATTACCATTACCATATCAAATCTTGACAGATTCCATTCATTTCGCTCATAATGACCTCAGGTTTATCATCCAGTCATATCAAATTCACAACAAATTCATATCATTTTTGCATTTTTTTCTGAAGAGCATATCTCATTAGTTTTGATATTAATTTCTTCATAATTAGAGCATAATTAATATCAAAGTGAATAATGTAAACTGTTATAAAAGGTCTGACATCCCCCCTTTTGTCCAGCTCATATGTCAAATTCAGATTCTTGATACCAGCAATATCTTGACAGTCTATCTGATAAAGATGCTTGGCTCTTCTGATTAATGAGTTATTCAGCACGAAGTAATCTCTTCTATGGTACCCCTAGGACCCAAGCTTCAATTCAAGCAACCATAGATAGTTCATCTGAAGAACTACTGGAAACAATATCCAACTCTGACAAAACCAGAGTAGTGGTTGTCTCGCACCACTTGCAGCCAATTCTCCCTCTGTCATCAATTCCCAAGCTGGCCTTTAATACTCACCTGGAATTGGCTTCTTTCACTGATACTCCTACTATTATTGTTAATCCTCCTGAAGTAATGCCATTCAATATTAATCAATAGTTTTGTTCTGGATCTGACTTGCTTCCAGAGTTTTATTTTTGACTCAGCCAAATTTATAAACCAGCTTTTTTCAACCAAAATGGCCATCAGAGATCGCAAACCTTTCAAGCTCCCCTATGCAGAATTGAGGACTAGAGTGACGAAAGCTCTTTCCATAACTCTGAACCCCTACAATCTCTACTATCCTAGATCAAGATGTTGCGGTCTATGCTCTTCATTTCGCAGACCAAGTTCTTTGAAGTTGGATCAAAAAGTTTCCAGCCTTCACCA
Organism: Massospora cicadina; assembly: GCA_022478985.1. NCBI lineage: Eukaryota > Fungi > Entomophthoromycota > Entomophthoromycetes > Entomophthorales > Entomophthoraceae > Massospora > Massospora cicadina. The sequence continues at coordinate 33,377 of JAKSZP010004086.1, read as the reverse complement.
AACTCCATTTCTAATTCTATTTTCAAAACCAAGAATCTCATAGTACTCATCTTCAATATGCTGTCTGCTCCTCGTATGACTATCTCATATTCAGCACTTCTCATTGGTACCTCCCCCTTATGGACCTAATTGGGGCATGATTCAGCAACTTCGCCTAGTATCCCTTGCTCAATGCTGGATCACATGTCCAACATTCTTGATAAAGCCCATCGGCAAGCACTGAAGACCAATCTTCCAGCTCCAGTACCATATCAGTATTACTCAGGATTATTCACCAACTGCCTCTTCTTGTTCTGTCGCTTCCCTCCCTAATTCAGGGTATCACAATTGGCAAGTACCTACATCACAATTTCTCTTCCCCTCATTGCATTCTCTCAGGGTTCAGCTTCTACTCAACGAACTTGGCTTCATGTAGGTCTAGCCCTTGCTAGCATTCTATCTCAAATAGATTTTGATGGTATATTCACTCTACTTTTATACATCTTTACTCCTCCAAGATGTGACTAGCAGAATCATCCCTTAGACATAGATAACCAATAAAATTATAAAATATGTGATATTTATATGTGTTATATTATTATATTATTTATTATTATTATTATATTTTTAACATAGTTTTATCAATCTTTTATTTTTCTTTTTTTATATGGGACATACCTCCACTTGGGTCATCAGTCAATCTTTTTTTTATTCACCCAAACTGGTTCCTAGGTATACTCTGACCTACCATTTTTAATGGTTCAAAGGTCTTATTTTTCAAGACTTAACCATTTATTTTGGTTCAGTGGTCTTTTTTTTAGAACTTAACCAAAAACTATCAGGACATAACCATATCAATGGTTCAGCGGTCCTTTGGGAACCCTTATTATTACTTTTTTTCTTGGATACATTGCTTTAGATATTTAGCATGGACCCAATTCACAATTCTTCCATCCAAGTGGTTCTTGATGGAATAGGGGTCCGTTTCCATCTTGGTGAGAATCCTAAATGGACCCAACTACAGCGCATCCAACTTGATTTTTCCAAAACCATGCATGTCACAATAGGCAACAGTAAAGCCTACATGTTTCTTCTAATAATTCCTAATGGTTCTTATCATCCATCATATTGACCTTGACTTTCTTCAAGGTCATATTGAATTCTTGCGATTGCATCTCAATCAGGATATTCAAAAGTCAGAGCAGTTACTGATTGATACTCATCCCAAATGTTGGTTCAACCTCCAATTATAGAATTGTCATGGTTAAGTGACATCATATTTGGGACCAACCCTAAAGATAAGGCTAGGCGACAGGAGGCCCAGAAGGTGAAGCTTCAGTCCTCTATGACCTCAGGCACACACTAGACTAACGCTGGGTACAAGCCAAGTATGATCAGGTTGGTACTAGTGAGGTACCTAATGCCCAGCCCCTTATGTCAGCCCAGGCGTTAAAATGGACGGTTTACACAATCAACATGTACAGTTCAATTTCGTTAGTTGAGGAACGGGGTTTCAAAATGCTTTCCATTTATGAAAGCATGCGTTTGGGTCAGATCCAACTTCAATCAATTACTCAAGTGAAGTCAGTTTCAGTGTTTTCTACCAATTCAGATGGTAGTGTTTGTCTATTGGTGGATCAGTGCTTGGGACCACTCTGGCAGATCCTAAATTTCTCTGATGAAGTTTAATTATGTTTTCCACGACCAACATTCATTTTTGGTCGACTTCCTAATAAACAATTTCCCTTTTTTCTTATGTTATCTCTAGCAGACCTGTGCGCGGACCTCTTCAAGGAGGTCTCACGCTAAATAAACCACCTTCTTCTAAATCCAATTAAATTTTCAACTCATGCATTGTTGGGTCGCCCAGGTTCCCTCCAACCTGGGACGTTTACCCCTTTCCCTGTTGTGAACCGCGTCATTTTTGGTCAGTTGTTTGCTATCATGATCACATTTTTTCCTGTAAGTTATTAATGATCCAGCACCCTCTGCTGGGCTCTAGTAAATTTGGTACTAACGACTAGTTTCCATGCGTTGGCTTTGTGCACTGAGCACCACCATGCTGGAAACAGGAGAGTTAGAGACACTCTCCTTACAAGAATTGGCAGTAATGAGGCCTTTCTTCCATATAATAATTTAAACAGGATTTTTCCCGTTGCCATATGGTAACTGATATTATATTCAAATTGTCACTGAATTGAGGTATATTCCCCAAGAAGAAGTTCTCCCAGTGACCAGCTTCCTCATCATCATGGCCAGCATTCCATTGAATCATTCTCTAAGTCTGTTCATCTCTGGCTGGTATGGTACTGGCATGACTCCTTGGATCACCATTATCTTGTTCAACCTCAGGATCACATGGGACATTAAATTCGTTCCATTGTCACTTAACAAGACTTGCGCGCATCCATGGCAGTATACAATTTGATCCAGGATAAACATTGCAGTACTTGTAGCATCCACTTTCGCCAGAGACGTCATCATGACCCATCTAGTTAGTTGGTCGCTTGTAATTATTATATATTTGACTCCCCCGTGCTCATAGCCAGTGATCTCATCACATCAATGGACACTGTATGCCAAACAAATCCAGGGTGGACCAGCCAATATCTGGTCATGTTCTTGTTGGGTTTGTGCAACTAACACTCCACACAGCAAGCCAGATAATTGGACACATCAAAATTGATAGACTTCCAGTAATAGTACTGGCAAATGTGGTCAGTTTTCTATCTCAGCTTTTATGACTGACAACCTTATGCACGGCTTGAACAATTACCGCTCATTCTGACAGTCTTGGGAATAATAATCATTTTCTGTTTATATCATAAACACTTGTCCATCCTTGGTCTTGGTGTTTTCCATCACATTCTGAAGTGCACCTAGGATTTCTCAGGGCTCATTTCGAATTTCTACATTGAAAATCTTCTAGAACAGCTCATCATCTTATTGGTATACCTCTTGGACCATTGGTAACCTTTATAAGCCATCCACACTCTGGTGAGAAGCTCCCACTTGTAGAACTATCTCATAATTGTAAGCCTAAGCTTCAATGCCTAATGGGCCAGACGTCCTTCTGTATCTCTTAGATTATGCATCCAACGCAGTAAGGAGTAGTCCATCACCAATTTAAATTTGCTTCCTTGAATATAATCCTGAAACTGCTTAGAGGTGTAAATCACCGCATGCTATTCATACTCATTAACCGTGTAATTCCCTTCAGCTGCTGATATTGTCTGGCTCACATAAGCTACAGATGCTCGTCCCCAAGCTCATCTAATTGACTCAGAACAGTGCCAATCGCCTTTAACAAAGCATCAGTCTGTATTATAAATTTTCATTTGATATTCAGATATTTTTTTATTTGAGAATCTATGAGATACTGGAGTAACTCATTGAAAGAGCTCTGGGCCTCTTCATTCCAAATGAATCCTTTCTTCAGATATTTCAGCTAATGAAAGAGGGGCTCAGCAATTCTTGCAAAATCCCTTATAAATCTCCAATAGTATCCAACAATTATAAGGAGCACTTGGATATCTCAGACACATCTTGTGATGGCCATCCGCACTATGACCTCAATCTTCTGGTTTTTCAGCTGCAATCCACTAGAGTTTTTAATGAGCCCCAGATATTCTAACTCTTTCTTGAATAAGTGGCACTTCCTCAGCTTAATCTTCAGGTTAGCCACGGACAGTCTCTTGAAGACTTTTTCCAAGTGGTGTAAATGATCAGTTAAGGTCCTACTGAACACATTTATATTGCTCAAGTACACCAGGACAAGTGACAACTTTAAGTCAATTAATATGGCGTCTGTGGCCCTCTGAAACGTCGCAGCGCATTACAAAGACCTTGGGGCATCCTAGTTGGTTGATATAACTCCTTTACGGTGATGATCACACTTTTTCCTGGTCCTCACTTGACAGATTGATTTTCCAATATCATGATATTAGATCCATTAAAAGAAATACTTCGTTTCTCCCAATCAATCTAATACATCGTTGATCCATGGATGTGGATACAAATCCTTCTTCTTTATTTTATTAAGCTTCCAATAATCGATTGATATCTGATTAGAGCCATCTTTCTTCATAATAATCAGGTTTGGGCTACCCAGGGACTGGATGACGGAACTAGAAGCCCGTGCTTTACTAGTTTGCTGATCTCTTCTTCCTCTACCACTTCAGCGGCCTTAAAACATCGGATCAGTCTCATTCTTATTGGTACATTTACCCTGGTGTCAACTTTATAGATAACATTCCTCCCACATCCTAAATCACGATCGTCCTAGACAAATTTTCCCAATATTTTTGAAGAGTTTGAGCACCTCCTCCAGATGGCTTTTCATCAGATCAACTAGTATTTTCAATAAGCCAATAGACTAATGCTCTCAGCCACCCCTGCCATTAATCCCATATCATTGAGGGTCCCAAAAACATGAAATTTCATGAATTCCGCCATCAGGATTAGATGGACAAACGTGATGATCTGATTATTCTCAATATTCATTGGGTTTCCACTCAAATTCGCCAGGAGAACTCAAATTTTTCCATGACCCATCATAACTATTCCAGGAGACACTCATGGCTCTACTATGGACTTATTCCAGTGGCTACTGACCGCTCCATACAACAGCTTGGGTATCTCCAATGTCAATCCCATGTTGACTATGATCTGCGATCCCAGCACTATGGTCCTCAAATTCTTGATTTGTAGAGGAACTCCCCAATTTCAAGGATTTCCTTTGGCATTTCTCTTCATTTTTGCCCAACCTATTAGTAGCGATTTGGGATAATGCCATCATTGTAAATCAGATCTATGTAATTTTTTTCCTGGTCAGTGGAGTTTCCCCATCTCTCTGATAAACTAGAGGTAGTGTCTGACCATATATGGTCAACGTATTATCTTTGAAGTTACATTTAACTCTGTACTTTCTTAAGAACTTGGTTTCAATCAGAATATCATAGTTTTGTTGGCCAAAACTATTGCTGGGGTGGATACCACTAAAGCTCCGAATCTGAGTGGTAAAGTGCTTTACGCTCTCCAGAGATGGTTTTATTTGTCCTGGTGGTTGAATCCTCTTTCTTGTGCTCTAAATTAGGTGAAATTGTCATCTTCTTTACCAGCTTGATTGAGACAATAATGATAGGCGCTCCATTTTAAAATATAGTACTTACCCATACTTGATTGACCAGTATATCAATACAAGTACACTTGGAGTATTAGAAATGTGTTTACTGAGTGTATAGCGGCGTTATTAGCTGAATTGAGGGAGTGAATAATTTGCGCTATTATATCAGGAAATGATGTTTTTATCACGATAGAGGGGATAGACAGATTTTCCTCATCTGATTTTTCCTCAGCTAGATCTTCCAGATTTTCTGTGGATTGAATCTTGTCTGTTAGTTGTTGCGCACATGAGAAAGTGACCTCCTTGATTATTTCAGGGTTGATCCCCTTCATTCTGGATCTTGTTAAAGCATTGACATCTAAATTGACCACTTGATAAAGTTAGTCCAGTGCTTCATCATCAATGAACAGATCACTAATGTCCATTTCTTCATGTAAGATATTGGGTAATGGTTTTAACTGCAACTCTATATTGCTCCCTGTCTGGGCTGTGGGCCATTTTCCCAACTCATGTGCAGGTTTGACCTCTTTTTCCTGTACCACATTAATCTGCACTTTTGTATTCTTGCTATAGCATTTAGCAACGAAGTGACCCTTCCCTCCACACTGATGACAGCGTTTGTCTTTTTTGTCTGTCCACTTGAACTCCTCAGGATTTTTAACGGGCATAGTTTGATTGTTGGACTCCTTAGCGCTCTCAGTAATCTTTGTAGGATTTTATTTAAACTGGGTTAGCTTGAATCTTCAATTAGGTGCCTCAAATGTGGCTCCTAATATCTTCAAATGATTCTCCCTTTGCAAGGTAGTAATTTTGGTTGCCAATGTGGAAAACATTATTTGATGTAAATTGTGATAGGGCCAAAGGGCTGCTTATAATGCGATTTGCGCATCAAATTCATCCAGTACTTTCACTCTGACCAAAAACTGCAATTTTTGGTAAGATTAGTCGGCAAAATTCGCTAAGGACCCATCCTTCTGGAATTAGATTTTCATTAATTCCAGTTTGGGTTTCACCATATGAGTGGGACTTACAAATCCTTTTCATTATGCCATCCTTGGCCTCCAATTAAGACCAGCTGTACCCTCTAGATGAGGTAAAACCAAGTTTTGACAGTCTGTGTCCAAACTTTTTATCACCATCAAAGCTTTTAGTAGTTGCTATACCCAAAAATAGTCATGTCAAACATTTGGATGAATGCAGGGGCGTTATCCTGATGAAATGCGGGTAATTTGGGTGTAGCTCTAAATTACTCCAAAGTTTCTCTAGCCACCACTCTTGGCTCAGCTACTCAACTGACTTGAGGAGTGATTTTGGAGGTCATCTCAAAAAATGGCTGCAAATGCAGTCAGCATATTACTTGGAATTGTCAACTTCCCAACTGGAGATCTTGGGGGTCCTTTCTTCAGAGTTGGTCGCCACATAGGGTTCATATTTGCATTTATGAGTATTCAACACTTCGTTTTGCTTTACTAAAAGCTCTACGTCTGAGATGAGTGAATGTAATTGAACGTGATCAGCTTTGCAAACAGTATACTAGAATAAAATTCTCTTCTAGATCTCCTTCTTTATTCTTTAATGACATTACTTTCCCTAGTAACTCATTGCTGAAATTGGATACATTTTTGACCCCTTCCTTGATCTTGTGACCCTCTCCTACAAGGCAGCGAATTCCCTATGATTGGCAGAATTCAAGGCGCTCTTGTTGACAGTTGCCGATTCTGTCCAAAGTTTTCTTAACTGATCCTTGTATAAAATCTTATACTGGCAAACACTATTCAACTAACCCTGTAGTGAGGACCAATTTTTAGAAATTGGAAGTGGGCTACTCTACTAATAAGAACCAAATGTTACAATCCTGGGTTCTTCTCCTATTGTTATCTCCCAAAGTTAGCTGCACAGGTCTGATATGTACTGGAGCGCATTTTTTGATAGTAGTTATTATTTTATTGATAATAGTATGACGACTATTATCTGTAATTGAATAGATAAACCCAATATGGTTAACGCTAGACCTAAAATACTATTGATGTCGACTATATGGGATTTTTCCCTTATCTGACTAACTTGATCCACTCTCAGATTCAGAGGTTTACGAACTTTCTTCCTTTAACGCTGAGTCTGAGAAAATTCAAGTTTAAGTTCAGCTTCTCTTCTAAGGATACTTGATCCTTACTCTTTATACGGCAAAAAAGTCCCCAATTATTGTATACTACAAAAATAATAACTAAAGATGAATAGACGATAAACAATATTGAATTCTAACTAATTAACTCATTTATTGATTTTAATTTTTAAGGAATTTATAGAGGAAATTTGGCGCCCAACTCCTTGGTTGGTGCCTCAGCCATGAAATGGCAGCCAAAGCCATTGAACTTCCCTCCAAAGTTTCACCAGTGATGGTCCTCCCCATCTGGTTAGTATTCCTATGTCAGACATCCTTGAGACCTAAAATGGAAATAGTAGAAAACGTGTCCCTAACGTTTCCCACTCAATCCCAGAAAACTATCTTTAATTAGTGAGTGACCTGCTTAGGTAATGGGACTTATTACCCTTTATGGCAGGTCATGAATATAATGATCAATTTGCTAGTTGCAGGCGGCATCACTCACCTTGCAACTGCTCATTAAATTCTCATTTGGGTGGTGATGAAACCTGACTGTACCAAAGGGTACACCTGAAAGTTAATCAAATGATTAACTATTAGATGCCCCCATTTTGTCATCACTATGCCCAACAAGATCTCAAGAATTCACCCAGATCAATCACTGATGGATCCAAACCTGGTGAACTACTCAAATTCCCCCAAACATTATTGAATATAAAATCAAAGTTAACTGATATTCAATTCACTCGCCTACAGGAATTATCCTCTAGCGATCCACAGGTAACCTAGGAAGCTGTAAAGATGGGCAAAAATCCCAACAGGGAGCTACTTAATTTTATCTAACCAAAACAAACTTTTATAGGAATAAGCCTTACTCAGGGAGAAACTTTCACTGAGTTTGCTCACCATTTTTACCTGAGTCTAAAACGTTGGTCACCAAAAAACATTTTGAGAATATGATGGTGTTACCGCCTCGTTTTCAGCGTTTAAAAATATGTTAAAAATTATACTTTATCTTAAGCATAAAGTTTTGCTGGACTTCTCTCCTTCATATCAAAGAAGCCATTTTGGAGATTCCGGCCAACCTACTTAAACCCACTGAACCCCTCATTTTAATAATAAGACTCAGCCCTAAGTGCCAGTGGTTACACCCCTGAATCACCTATCCCCAAATTATTCTGCACTTTTTGCAAAAGAACCAATCATATTGTAGACTCTTGTCTCATCTTCCAGCTCAGGTCTTAAAAGATCAGTCAGCATAGGGCAGGAGGCTCCCTATGCTGATGACAATCAAGTGCCTCAGGACCCTTGTACTAGCTCAGGTTTTATGCCCAACACCTCATGATGCTTAGTGTTAACGGCGCCTGCAGAAGCTAATGTACTCCTTCCTATCAGAGGAAATAAAAATCTTCAGCTTTCTTATCTTTATATTGGGAAGCTACCCAAGCACATTTTAAAAGCCAGTTCCTCTATGGAAAGCCAAGCGCTGGCAGATAGACCTTCAGATGCATTGATCAGCCCTGAGCTTGTCCAAGGAAAAACCTACTGCATGCTTTGCTACAAATTCCCAATGAAAGTTTACTAGCCATTAACTCTCATCTCAGCTCATTGGTGGTTTGAGTACAGGTAGTCATACATAAGGTTAAAGGCTTGACAATAATTGACATCAGCTCACCGGTTAATGTTATATCCTCCCAACTTATCTAAAATATAAAAATGGCTACAGACTTGATTCATGAAGCTGAATATGGGATGGTAGGTAATTTGACAACTAAGGAAATTGGGGTGTATTCCGCCCTATCTCTCTGATTCATAAAGCTTTAAATTACTGCCCCGCTATTGCATTAAAAACAATTAATACATGATGCTTATTGGGGTCCAACTGACGCAGGAGTTTAACTGCATCATCAACCACAAAGTTCAATACCTGCCCCTACTAAGGTATTATTCAGTTGATATTTGAACTCCCAGTCAAAAGTAAAGAAGCCTCAAAAATGAAATGCCTTCTTGAATATACATCCTCCATTTGTAAAGTTGAATATCAAGTATTAGGAGAAAAAACTAAGATACCCCCAGATGCCGTGAACGCTGAAGACGGGATCCATTGTATGCTCTCATCCTATTACAATACCCTCTGGCTCACAAGTTATTGTGAATATGATGATCAAGATTTTCACCCCTCCTACTCAAGTTATGGAGTACAGTGGACACCAATACCCTTCAATCAAAGAAGCGTTGAGCTGCCGAGGGGTTTTGGATCTTGCCTACAGGAAATCTATCTCCATCTAATTAGAGAATTTAACAAACAAACCCTCCAAGTCCCTCAGCATGCCCATATTGCTTATGTAAAATTATGTCCCATTGAGAATATTGCCGACGTGAGTTGTTTTGGCTCTTTCCAAGTTTTGGGATTCGATCCCCTATCCAATGTATCTCTGGTCAACAGTATGTTGGGGGAAATCTCACCCATAATGAACGCCAGAACTTCAAAGATCTCCTTGAGGAGTATGGCGATATTTCTTCCTCAGGGCCAAGTGAGTACAGAAAAATGTCAGTGCAAATTCACCTTATTAAGACCAAGGATCACACTCCATTTTAATTTTCAGCCAATCAGGAAATCTAAAGTTGAGGAAGCTCAGGTGGCCTTGGAGTTACAGCAACAGTTGGAGGCAGAGTTACTTATGTCTTCTAAAAGCCTGTGGGCTTCTTCACTCCTATTAATTTGGAAGAAGGATGGTGACCATCGTGTTATATAAATTATCACCGCCTCAATTTCATAACAAGAAAAGATAGCTATCCATTTTTATGTAAAGATGATTCCTTATGCTTGATGTCAGGTTTCCATTATATTTTGACTATGGATCTTCCAGTGAGTACTGTTAAATTTATTTGTCACCAGAGAAATGTGAAAAATTTGCCCTCATTACAAGTGAAGGACTATTCAAGCCCAATCAAATGCTGCAGGGGTTATGTAACTCCCCTGCTACCTTCCACCGCGCCATGGACGGACTTTTTAGATGACTTGAAACGCTCAGGGGTGCTAGTTTATATTAATGATATCACTATTTTTTGTGAACGTTAACCAAGTACATTGATCATTTACAGAAATTTTTCAGCGGTTATGACAAGCCTCGCTAAAACTAAAGCCATCAGAATGCTGCTTCTTTCAAAGCAAAATGTTTTCTAGGCCATAAGGTAGGTAAAGCTGGAATATCCTCAATGGACAATAAGGTTTAGTAATTTATAAGATTCCCCCAGTAAATCTCTATGAGACATAAAGGCTTTTTTGGGGATGGTGGGATATTATCACCAGTTTATTTACATTTTGCTGACACCTCCAAGCCTCTAGTATATTTATTGAAGAAAGGGATACATTTCCAATGGAAAGAAGAGCAACAGCAGGCCTTTGACTTATTATGCACAGCTCTCTCCCAATTACCAGTACTTATGAACTCCACCTTTAATAAACACTTTCTTCTTTTTACTGATGCTAGCAATATAGACATCAGAGCTATATTATCTCAGTATAATGAAAACTTAGAAGACTATCCCATAGCCTATTGTAGAAAGACTTTAACAAGAGCTGAACACAACTATAGCTTTACAGAATGCAAATGATTGGCGGTCCTACTTGCTATTAAGCATTTTTGATCATATTTACATGGGAATCATTTTAATTTAATTACCAATCATGATTACTTTCGATGGCTACAACAAATGAAGGATCCTGACGGAAGGTTATCCCAATGGGCGTTAAAAATAAAAATAAAATTTTTTTCCATTATTTATTGGCCATGACCCATTCACCAAAATGGGATTACTTATCCAGGCTCCTTTATTAACTCTAACTGACCCTGAGGAGCTTTGACTCTACAACCTCTTATCCCAATCGCATTTATCAAAAATAAATCTCAGACCTTTCAAAAAATAACAAAAAATTGGTGAATCTACAAGTTAAAAACAGTAAACTGTGCAAACATATATATTGAAAATAGATGCCTTATATATGACCCTCAGATTGGAATGACATCATATTAGAGGGATATTGGCAAATCAGCTGTGAGGGAGATTTGGAAGACTTAACAATGGCTCAAGATTCAATGCTTCTGGGAAGGAATGCTTGTTTCAATCCAAGATGTATTTGAGTCCTGCCTGATATGTAAAAGTCAAGCCAAACTTAAGCCCTGCTCTCAACATCCAGTGGTTCCACCCTGTGAACCTTTCCATACTATTGCCATTGATGTTGTGGGACCTCTCCCTCGAGCCTCTCATGGTCATTGGTTCCTCCTCCTAGCAGTGGATCATTTAGCTAAGTGGATCAAAGTTGTATCACTACCCTCTGCTTTGGAAATTTGCTAACGCCTCATTTTTATAGATTGTTTTATCACTCAGCATGGGTGCCCTAAAATAATTCTTTCCAATAACAGTCAAACCTTCCGATTGTCCCTGGTGAAAGATTTAGCTGAACTGATGGAAACCAAACAGATATTTTCCACCCCCTACCATTCTGCAATTTAATGGGATGGTATAGCGGGCGAATGTTACACTAACTGTAAACTTACAGAAATGGCTATGACTGCCCCCTTCATTGGCCCCAATATTTGCCTAGTGCAATCCTGGATATAGAATTAGCTATCATCAAATAATTTTGATGTCACCCTTCCAAGATTTGTACGGAAGAAATCACCAGATGCCTTCTAAAGTGCAGGCTATAGTCGACCAAGCCTCCACAAAGTACCTGAAGCCAATATACAAAGTATTGCCAATAAAATTATCCAACTTCAGGCCCTGGATTCTGAGAACTTATCTGCTACCACTAGTAGAGAAACAAGTTAGTTCAATGAAAACATGAAACTCTACACACCTTCTAACCAGCTGACCCAGTACTTCTCTACCTCTATCAGCTGGGACTTCATGATAACAAATTGGGCACCAACTGGTTGGGGACCTAGAAAGTCATTTATAAGTGGGGCAACAAACACTTAGTTGTGGAGGTCGTTCAGGGTACCATAGTAAGCTATGTACATAGTCAATTTTTCCAACCTTTCCCTCCTTTGCCAGGATCTAAAGGAAGCTTTGTCAGGATTTATACTCAAATTGGATTTTTGGATGCATTGGCAGAAGGTAATTGAGCCCAATCTGATAAAATAACCTGAACAATTATTGGGGATAATCTGAAGAAAATCACACCCTTCCAGCATTGGGGATCAACCCCAAATATGCGGTCAACTATTGCACCTCCAAAGCTTCCCAATATCAGGGTTTAAACCTGACCCATGCGGCGATTGAATTCTATTTGACCAAGATGACCAACCTGCCATTAAATCCCCAATTGGTAACAAGTATAGATATTAGCTTGGAACGCTTGGAGATTTAACAAAAATTCTCCTTGATCTCCCTTATAATAACAATTTTAAGAAAATAAAGATTACTCTCTTTTTTCCTTTTTAAGTTTTATTTGCCTACTTCTATTTACTTAAGGACAAAAATATAGTTGGGATTTACTACTCAAGAAACTTTATACTAAGTGAATACTTTCTAGCCAAGGAAATTATTACTTATATCTGGCACTCAGGAACTTCAGGTTTCCTGGCTCTTAAAAATAAAATGACAATTGGTCTTAACCATTAGTCCCAACAGTGATAGTAGGAAGACTATCTTACTAGTTGAATTTCCTGCAGTCAAGTTAAGTGTTAGGCCAAGATAGACTGAAGTTTTCCCTTCTAATACTTAAGATATTTCTGGAATGCAAGGAAACTTTTACCTCTGAATCTTCCTTATGGTACAACTTAACCTACTTTTAGTTTCAGAGACCCTTCTATTCTCTCTTGACACTAAGATCACGGAGATAGTTGTTGAGATTTTGATATGACTGGACAATAAGCTCTAAATGGCTGTAACAGAATAGGTAATATTAGTCAAAACTTAGTAAAAGCATAATATTGGTGAAATTGCTTCATAATAAGGTGGTAAGGCGATACTGAGCTCAAAAAGAATACTTATTAAGATTGCTTTAAATAAGGCAATAAGGAAATTTAACTCACAACAAATATTTAGTAGCTTGCCTAAAACTAAAGCAGTAGTGAATTTAAGAGTAATAGGCCCTGTTGGGACCTCACAGTTATGTTGATGGAATAATGATAATATGATGGTAAAGAATGGTCTAAGAAAGAGGATTAGTGTCAAACAAAGTCGCTAGTATCTAAGCAAGATGAGAAGATTGAAGGAGGAAGATTGTTGGTAGGAAGGAAGGATCAGAGCAGAAAGAGTCTGCTAATAAAATATTATATAAAATAAAGTGGTGTGGTTGGAGCTAATTGCTTCATATTTATTAGGTTCTTTAACTTTGTCATGAGGACCAGAAATCCCCATATCGTCCTCCATTGCTCTGTGGGTTTGACCCTGTGCAACTCCTATAGCATGTCTTAATGAAATCGCTGAATTTATAACAGTACTAAAAATAGATAAAGAATATCATATCATTAAGTTTAAATCCCAAGAGCGTTAATTTACAATATATGCATGACAGTCTATACTATAATTCTTTATTGATCAGAAAGCATCTGCTTTAATAGTATAAAAATTAAGAGGATTTATAGGCAAATTTGGTGCCCAACTCTTTTGTTGGCGCGCCCATTGTAATGGCAGCTGTCATCGATGATATACCATCCATAGTCGCATCTAACAATGGTTTTTAATTTGTCTAATCAAAATTCCGCCGCTGACTAGAAATGCGACATCTTTTTGGTTGAATCAAATAACATGTCCCAAGGCCTTCATTAAACCTCATCTTGTCACACTTATTAGGTTAGCAACCTGCTTAGGTTATTAGACCTTTACTCAAAACAGCAGGTCGTGATAAATAAAAGGTTAACGTCCAAGCTGCTATCATAGGCGTCAACAATCGTTTAGAAACTAATAAAACTCTTATTCAATTGGCAACAAACTCCAATCAACTCTTACAAGTAAATTTAGTTTTCTATAGTAAATTGTAAGCTAAATCATTTGTTTATTGCCAGGTATCATTCACAATGAAACATAAGTAGCCCAGAATGACCAAAACCCAGCGGATTAGTTATTGTTCTCTAGTGATATATTGCTAATCAATATTTATTATATGTAGCTTTTATTCCCCATAACAATCACTTTAGTTATTATGATTTGATTCAAACAGCAATTTTCTATAATCACACAGGAGAGATGGGCATTTTGGTAAATCTAATACAAGCTGGGTGAGCGTCGCATCAAAAGGTGCGCAAAACGGTGAACCCAAGGGCAAGAAACGCCCTGGAGGGGGACCAGGAACCCAAGCCGCCAAGAAACCACAAACTCAGACACCATCCGGGTTTATGTATTTGCTACAAAACAAGATCAATACATGAACATCCAATGTAACCAACCCCTTTCAAAGGTGGAACACGGGCTCCAACTCTTCCTTGGGGATGAGTCCCTGACCCTGTGGGAGAAAACATGCGAGGCACAGCCCTCCCTTTACCCCACATGGTATATGTCGCCACCAACAACATGGGCCATGACTGGATCAATATTGGTTTTGAAAAAGCCAAAGAAGCAGATGCTGCAGAAAAAGTCTGCATCAAAATTACCCTTCCTGAGGGAAAAATAAAAGTGCACACCGCGCGCACCAGATGAAACAAAGCAAAAACTTTGTTCATCTCCTTCAACTCACTCCCTACCAACCTTCCCCATAAGGTAATCAAGGAGGAGCTCCGCAAAGGGCTCATAGCCTACGGAGAAATTGTGCAAATCAAACTACAATGATTTCGCCTGATGCCAACCCTGTGCACAGGCAAAGCTATTGCCATGATCAACCCGCTCCCCAAAGTGGAAGATGACTTATCAAGAATCCCCCACACAGCAGAGTCACACTTTATGGATGGGGGACAGTAATCCACATTCTGAATAACACTGGAACGTGCACGGCTATATGCAACCACTGCGGTTCATTGGGACACAAGGAACACGCATGTTCCATGAAGGAGGGCTTAATTGTCAGGGACTGGTACTAATTTATCCCAGTTTGTGGTAGCAGGCCATGAACCTGCTAACCCTGAGCTATAAGTCAGTATAACAAAGGGGCAGTGCGTACCATATAGAGAATGGCAAGGGCAATTGGGCGGTTTATCCCTAAAGAAGGAAGGATTGATTCAACCACTCCAATTCCTGTTGAAGACAGTACACCAGCTATGTTTGGACGTGGAAGTAATGGAAGAGGGATTTGTTCAGGTATAGGTGTTTCTGCACCCATGGTTTTAGGTTTTATGGAATAATTGGTTAGACTGTATAGCTTGTTTACTATATGGTATATGGAACTGTTATACTGAAAATATGTACTTAAAGGGTTTAGCATATAATAATATTTTATTGACCGCAAAGACTACCATCTGAATAGTCTAGTTTTATATCCCATCCAACTTCCTGGACTTTCCTAAGATTAATTGATTATTTTAATGGAGCACTATAATTCTTTTTGAGCTTATGGGATTGCGCCTTGAATGTGATTTTGAAAGCAGTGAGAATAGTCTCAGTCCCATTGTAAATTCATTTTGGTGCTGTTAATTGACTCAATATCATTATACTTGGGGTAATTTTAGCGATTAACTGAACGAAACTCATTGCAATCATTATTTGATATGCAAATAATCGATCTAACTTCAGCACAAATCCTCTTGATATGAAAAATTGTATCTGAAATCTCAGTAATTCCTCTAATATCAGGCTTTACCCTGACATCATCCCCCACCAGGGCTGAAGCTACCTGTGAGGCCTTCTTCTTTCATTTCTTTAACAGATTGACTGCATTCTTTAAGTTCTCCTCAGTCTCCCAAGTGCTCTCTTCTGCAGGATATCCATATCACTTGACCAGGAATTGCATTGTCCCACAATGCTTACGTCTTCCAATTATAGCCTCTACCTCATACTCTGGATATGGACTATAAATAAGAGGGGGGCAGCGCTTTTAAAAATCTCTGATGAGGTAATGAACTACCATCCTTCTTTTACAAGAGTGATCGATGAAAAAATCATGAATTATCCATTCTTCAGGTAGAGCAACTCGGTAGGCAACCTTCCCAATGACCTCCTTTATCTTATATGGTCCTACATGCCGATGGGCTAATTTCCAGCATTGTACATCCAATGAACATTGCGAGCATCCAAATAAACTTCACTCCCAACTTCCAACGTCTTCCCAGGAACTCTTTTTTTATCTGCAAAATTTTTGTAGGTATGCATTGATCAAGTTAAATTTGCTTGACATAATGCATGGGTCTGATGAATATCTTTTAGAAATTCTCTTCCTGATGGATTGTTCACTTCAGTAGTTGGCAATGGTTCCCATCTCATGTCATAGCCATAGTTAGCCTTCAAAAGTGACATTCCAATGGAGGCATGGTCCATGTTGCTGTAACAAAACTGAGCCATTAGTAACAGCTCAACCCAATCATCCTGCTCAGAATTCACGTAACATATTAAGTACTGCTCCAACACCTGATTGTACCGCTCAGTTTGTCCTTCTGTTTGGGGATGATATGCAGTAGACAGGCACCTCTCAATTCCAAGATCTGACATAACCTGCTTCCAAAAGCGAGAAGTGAACTGTGGGCCTCTGTCAGAGATAACCTCCTTGGGTATTCCGTGATATAAAAAACCTTCTTTAAAAATAGCTGGGCTGTCTCTTTGGCTGTGACATTGGTGGTCGTAGGAATGAAGTGAGCCATTTTTTGAAACGGTCAACTGCCACTAAAACTGAATTATACTCCTGAGAATGGGGTAGCTCACTGATGAAATCTAGGGTATCTGATTCCCAAGGCTTATGAGAAAACTTCAACGGTTCTAAATGACCTTCAGGATGGCCCCTCCTAGCCTTAGTACGCCCACAAATCTCACATCCAGCCAGGTACTTACTAACATCTCTAACCAGCCCAGGCCAGCGGTAAGTTCTCTGAATGAGAGTTACCATTTTATTTTGTTCAGGATGTCCAGCCATTCCTGAGTCATGGTATTCACATAATATTTCCATTCGTTGGGACCCTTTAGGCAGATAAAGGCATTTCTTCCAACAGACCAAACGTCCTTTCAGAGAGTATTCCTTGAGGTACCATCCACTATTTAAATCCTGACTCAGGTCAGCCTTCACACCTTGACAAAACGCATCTTCTTTATGGGCTTTCAAAATATTATCTTCCCATCCCATCAAAATCATGTGAGAGAGCTGAACCACTGGATTCCGTGATTTTAATAAAACCTGTGTGTTATATTCTATGATCTCCCCTTCTGCAGGCATTAGATCAGGGCGACGACTTAGAGAATCTGGGACCACATTAATCTTCCCAGGCTTGTATCCAATATCCAGGTCATAATCAGCAAGGGTAAGGGCCCATCTAGCTTGCCGCTGATTTAGCTGGCGCAGAGTAAAGAAGTATATCAGGTTCTTATGGTCAGTCATGATCTTCACAGGGTGTTTTGCCTCACACAAGTACCATCACCAGTGCTTAAGGGTCTGAACAATTGCCAGCATCTCTTTGTCATAGATAGGGTAGTTACATTCAGCGGGGATAAACTTTTTGGAATAGTAGGTTATGGGATAAAGCCTACTATCATTCCCCTCCTGCTATAAACCCCCCAAGTGCATATCCAGAAGCGTCAGTATAAACCACGAAGGGCTTATCATAGTTGGGCATGGACAACACTGGTGCAGAAATAAAGGCAGACTTTAAGACAGCAAAAGATTTTTCCGCCGCTTAAAACTATTTATACGGAATACCATCTGATGTGAGTTGTGTCATGGGTATGCGATAGAAGAAAAGCCTTTGGTAAAATCCCTACAAAATTTTGCCAAACCCAAGAAACTGCAAACTTCCTTCCGGCTATTAGGTGTAGGCCAAGATGTGATAGCATCTACTTTGCTAGATGCCATGGTAAACCCACTCCTTCCCACAACATAAGCTAGAAAGTCAACTTTTTCCTGAGCAAACTCACACTTTGAAAGCTTGACATAAAGGTTAAATTGCTAGAATTTTTTAAAGATCAATTGAAGATGTCAAAGTTGTTCCTCTTGAGACTTGCTATACACCAAAATATCGTCCAGGTAAGCCACGCAGAACTGGTCCATGTACCCACCCAAAACTGTATTGATCATTTGTTAAAAGTACTTGGTGCGTTGCAAAGTCCAAACGGCATGACAAGATACTCAAACAACCCAAACTGCGTCTTAAGAGCCGTTTTCCATTCATCACCTTCCTTAATCCTGATCTGGTTAAATGCATCCCTCAGATCCACCTTTGAAAAGATAGTAGCCCCAGAAAACTGATCGCTCAAGTAGTCAGCATCAGGTAAAAGGTATCTGTTATTTATGGTGATATTATTCAACTTTTGATAATTTACGCAGGGTCTCAATGCTCCATCTTTCTAGCTTAAAAAAAGTGGAGATGAACATGGAGATCGAGACACTCAAATGAAACCTTTTTCCAACATAGTATCCAAGTAAAAGCATAATGCCACCTGTTCCCGTTGGTTGCAGCTATATATTGGTCCATGAGTAGGCTGCTTCCCTTCTACAGAGTATATTGAATGGTCAAAAAGGCTATGGGATGGCAGAATCTTTGCCTCTTCTTTGCTAAACACTTCAGACCATGCTTTAAGGTATGTTGGAATCATTCCTTTACATGCCTCCAATGAAACCCTGGTAGATTCCGCAGCATACAACCCTGGAAACATACCTTTACTTAACGCCCATTCTTCTCTCTTTCCATTCACTTTGACTGTGACAGTGTTTCTGCCAGAGTCATGTTGGAGTCCATCTGGCCTAACCATGGAAAGCCAAGGATTACAGGCTGGGGAGTACTGTTTAGAATCCAAAATTCAATCTCAATTTTAGGGAACCGACTTATAGGCTTATAGGATGTGCACAACAGTAGGCAATTGACTGCCTCTCATTTCCCAGGGTTATGGTCAGTGTTCTAGTCCCAGTTGGAACTCCCAACTCTTTTACCATCTCCTCTGATATAAAGTTCCTGGAGGCCCAAATATCCAGTAAAGCCTCAGTATGGAATTTTACCTCCTATTATCAAACTTATAGGAAAAACTGGGTAAGATTAAGTTTCATTTTTTATTGCAATGACAACTGATGAAGCTTTACTTTTCTTTGGACATTGGTAAGCTAATTAACCAGGATTATGGCATGAAGAGCACAATCCTTCCTTGTGATGACGTTGATATCCTTCATGGCTCATGTTGGTAATTTGCTTTTTGTAAGAAGACTCTTGCCACATGGGAGTTCTTCCCATAACCATATTTGCAGTAATTCCAAGCAATTCTTTTAAAGGCAGTGTGATGGGATGGTGTCTTATCAAATCTGACATATGACTTTCTAACCCTTGTCTGAAGTAAAGTGCTCCCATTTCATTATCTAATTCAGTCTTCTGGAAGATCTCCAGAAATTTCTGCTTATATCTCTCAACAGTTTAACCTTCCTGCCGAAGGTTCAACAAGGCAATGAGTGACTGTAATCTGGTACTAGCAGGAGTTGCTTCATTCAGCAACTGGCTTTTAAACTCTTCGCAATTCATGCACAAATTATTTTCTTCCAAAGCTTTGGTAAACCAACCCAAAGCATCTCCAGAGAGCTGAGAACCCACAGCCATTACCTTCCGTGAATCATCTGGGTAGTTCTCAGGATATGCTTTAAAATGCGCCCCCAACAATGTAAGTCTTCCTTTCACATCAGCTAATTTTGAATTTTCAGGCAATGGAACCATGGATAGTTCATGGGCGCATGGTTAGCCACAGTCACTGTTTGAACATGACTAGGTCCTATTGCTTCTTTATAAGTCATATCATCTTATTTAAATTTTTAAATTTATTGTGGGGAAGGTCGACTATGGGACAGACACTTCCAAAATTGACTCACCTGAGACAACACTTAGTAACAACAGAAGGCACCCCAGAGAAGCGATGCTATCTCTTGTTGCCAGCGGGAACGCCACTTATGGGGAAGGGGAGGGAACGCGTGAAGGGGCCGTAGCCACAATTGAACACGTGTGGAGGAAGGGGTCTGATTTGATGATCCAAACTGGGAACCAGGAGGATACCAGCTGTCAGCGGTGCGGTGGAAGGTATCCAAACATCCATGCTCGAAAGTGGTCCACAAAATGAGACCAGAATCTGTGGACAGCTTCTGGGAGGGTGGGGATGGAGCCTGCGATGGCATCCAAGACAATCGTGTGGATGGTCCACATGGCGATTGCAACCACCAGAGCATGGAGGGAGGATGGAAGGGGGGAGGCCATTGATAAAGCAAACATATCGCTTGACAAACTGAAGGGATGTGTTTGATTCTGGCCCAGTAAACGTTGAACTTCACTCCATATCACTTTAGAGGTAGGACACTTCTCCAAGCGGTGGAACAGCGTTCCATACTGGCCACACACGACGCAGGATGAGTGTAAAGCGTTAGAGAGCTCAGCTGTATGGTACACCTACCTCAGGCAGCGCCACACATGGGAGCGGATTTGAGGCTGCAACAGAGGATGGTGAGCGTATTTCCAGATGGTTTTTTGGGACTCAATGGAGTATGGGATGTCCATCATGTCCAGGTAGTCCACCCTGGATAGGACATGGGGCCATATGGGGATCACGCCATCATGGATGGGTAGCCCCTGAACCTCTTGTGTGAACTGAGGAGAGGGGCGGCCTCTTTGAGTTGTATGTCCGCTAATACAAATTCTCCACTCAGCGCTCCGTATGGAGAGTAGGATTCAATTGTAGTGGGTTTTAGTACTGTGAGGACCAGTGGCCGATGGGTGTGAAGCCAGGTATTTCATCAGGGAGTGAGGGTTCAATGGATTGTTGAGGCCCAAGGCGCGGGATAAGTTGGAGTGGGCCGCGCGGGACCAGTGTTGGGAGGGGAGTGTAGGGGCGGTGACGGCCGCAATCCAGGTACCCAAGATCTTGGCCGCATGGGCTCTGAAGTCAAGCAGGCCCATGCCACCATGTTGATGAGAGCCAAACATGAATTCTAACCGTACTGGTGGAGGGCGGCCTGACCATAGCTATCCTTGCAGCAGGGCATGCAAGGATTTGAAAATGCTTGGGGAGAAGGGGATGGCGTGGGCTCCAAACCAGACTTTGGAGAGGAGCATAGAGTTGGCCAAAACGACCCTGCCAGTGAGGGAAGTAGGGTGGGCTCTGAGGGAGGCGATGCGCTTCGTCACGAAGTCTAGAATATGACTCTCCATTACTGCTGATGCGTATCCGCCTGCCTCCACCCACACGCCCAGATGGTGGACTGGCCCTATGATAGGGCGTGGCATGAGGGGGAGCACCAGTGGAGCGGTGTGTGTTGAGTTAGTAAGGCGTGGACGTGGGCGAGCAGATGGGCTGGGCTGGGCACTGGTTGCAGGGGCCCAGCAGTTTTGATACCGACCAAGGAGGATGATTTCAGTTTTGGAAGCGTTCAGTGCAGCGTACTTACCAAGGAATACTCCTTGATGAGAGCTTCAAGTGCGCGTGCATCTTTATTATTAGGCACCCCCACCACACATTCATCTGCAAACGCCATCATCTTGACTGGGGCTTGGCCTGGCACATGGACCCCAGTGAGTTGGGCATTTGCGTTTCGAAGTAGTGGGTCAAGGCTGAAGTTGTATAAGAGTGGGCTAAGGGGGTCCCCTTGTCGCAAGCCCCTTGAGGGCGGACTACTTCCGTTAGAAAGCCAGGGCCACATAATGCCATTGTTGCAGATTCCGTGAGCAGCATCACCCAGTTGATGAAGCGAGGGGGTAAGCAGAATTGATGGAGGCAGGCCCTGAGGTATTCCCAGTTTACTCTATCATAGGCCTTCTGTTGGCCCAAGAATGCAAGTGACCCAGAGGCTGTGGACTGGCATGCATTAGCCACAGAGTGCACGTTATCCCAAATCGACCTTATGGGGATGAAACCAAATTGTTCTGGTGAGATGTTGGTAGATGCTACAATCCCTAAACAGTTAGCTATGATTTTTGTTAAAATATTTGTATCCGTGTCAGTTAAAGAAATGGGGCGCCAGTTGGCTAAGTCTAGCTTGTCCCCTTTCTTGAAAAGTGTGACGGTGAAGGCCTCTTGTCCTCCTGGCAGGAGGCGCGTTTCCAAAAGGCTCTGGTTAAGTGAGGCCAACAGTAGTTGGGGATATATATTTGAAGTACTTTTTATAGAATTCATATGGAATGCCATCCGGGCCTGGGCATTTTTGGTTTGGTGCACTGCAAATGACTGTCCATAATTCGTTTGGAGTAATCAAATTCATTATTTCTGGGTATCAGGAAATGGTGCAGATGTGGGCTCGGTCAAAAAATTCCACCACTTCAGCCAGCTGAATTAGATTGGATTGGTACAACTCAGAGTAATACTTTTGTATTTCGATTGCCACTTTGGCTGGCATATCCATAATGGAATCATCCAATCTTCACACCTGTGTGCAGGCCACGCTCTGGCGTGGTGCGAAATTTTTTTTAAAACAATATGTGGTGCACTTGTCACCCTTTGTGATGCGTTTGGCCCTGTACTGAACACAAACCCAATGTTTGTGTTGCCTTTCAAGCGCGTTGAGGTGGGTGGCTGCCTCCGCCCACTTCCGGCCCCATGCATAGCTGTATCCTGTAGCTGGGATGTTGGACTCCAGGTGTGCCAACTCTGCCAGAGCACGCAAAATGACAGCTGATGTGGCTCGTGAGCGTCTGGAGGAGAGGTGGCGAGATTGGCGGATGGTATCTTCTTTGAAAGTTGCCCATGTGGAAATGGGGTCTGCGCAAAACAATGCAACAAACTCTTTTGCCAAAGTTGCTGATTCCACCCATGTGGAAAATCCTGGCGACGCGAGCTTGGGGGGGCGGATTTTTCACCAATGTGGGGCCTTAGCAGCTGTGACAGGTAAGTGGTAGGTCATCAAGACCAGTCGATGGTCAGAGAATTCCATTTTTGTTGTTTGGAACTGGGAAATGTGAGATTGAAATTTCGCCAGTGTGAGGATAAGGTCAATGTGGGTCATGGACCTTAATTGGTTGTTGTGGATGTTGGGCGCGTCATGTTTTTGAGCAGCGGGGCTTGCCATGGCAGCGCATCCATTAACCCAAGGTGGCCTTTATAACGCAAAGTTCAACGTGGCCCTGGGGGGTGTGGGAGGAGGAAGACCACCGGTCCATTGGAGTGTTTAGCCAACCATTCATGTCGCCGACTACAAAAGGGTCTGAGGGTAGCGTGAGGGATTTGACCAACAAGAAAAATTCCCAAACTCTTGTGCACCATTTGGGGCATAGATGTTGATGATAGCGTGTACCACGTCAGCCCACAAAAAAGTGACAATGAGGCTTGACCATTGAGGAAGGTTTCTGACAATAAAAGTATAAAAAAATTGTTTTTCCGAATTAGCACCCCATAGTGCTTCAACCAAAAGGATAGGGATGGGAGGAGCATTGTTTTCCAAGCCTCCTTGGAACCTCGTGGACAGTGGGACTCCTGGATGGCCAGGATATCCACAGGTAAATTTTGTTGTAAAAAACTTAGTTTCCTAGCCTGGGACAGCGAGGCCTTGAGTCCAGCGATATTCAATGTCCTTAAATTGAAGCTTTCCCCCTTTGCACCTTAGGTGCGAGGGGGTGGGCACCTGGGCCCACTAGCCTCCTCTAGATCCCCATGGGCCTTCATGGCAGCGCAGGTGTTTGCAGCAATGCTATCAGTATTTTTGTTAATTTTTGCAGAAAGGTTTACATTGGCTTTTGCCTTCACTTTTTTTCCCTGACGTCAGACAAATTTTTTGCGGTGCAGATGAGTTTGGTGCACCATCAAGCGGGGAAAAAATTTTTTTCAGGTAGGTTGAAGGCCAAGTCAGTTTTGACCGGAGCTTGGTTGCAAAGATTGGGAGAATTCGAGTTGCCCATCAGATCCTCAGGTTGGGTGGCCCAATTGGTA
This sequence comes from Massospora cicadina, assembly GCA_022478985.1. Taxonomy (NCBI): domain Eukaryota; kingdom Fungi; phylum Entomophthoromycota; class Entomophthoromycetes; order Entomophthorales; family Entomophthoraceae; genus Massospora; species Massospora cicadina. Next base: position 9,207 of record JAKSZP010004086.1, on the reverse strand, counting down.
TGGGCTTCCCAATCTAATTGGTTGATGTTTCCCAATTTGCTTCCACTGTGAAGATTTCAATGTCCTCCTGGTGTTGGGAGTGTGGGATAGCAGTGGTGACTTTGGCCACTTCCTTGGCCATGGCCCTACAGGCCTGCATGGCCTTCTTCCACTCTTGCGGGGAAATAGGCTTAACCAGTAAGTAGCAGCCTTGTACTCCCCACGGGAAAGCCTCTTTGGTACTTACAGTTGGATTGTAGTGCGCCTCTTTGCTGTCCATGGCCGCTGAGGGGTGCTCTTGGAATATGACGCCCTCCTTGGTGGGGCATGTGTGTGCCTTATGGCTGAACGCGTCACAGTGGGTGCAGATGGGGGTTACGTTGTCCACAGTTACCCGGAAAGGGGGGTGGTATGCCCTTCAATATTAATAAAAGTGGAGTGTGGGATCTGAGTTAGGTCTTTCACGATCTCCTCAGTTGTGGTCAAAACTGCGATGGCTTAGCTGGTGCACAGGTGTGGCATCAGCATAAAGCATTGCATTTCAAAAGATTGTATTTCACCATAGACAGCGAGACCATCTTTCAGGCGTTGCTCCAAAATGTCACGTTTTAACGTAGTAGGCAAGAAGTAAAACGTGAGGAAAATTTGGTTGGATTTTGTCCATCTAGTGCGTTTTGTTTTGATGACCCATTGCCCTTTGGGGAGGTTGATCACTACGCGCACCACAGCAGCCTCATCTGCTGCCTCCTTGTTTTTGAAACCTAGGTCCAGCCAACAATGTGACATGGAATGAGGCGCGACGTACACCATGGTCAGGAAAAAAGAGTGCACATCCCCACAAAATTTTTACCATAAAGCCATTTATAGGATGTCCAGAAACAAGCGGACTCCGTATTCCACTGACGAAAGTGGCTGGGAGTGCGGCATATTGATGTACTGGTTGCATCATGCTTGCCAAGCGAGGTTTTGGGGAAATAGTGACCGCCAGTTTTTTGAAATTTTTTTCTATTCTGCCAGTTTCTCCGGGGCGTTTTTGAACGTTTGAGGCCGCGGGCCTCCCACCTGCTCCTCTTACCCTACTTGCCCAACTGCTCCCCAACATGGGCGCAGACTAATTTCCTCTATGAGATTTATCAAACTAGATTCAGACTTGAATTGAATGGGTTGCAAGAGTGATTGCAACGAGAGAGAAAATCTTCATATCATCTTATTTATTGGGAAAACATCCGTGCCAATGTCTGGTAACCTACAACAATAAAGCAAATGATAAAGCTCCCATTAATAAAAACGCAGCAGGATATACTTTGTAAAACTTGGCGGAAAATTGTCAGGTACTGATACTACTTTATCCCAGTTTGTGGTAGCAGGCCGTGAACCTGCTAACCCTGAGCTATAAGTCCAGTATAACAAAGGGGCAGTGCGTACCATATAGAGAATGGCAAGGGCAATTGGGCGGTTTATCCCTAAAGAAGGAAGGATTGATTCAACCACTCCAATTCCTGTTGAAGACAGTACACCAGCTATGTTTGGACGTGGAAGTAATGGAAGAGGGATTTGTTCAGGTATAGGTGTTTCTGCACCCATGGTTTTAGGTTTTATGGAATAATTGGTTAGACTGTATAGCTTGTTTACTATATGGTATATGGAACTGTTATAATGAAAATATGTACTTAAAGGGTTTAGCATATAATAATATTTTATTGACCGCAAAGACTACCATCTGAATAGTCTAGTTTTATATCCCATCCAACTTCCTGGACTTTCCTAAGATTAATTGATTATTTAAATGGAGCACTATAATTCTTTTGAGCTTATGGGATTGCACCTTGCATGTGATTTTGAAAACAGTGGGAATCGTCTCAGTCTCATTGTAGATTCATTTTGGTGCTATTAATTGACTCAATATCATTATACTTGGGGTAATTTAAGCGATTAACTGAACGAAACTCATTGCAATCATGATTTGATATGCAAATAATTGATCTTACTTCAGCACAAATCCTCTTGATATGAAGAATTTGCATCTAGAAATCTCAGGAATTCCTCTAATGTCAGGCTTTACCCTGACATTAATGGAAGCAAACTACTGTGAGGAAGCCATGGACGAAAGTAATGAAAACTTTGCTAGAATGACTGACGGCCACCACCCATTCCGCTGGGGTGAAGATGGACTTAGCTCCATCGGTGACCCAGTTTTACATAAACAATACAAAGTGGCACAAAAAGCCTGCAAGCGGGCAGCAGCTGAGGCAGCAGCACATGCAGAATCATCCATCGACCCCATACAAATTCAAGAGGACATTTCAGATATACACTGAGCCAACTAATCAGAACAATATGCCCAGGTTGAAAATTTTCACAGTAACTCAACTGAGTCACCAAGTTGCATCCATCATGCACACTTTGAGGAACAATTCAGCTGCAATATGGGCGAAAATACAGTGCGCAATTCTCCAAATTTGAGCCCCAAAATTACAGAACCCAATCATCACCCCGCATTGAACCATCATGAGACACGTGTGGGAAAAAATAATGCAAAATCCAAAAACTGCAATTCCCACAAAAACTAGGTCAGATCAAGGGAACTGACATTGTCACTGAGAGAGTTGGAGTACAGATGCGGAGCATGGCCAAATTGAGCTGCAGTGGGTTAGGGCCAGAGGGCCCTCCTAACCGCAACAGAGGCACCGCGGTCATCTCAGGTCAATAGAGATGGTAAACATCGTGGGAGCCAAGGCTCAAATGTCCCAAACCAAAAAGTTGGACTTCCTGCAAAAACCCCTTGTAGACACCTTGGCCATTCAAGGAACCCACTGTCTACAGGGGGAAGAAGGATCCTGGTCAGCCAGGGTCTCACCATCACATTTGGTATGGACGTCTCACTGTGGGGTGATCATCCAAAATAACAAAAAATTAAAAATTACAAACTCCTCATCATACCTTCACAGCCATGTCCTGGTAGCAATGATCACATGCCAAGAGGAAACGATCTCGATAGCATGCATCTATGCACCGTGCACCACAGCTGAGAGAAAACAATTTCTCAAAACCATTCCAACACTCACCCTCCCACCAGATACCATCCTGTTGGGCGATTTTAAATGCTGGGATAACCCTGACATGGACCAATGGCCTAACCCAGGGGATACTCATCGGGGCACATCAAATTCCGCATAATGAAGGCATCCTTTGGCCTACAGGATGCCCTCCCCCCGGATCACCACTCCTTCCCCACATGACATGGCCCAACATACATAAGGGAGCGCTCATATCAATGAGCCGCATCAATCACATCACATTCCACAATCCCAACAATCAAGCATCTCCAAATTTTCAACAAAAAAGCCTATTTTCTGACCACCAATTTGTTTTGGTCCAGCTATCGCCACCCGAACCCACGCACAGGCATCGCCCTGGAGAAAGCTACACCCAGAAAACATAAAATTACCCGAAATATCTGACTGGGTCAAACACAAGGCCATGAACCCAGAATTCACAGCCCCATTCACTTCAGATCCCATCATAACCTGGGCAAATTTCAAAACGAAACTAATTAACAAAACCTGAAATCTCTCATCATGTAAGTACACTGCTGACACAGCCACAATTAGGCGTACCTTGGCGGAATTGGACCACCTTGAGCTAAACACCCTGAGATCTGGTTATAGCCTCAACTATGTATGCAAATTGTTGGAAATATCCGCCCGCCTAAACACCCTCATCTTTGAGCACCAACACAGTTAAAAGTATCAAACAAAGGTAAGTTCATAAAGGAAGGTGAAACATGTTTGACATATTTTTTCCACCAATTCCACTCCCGCAGCAACCAGCCCGCATGCACACAGGTCCACAAGACCGACAGCACCGTGGCAACTTACCCTGAGGAGGTCAAGGCAGAAGTACACCATTATTACACCAAATTATACCGCGATACACTGACAGACCCTCAAAAAATCATAGAATATATAATACTGCCAGAATACAAAGCACACCGCTGGACTATAATATACTAAATCTAATAACACGGGAGGATTTGGGATACAATCCGCGGTGCACCACGTAGGAAATGCCCAGGGCCTGATTGGATAGCCTACGAATTTGTATCAATTTGATTTTAATAGGAATAGACGCAGTTGGCTATACCTGTATGAAGGCCATACAGCAATTGGGACATATCTGGTGCTTAGTATCAGTAACAGGAAGGTAAAATTTGAGTTTCTAATATAGATCAAAGGTCATATGGAAATAAATGTGGTTCCTCATGTTGTTGCTGTTGAGTTGTTGGTCTGTTTCTTCAGAACTAACGTATTTTTTCTGGCAATGTATCACACAAAAGTGCTTAACAGTCAAGATAAATTATTATGATGAATGTATGGTAATGGCGGAAGGAGAAGGTTTAGCTTCTGATTTAGGCAAACACAATTTTAGAGAGATATTGTTCAGGAAGATAGTTACACACATCAAAGTTTTGTCAGAAACAGTTATACTTTAGTGTATGTTGGGCTGGGTTTGTCTTGCTGCCAGCAATAATCAAATTCTCATGTCCCAGCAAGAAAACTTACTCATTTTGCCTTCCTTGTATTCATTTCCTTATCTCATCGAGACAATGGAAAGCAACCTACTACAGCGGGTATCCAACCGCGTCGCTCCCCTCAAGGGAAGATCCCTAGGACTAACTTAGCGAGTAAAAGTTGCTAACTTACTCATCCTCACCAATACTATGGTACCCTGCCCACATGATCGCCTTCTCACCCACCTTTATAACTTCAATCCGCGCACTCATCCAGGGCTGGCTGTGGCCCAGATCCCATCCTCCCATACAGATGGAAACACTCTTTGGGCCACGCTCAAGTGGAGGCATGGGATTAATAGATTTTGAGAGCCACGCCAACCACATCTTGGGTACCTGGATAAAGGAAGTCCTTGCCCCAGACCTCCTGCAACAACACTGGTCCAGGGCTCGAGGACTAACTTCGCACAGGCGCTCAAATTAACCAACCCACATAGCCCACTCAGACTACTACCATACCTTGCTAAACGCCCTACCACAACAGGCCCGCATGGAACCCCCCTCACTTCAAATGCATTCTCCAAGCCATTTGCTGCATGGGATAGACTATAGAGAACACTGGTACTGTGCAGGGAAGGGGAAGACCCAGCCCTACTTCAAATTAAAAAACCAGAAGAACAGCATCAGAGAGACATGTTTGCTACGACCTCAACCATTGCTAGTATTGAATACCTAGATGCGTTGGACATCCCCTACGACTTAACCACACAGAAGCCAGTGTGGAGAATGAAGCACCACCCACTCCTACAGCCAAGTTTAAGAGCCAACGCCTGGCGCTGTCTGAGAAGGACCTATAGGATGGCGGACCTCTCCAATTCCCTATACGCAACATGCGCAGTATGTGGAAGGGAGGGCTCCATACATCACCACCTAGAAACATGCCCCCCAACCAAAGCCATATGGGAGGAAGTCGCGCGCCTGCTTAAGCTCCAAAACGAGCAGGAATTTTCTATCTCAAAGAGCCTCCTCGCGCTCCAGATTGAGTCACCAATCCCAACTACCCTCCGCTCCCTAATGATACCCATTGCATTGTGGACAATCCACACCATTGCCTTAGATGCATTCAAGGGCATGGTCCCAACCATCCATGGGGTTATCAACATGTTCCACGTCCACTTATTGGAGCAATTCCAAGCCTGGCTCTATGGATATATGAGGCCAAGGCAATAGGCGCTCATAGAATCGTGGAACCACTTTGGTTCCTCCACACAGACCCCTTCCTTCACACCTGCTCCATAGCTGGGGAAATCCCCTCGGAGTAAAGCACCAACCCCCTATACCTGGCAGTCCCGCTGGTAACAGGGGTAACCTGAGTACCCTGGGGTGCCCAATTTGATTTACCTTTGCTTCCCCCTTTTCTTTGTTCCCACACATACTCAGTAATACCCATCCCCTGGTCAGATTGCCTCGGTTAAATAAAATAGTTTTTGTATGTAAATATACTCCCAAATCCACTAGCGGGCCTCATCACCTAGTGGAAAAGAAGATTTATTATAATCAATTAAGATGGGTAATATGGGCATACAAAATCCAACAATCATAATACCCTCCATTGTGGCATCTAAACTCACTAATTATTCTTCTTGCTTAAGTAATATAAAGTCTAAAGCCATAACTTTAAGTTTTTATAACTCATTTCAAATTTCCTTAACTTAATTTAGTTTATGATTTTTTTATGCCACTGGCTAACGGTTGTAGCTTTGCAACTTCTTCAGGAAAACCTTTCTGATCAGGTTCCATTCCAATGTATTCTAAGTCCAGAACATCCAGAATTCTGCACACTTTAGGCCCAACTTGGACATTTCCCCATTCACTCAACTGTTCACTGTGCATTTCTCTTAACTTCTATCTTACAGAAAACGTCAGCCCAGAAACCCCCTTTAGTGAGCACCACTTGTTGAAAAGTGGTCACTACACAGATTTGTGAGGGTTTATTCTTATGTAATACTGCTTCCTGTATGAAGACAGGAAGCACGAATCTGATAAGGAAATGGTCCAGACAAAATTTGTCCTTTGTTCAAACATAGTATTTAGGCGCTTAAATCCTACAATAACTAACTCAATTAATAGCAATATATTGTAAGATAAAGAACAACTTAATTTTCAAGGAAATATTTTCATAAATATAGGTCATTCTTAGCAGCCTAGTGCCCACATACTGTAAGTCTGGGGAAGCGCCCCCTCCACTTGGACTGGGTGGCATTCCAGCACCACAAAAAAGGGTCCAAGAAGGCCAGGATTCCTCTCGTCTCCTAAGGCAACCTTGCCTATGTGGTGGATGAGTGATGGTAAAGACTTACCCTTACCAGATCCTGTCACCCAATCCAGTATTAACTTTAGCCAATTTAGTACAGCGAATCTAGGAAGTTTGTGCTAAGCTACCAGGAAGTTAGCATACTTGTGGGAAAAAATCAAATAAAGTTGATGGCAACAAGCCTTTGGCATCAAGGCCCAAGAGCCCCAAACCCTCAGCAACAAAACCCAATGAACGCATAACTTTGACTAGTAAAGCTCTAGTGTCAAAACCTCAGCAAAACTCGCTAATGGCATCAGGCCATTGGGAAATATTGTCGCCTTTTTGAAACCCTCCCTAAAAATATTGGGAAAAAGGCCTGCCAGTTGTGTACCTTCAGTGAAGAAAGCATATAGTGTTTAATCTTCAGTGAAACTCACAAATGGCATCAGGTCATCATCAAAAGTTACTGCCATTTTGTAACCCTCCCCAAAAATATCAAAATACTTGTGCAATGAGTCCCGCTTGGTTGAACGGATGCCAAAGTGACTGTAATCATGTAGTTTGGGTCCCCATACCCGTTCCTGACCTCCTATGACCGCCCATATGTGGGGTGGCCATGGGAAGATCTAAGCCTGTCATGAAAGATGCTGTCATGCTAACCTTAAAAGTGCAGTAAAACTGCAATTCAGGCACCCTTGGACAAACTGACTGCAGCTTGTCACAACACCAATTCTTTTAAAATCAGTTCAAATTAAAGTTTATTTTTCTCCCCCTTGCTCAGATTCGCTGGATTAGGTTGAGTCTTGAGGGCCCAAATACTGCACTATCCTGAGCTAACCCCAAATTTATTGTCTATTAGAGAAGTTGTAAACACTTTAGAAATTGACAGTCAATTTTCTTATCTTAGGGATATATTATAAATATTCCTGCGCTCCAATTTATTTGGTTAAACTTAAAATTTTTCTTTTTTCAAACCCATGCGACATCTCCAATGTGGCCTCACGGGCCTCATATCAACTGGGTTCACATTACTGTCAGTAACTTTGGTACCTACCACAATAAATTAGGTCTATCAGTTAAGAACCTTCTGAAACTCTGCCCAATTGCAGAGGTCATCCGTCATCAGGATATTGGTATCTTGTGGACCCACCTATCCCTACTCCAGGTGAGGACTTACCCCCTCGCCAATATTGGTGTACCCAAAATCTTCTATGAGGAGCACCAAATTTCCTGATCTGATTTTTCAACTCCCTATTCCAAGGCTCATCAGGTCTATAGTAACAACAGCCTGGTTTCTTGTGGCTTGCTTTTATGCTTGCAGCACATCAGCCTTCAATTATTTCCTATCTCTCTGCACACTTTAACGTCGTTAGAGTGGCAATATCTCTGGCATTCTGGCTCGCCTTTTGTGTGAATCTACATTCTGACTGGCAGGCCAGTCTAAACCTTATCTGCTGTCTCCATGACATAATCGATCATCCATTATTTGCAGCCATCTCCTCCCTCCTTGTCAAGATGGGCGCAGCAGTGGTCACCCTCTACTAAATGTATGTGCAGTTGGTAGTCTTCCTTAGGTTGTTTGTTTGGTCAGTCACCAATTTTGTGAGCAGCTTCCAGATAGTTTGAAGAAATTTTTCCATGGTAGCGTGGCCCAATTGCCTGCTAATTTCCCCTCAGCTCACCCTCAAGTAGGGGATTTTGATGTTCTTTATTGAGACGTTATGAATCAGGTCCTTAAAGCTCTTTCTTAGTTGCAAATATGGTCTGCATTTGCACAAGACAATGCTGCTTCACTGACTAATGCTCATCCGGGTGTTTTTTTGGATTCAGTTGGTAATCTTCCTTAGGATGCTCGTTTGGTCAGTCACCAATTTTTTGAGCAGATTTCAGATAGTTTTGAAGAAATTTCTCCATGGTAGCGTGGCCCCATTGCCCGCTAATCTCCCCTTAGCTCACCCTCAAGTAGGGTCTTTGGGTGTTCTCTATTGAGACGTTATGAATCAGGTCCCTGAAGCTCTCTCTGAGTTGCAAATATGGTCTGCATTTGCACTAAACAATGCTGCTTCACTGACAAATGCTCATCAAGGTGTTGCTCTTTTGGATGCAATTGAAGGTGATGCTTATCAGTGGGTGCAAGGTCTTCTGTGTTCTGCTATTTAGGCAGATGACCCCTTCTCACTTGTCACAGCAGTGACAGCAGCTTTAAAATCCCTAGTACCTTTTTCTAAACATTTGTTCTAATTATTCTCCTTGATTGCTGAAGCCCCAAGCATGGTTTTTTTAGTTGCAGCCTTCCGTGAGCATCCCTGGTACTTGATCTCACCGGGGATTATGTCAAGCAATTTTCCAAACTGCGTTATATTCTGCCTCTGTTCATCACGTTGTTTGGGCTACTCCTATAGGAACAGTGGATCAGTTTTGT
>JAKSZP010004085.1:0-172493 GCA_022478985.1 Massospora cicadina | reverse complement strand
AAAGTGATAAGGTGATATTGACATTCGATAATTATGAAGTAAATCACCTATATTTAGGGTGATAGAGAGTTAGAAAATAATAAGCCAAAATAGAGGAGAATCAGCAGAATTAAATTAGCCCAAGCTATGAGAGCAGTATCATCTGAAGCTGATATATATAAGTGAGATGGGTGATTGAGAGAAGTTAAGTTGTTAATAGTATAAAGAGATTGGAACAGCAAAAAGGTCGATGTAAATATTATTATAAATAAAAGAGTCAATTGGGGCGTTGCTCCTATTTTTAGTATATTTTCAAGTGTCTCTGGAGGACTAACAATCCTCACATCATCTGTAGTTGCTCAGTGGGTTCAACCTGTACAAATAACATTGTGGATCCTAGCAATACCATCTGATTTTATTACAACCCTCATATTGAAAAAATCTACCAATCAGGAGTCACCAAAATATGTTGGCTGAAGACCTATAAGGATATAGTTTAAAGCTTTTTAGCAAAATTGAAGTGAACCTCCCTCTAAGCCATTAAAAGAGCCAGAGAAGAACCAAATTACCCTAGTTCAAATAGGAGATATGTTTTTGTTTTATCACTTGAGAGGAACACAACTAAAGAAGCTACAGGCTATATGGACTGGGACTGAGACCATATCGCCAAAGTGAGATGAGGAATACTCCACTTAGGATGATGTCACTTACATTGATTTATAATAGAGTGCACGCCCGGCACCTTTGGTTATTCCTTGGTCTCATCACTGAAGAAGAATTGTCACAGATGAGGATGCAACTTAAGTATCAAGTCATTCCTTGAACAGTGGAATGAGTAATTCAACCCCCAAACCATTGAAGTTAAAAGCGACATGTCCACTGCAGATGTGAGTGATCAATGCCTTTTATAGTTGAGGGCAAGAAAAGAAAATTTTCAGCCATGTTGAGATGATGTCATGAGCAATAATCTTTATAAATACTAAAGTGACGTCATGTGGAATATTTTCACCCTTCCAAGTTTATCTTTTTAATTAATGAGGATGCCGCTGCTGATGAAAGCCCCTTTTAAAAGCGACACGTTTTATACCTTCAGGTGTCTGAAAAAATTGCATTCCTCTGGTGATGAAACAGTGAGTGAGCTAAATTTAGCTGATAAGAGCTTCTAAGGTTTGAAAGCTAATATTACCAAGTATAGCAATCATTTAATTTCCTGAATGAATTATAGCCATAATGTAAGGTGCATTGAGGAGCACCATATCTCAAACCTGAACTTGGTATGAGAATTACCAAAAAGTGTAGTCATCCAATATTGAAAGAGAGCACAATTGGACAACACCCAGAAGGTGAAACTAACAAAAAAATCCCTGAACATCTAGGTTCAGGGGCCACTAATGTTAGATGGAGATCATGACTATACTACTAGCCTAATTGGATGAATCTACCAAAGCAGCAGTCAGATGACGTCTGACTACAGGTTCTAGATAAATCCTCAGTTCAAAAATTTTTGAATTCCTAAATATTTCTTTATATCTCATTTATTTCAAGTCTTGATTTTCTTATTAAGTATAAAATTCTGAAAGTTTTATTTTGATAAAAACCCTTTCTATGAAATCTTTTTATCCTTTTGTTTGCACTTTTGTTGTATAAAGCGTAGTAAAAGCCATTAAAGTCTGGAATTGACAATATGGAATAGGGTACTATCTGTTGAGGATACCTTGGGGCTGATAATGACAAGGAAGAGGTTAAGAAGGTTTTTTGAGTCCTGAAAGTCAACATAATTAAAATTTTTAGAAATATCAAGAAGTTCGCCATGGGTATATACAGTTTAACTAAGAAAACAATACTACAAGTGGTAGCATTAAAGGAGGATTCACTTACAAAAGCAATTGTGATGTTGCAAAAGGTTGTCTGGTTCCTAGTCTGCGCAAAGTAGACCCTCTGAGCAGCAAGTCAGCATCTAAAGTTAATATGAGCCATGGTCAACGCTAAGACTCCATGAAACAATGGCATAAATTCATTTTCACTAGTAAGGTTGCTATATTAGAGAATTGACATGCCAAAAAAAACTAAATAATCAAGGATGCTCAAGCACCCACTATATCATGTATATCTGTAGAGCACTTAAATCATGAAAATGCACAAATTTGGCACACAGTGGAATATTCATGGAAGGTATTGATAAAAAAACGCTGTACCCGCCCCAAAACCAGAATCATAACTGTTAGTATCCTTAACCAAGTTTCACAAATTATGTTTTAATTAGGAGAGTGTATGGTAAAGCATCTTGTTTGGGTTTGTTTTATCCAATGTGAAGCTTGTCCAGGCTATTGATGCAATAATATGGGAAATACATCATAAAGCTTACTAGGCTAATTTTAAACATTCTATTTTGATGTAAAACCTTATTAAGATTTTCTAACATGGTTTTTGTTTTTTCTTTATTCATTAAAATATATGTAGTTTTATATCCAAATATTGTATTATTATAATATATCTTGGTGGCTTATGTTTCTATTTTTCTTCTGCACATTTCTTTTTTCCCTACAATGGTTTTAACACTAAAACATTAAATAACTAGCTATAATACCACCTGTTAAGTGAACATCGACACTCCATGATTCATATATTGGGTAAGGTTGTATTTTTCCAAAAATAAACAGGGTTGAAGTTTATAAGTCATATCATTATATTTAAAATATGAATGGAACCCAATACTTTAACACTGACATAGTATGTTATATAACCCTTTAGAGTGAATTGTGTGCTTTAATTTCCTACAATAGGACAAGAATATATAATTCCAGTATAGAAAATTATTCTACAAGGGTATTTATAGATGTTCTTGCCATCTTAAAGATAATTTATAGTTCTGGTGTATTAACCTTGAATTGTTTCCATCTTAAAATACTGACCTTCTCTTTTATCCTCCTGAATCAGGTGTTAATAAAATTCTTTATCACTGTGGTCCTCCATGTTGATGCCATTTTTAGAACTCCATATATTCTCATTAAAAATATTCACAAAATTAGCTTTTGTTCAACTACAGTAAAATAAATAAATACATATATATAATTCTGTAGAACAAGAACTACTAAAGGATTGCTTATCTAGGCTAATGGAAGTTTATAAAGTTACAAAAAATGGATATTTAGATATCAATTATTATTTAAGATTGACCTAGATCCTCAAAATAGTGCACAAGTAATGTACTAAAATTTCTTAAATTGGATTTACTATCCATTCCATCTTGATGCTGACGTCTGCTTCAAAAAATAGATAAAAAATATATGAGATTATATATTATGGCTTCAATTTGGATTTAATAAAATAAAAGCAGCTATTTAAGGTTTAAACATGAATGGATAATATTTATTAGATAACTATTTATTTATTCAAAAAAATTAACTTATATAGCTAAAGATTTAGTACAGATTTTGTATCAATGAACATAATAAAAGCTGATTTGATAATAATGAAAAAACTTTCTTGTAAGCTTATATAGCAAAATCAATTTTATACTTTTCAGAATATAATATGCTTTCAAATAGAGTTTATCTTTTTGAGGTTTTTATACCTGTCAAACAAAAATAGAATAATATAACTAAAAAACTATATTAAGTTTGGATGTATAGTATTTTTAATATTAAACTAAAGGAAAAAGCTTCATAATAATGGGATAACTGCTAATTTATAAACATCTAATTTAAAATAGGACACATGATGAATCAATATAATTACTAGAGTTTAATATGATAAGTAATCCCTGCTTTAAAGAGATGTTATATGATTTATGAGGCATATTGTGCTAATTATATGAGAGTATTTCATCATATTAATATTAATACTACCCAACTGCCATGGTCCACCAGCTAAAGTGGGCGCCATACAAAAGTTTCCCCAAAGCCTCCTCGCCATCTGATACGGTTTCCTAGGCTGATAAACTAGGAGCTATATTTTTTTTAGTACTAGATGGTCCCAACCCAAGGGGGGGATAAACTAGGGGCTATATTAGGAATTTTTTAATTTATAATAATCCCTTTGTTTGGCCCATTTGTAAATAAAGATGCATGGTGGCTCCCCCTTTTGGGTTGGGCACCACTAGTACTAATAAAATATAGATACCAGCCAATATAAAAAGACAATGAAAGTTTTTATTTCTTGTGGCTAGTCTTTCTACAAAAGTCATTTTATTATATTAGTATTTTTAAAATAAAAATCCAAGTACATTATATTTAAATGGCATTTTTGGGCTTTTCTCTCTCGTTGCAATCACTTTTGCAACTTATTCAATTCAAGTCTGATTCTAGTTTGATAATCTCACAGAGGAGATTAGTCTGCGCCCATGTCAGGGAGCAGTTGAGCAAGTAAGGTAAGAGGAGCAGGTGGTGGCCCGCGGCCTCAAATGTTCAAAAATGCCCCGGAGAAACTGGAAGAATAAAAAAAATAAAAAACTGGCGGTCACTATTTCCCCAGAAATCCTCACTAGGCAAGCGCAATACAACCAGTACATCAACACGCCGCACTCTCAACCACTCTTGTTGGTGGAATATGGAGTCCATGTGTTTCTGGACATCCAACAAACAGCTTTATGGGTAAAATTTTGTGGGGATGTGCACACTTTTATCCTGACCACAGTGTACGTTGCACCTCACTCCATGTCATGCAGTTGGCTGGACCTCAGTTTTGAAAAGAAGGAGGCAGCAGATGAAGCTGCTGCAGTGCACATAGTGATTGACCTCCCCAAAGGGCAACAGGATGTCAAAACCAAATGCACCAGATGGACAAAATCCAACCAAATTTTCCTCACGTTTGACTTTTTGCCTACTACGGCCAAACATGCCATTTTGGAGCAGCACCTGAAAGATGGTCTAACCGTATATGGCGAAATACATCTTTTGAGATGCAATGCTTTATGCTGATGCCACACCTATGCACCGGCAAAGCCATTGCAGTTCTGACCCCAACTGAGGAGATCGTGAAGGACCTAACCCAGATCCCGCACTCCACATATATCAATATTGAAGGGCATACCATCCACCCTTTCCGGGTAACCGTGGACAGCGCACCCCCCATCTGCACCTACTGTGACGCGTTCAGCCATAAGGCACACGCATGCCCCACCAAGGAGGGCATCACATTCCAAGAGCACCCCTCAGCGGCCATGGCCAGCAGAGAGGCGCACTACAAACCAACCACAAGCACCAAAGAGGCTTTCCCGTGGTGAGCACAAGGCTGCTATCTACTGGTAAAACCTATCTCCCCTCAAGAGTAGAAGAAGGCCAAACAGGCCCACAGGGCCGCGGCCAAGGAAGTGGCCAAAGTCACTTCCACTATCCCACACTCCCAACGCCAGGAGGACATTGAAACCTTCACAGCAGAAGCAACTCAGGAATCTATCAACCAGTCAGATTGGGAAGCCCATGCCAATTGGGCCAACCAATCAGAGGATCCAATGGGTGACTCAATCTCACCCAACCTTTGGAACCAAGCTCCAGTTGAAACTGACTTGGTTTCCAACCTGCCTGAAAATTTTTTTTAACCTGAACGTTGGTGCACCAAACTCATCCACACCACAAAAAATTCGCTCAACATTGGGGAAACAAAAAGCGAAGGCAAAAGCCAACATGAACCTTTCTGCTAAAATTAACAAAACCACCAATAGCGTTGCTGCAAACACCCGCGCTGCCGTGAAGGCCCATGGGGATCTAGAGGAGGCTAGTGGGCCCAGGTGCCCACCCCCTCACACCTAAGGTGCGATGGGGGAAACCTTCACTTTAGGGACATTAAATATTTCTGGACTCAAGGCCTCACCGTCCTGGGCTAGGAAACTGAGTTTTTTGCAAAAAATTTACCCATGGATATCCTGGCCACCCAGGAGTCCCACTGTCCACAAGGTTCCGAGGATGCTTGGAAAGCCATGCCCCTCCCTTCCCTATCCTTTTGGTCAGAGCACTGTGGGGTGCTAGTTCAGAAAAACAATTTTTTTAAAATTTATTGTCAGAATCCTTTCTCAATGGCCAAGTCCTCATTGTCGTTTTCTCGTGGGCTGATATGGCACATGCTATCATCAACATCTATGCCCCAACCTGTGCATGAGAGCGTCAGGAATTTTTCTTGTTGGTCAAATCCATCCCATTACCCCCAGACCCTTTTGTAGTCAGTGACATGAACTGTTGGCTAAACACACCCATGGACCATTGGCCTTCCTCCTCCCACGCCCCCCAGGGTCACATAGAACTTCGCGTTCTAAAGGCCACCCTTGGGTTAATAGATGCTCTGTTGTGGCAAGCCCCGCTGCTCAAAAACATGATGCGCCCCCACATCCACAATGGCCTATTAAGGTCCATGACCTGCATTGACCTTATCCTCATGCCGGTAAAATTTCAATCTCAAATTTCCCATTTCCAAACAACAAAAATTGAATTCTCCAACCACCAGCTGGTCTCGATAACCTACCACTTACCTGTAACAGTGGCTAAGGCCCCACATTGGTGCAAACTCCGCCCTCCCAAACTTGCATTGCCAGGATTTTCCACTTGGGTGGAATCATCAACTTTGGCAAAAGAGTTTGTTACACTGTTTTGTGTGGACCCAATTTCCACATGGTCAGCCTTCAAAAAGGATACCATCCGCCACTCTCACCACCTCTCCTCCTGACGCTCATGAGCCACATCAGCCATCATTTTGCGTGCTCGGGCAGAGTTGGCACACCTGGAGTCCAACATCCCAGCCACAGGCTACAGCCCTGCATGGGGCCAGAAGTGGGCGGAGGCAGCTGCCCACCTCAACACGCTCAAAAGGCAACACAAACATTGGGTTTGTATTCAGTACAGGGCCAAATGTATTACAGAGGGTGACAAGTGCACCGCATAATTTTTTAAAAAAAAATTTGCACCATGACAGAGCGTGGCCTGCACACAGGTGCAAAGATCGGATGATTACATTGTGGATATGCCAGCTAAAGTGGCAATCGAAATACAAAAGTATTACTCCAAGTTATACCAATCCAATCTAATTCAGCTGGCTGAAATGGCGGAATTATTTGACCAAACCCACATCTGCACAATTTCCTGATACCCAGAAATAATTAATTTGATTACTCCAAATGAACTATGGACAGCCATCCGCGGTGCACCAAATCGGAAATGCCCAGGCCCAGATGGCATTCCATATGAATTCTACAAAAAGTACTTCAAATATTTATCCCCACTGCTGCTTGCCTCCATTAACTAGAGCCTTCTGGAAACGCGCCTCCTACCAGGAGGACAAGAGGCCTTCACTGTCACACTCTTTAAGAAAGGGGACAAGCTAGACTTAGCCAACTGGCGCCCCATTTCTTTAACTAACATGGATACAAAAAAGTTAACTAAAATCATGGCTAACCGTTTAGGGATTGTAGCATCTGCCACCATCTCCCCAGAACGATTCAGTTTCATATCCAGAAGGTCGATTTGGGACAACGTGCACTCTGTGGCTAACACATGCTAGTCCACAGCCTCTGGGGCACTTGTATTCTTGAACCAACAGAAGGCCTATGATAGAGTAAACTGGGAATACCTCAGGGCCTGCCTCCATCGATTCCGCTTACCCCCTCGCTTCAACTGGGTAATGCTGCTCACAGAATCTGCAACAATGGCAGTGCGTGGCCGTGGTTTCCTAACAGAAGTAGTCTGCCCTCAAAGGGGCTTACGACAAGGGGACCCCCTTAGCCCACTCTTATACAACTTCAGCCTTGACCCACTACTTCAAAACGTGAATGCCCACCTCACTGGGGTCCATGAACCAGGCCAAGCCCCAGTCAAGATGATGGCGTTTGCAAATGACTGTGTGGTTGGGGTTTCTAATAATAAAGATGCACGCGCGCTTGAAGCTCTAATCCAGGAGTATTCCCAGGTAAGTAATTCTGCACTGAACGCTTCCAAAACCGAAATCATCCTCCTTAGTCAGTATCAAAACTGCTGGGCCCCAGCGACCAGTGCCCAGCCTGGCCCATCTGCTTGCACACGTGCTCGCCCTCCCTGCTCACCTCACACAGTCCCACTAGTGCTCACCTTCGTGCCACGCCCTACCATAGGGCCTGTACGCCATCTGGGTGTGTGGGTGGAGGCAGGCAGGTACACATAAGCAGTAATGGAAAGTCGTATTCTAGACAATGTGACAGATCGCATTGCCTCCCTCAGAGCCCACCCTACTTCCCTTACTGGCAGGGTTGTTTTAGCCAACTCTATGCTCCTCTCCAAAGTCTGGTTTGGAGCCCATGCCATCCCCTTCTCCCCAGGCTTTTTCAAATCCTTGTATGCCCTTCTGCAAGGATGGCTTTGGTTAGGCCGCCCACCACCAGTACGGCTAGAGGTCATGTTGGCCCTCATCATCATGGTGACATGGGCCTGCTTGACTTCAAAGCCCATGCTGGCAAGATCCTGGGCACCTGGATTGCAGCCATCACCACCCCTACGTTCCTCTCCCAACACTGCTCCCGCGCGGCCCGCTCCAACTTCTCTTACTCCTTGGGCCTTAACAATCCATCGAACCCTCACTCCTTGATGAAATACCTGGATTCACACCCATTGGCCACAGGTCCTCACGAAACTAAAACCCACTACAAACGAATCCTCCTCTCCATGTGGAGCGCTGAGTGGAGAATTTGTATTAGTGGACACACATCCCAGAGAGGCCGCCCCTCTCCTCAGTTCACACAAGAGGTACAGGGGTTACCCATTCAAGATGGCGTGATCCCCACACGGCCCCATGTCCTATCCAGGGTGGACTACCTGGACATGATGAACATCCCTTACTCTATTGAAACTCAGAAGACTATTTGGAGTTACGCACACCATTCTCTGTTGCAGCCTCAAATCTGTTCACATGTGTGGCGCTGCCTGAGTCAGGTGTACCATACTGCTGAGCGCTCTAACGCTTACACTCATCCTGCGTCATGTGTGGCCAGTATGGAACGCTGTTCCACCGCATGAAGAAGTGTCCTACCTCTAAAGTGATATGGCGTGAAGTTCAACGTCTGCTTGGCCAGGATCAAAAACATCCCTTCAGTCTGTCAAGGGATATGTTTGCTTTATCAATGGCCTCCCCCCTTCCACCCTCACTCCGTGCTCTGGTGGTTGCAATCGCCATGTGGACTATCCACACGATTGTCTTGGATGCCATCGCAGGCTCCACCCCCACCCTCCCAGAAGCTTTCCACAGATTCCGGTCTCATTTGGTGGACCACTTTCAGGTGTGGATGTTTGGATACCTCCCACCATGTCATCGAAAGCTGGTCTCCTCCTGGTTCCCAGTTTGGTTCATCAAATCAGACCCTTTCCTCCACACGTGTCCAATTGTGGCTACGGCCCCTTCACACGTTCCCTCCCCCTCCCCATAGTGGCGTTCCCGCTGGCAACAAGAGATAGCATTGCTTCTCTGGGGTGCCTTCCCTGTTACTAAGCTTTGTTTCTTTTGGGTCAAATTTGGAAGTGTCCGTCCAATAGTTGGCCTTCCTCGCAATAAATTTAAATTTAAATGGCATTTTTGGTTTTAAAGCAGAAATAGCTACTGATGGTATATAGATGGTACTTAAAGCATGTTATCTAGGAGGATGAGCTACTTAATATGAAAGGTAAAATTTAAATTAAATTTTAGAAAAACCTTTATCTCAGTTTTTGATAAACAAGGGCTGATCAAAACTTGAAATGCATGTGATCGCCTAAGTAAGCTTATGTTTTAAAAACAAATTATCTTAGTGTATTCATATGAAATCCTAAAAGAAAAATGGTGTCATTGTCATATAAATAAAAAATGACCATGATAGAGTTCCTCAACTTAATCAAAATTTACATCATGCTCCTGACGACTTATGCAACATTGAGCGCCTATTTGGCTTATAAATACTAATCATTTAAACAAAAAAAAGGATTTTTATAGTAACTTCTTTTAGTATAGCTAACTTCTTGATATAAGGGTGCTTGTTGTTTTCTATAATTCTTTTCACTTTTAGGAAATTTTGCGCCTAACAAAGAAACTATATTGTTATATCAACTAAACATTTTTGTTTTATCTGACTTGCCAAAAATACTGGTGCTATCCGCTGGTCTACTGAGTTGATACAATGAAAATGTTCTCTATGGATAGTCCTTTTAGCCAGGATTCTGACCCTTTCAATGGGCTTCAGTGTATTTTATGGGTAAAACCACTCAGAGTAACATTCATTTTATTTCAAACTATTCTTGAGCTTTTGGTCAATATGCAAGTCAATTTTTCTAAAGTTAACCATACTTATCGTTTTATTTTACATAATATTGCTTTTCTTTCCTCTTGATCTAAGCTTAAGAAATTCATGTAGAAAGTAAATTATTTAACCCCAATTAACCGCACTACCAGATAATCAATGTCCTTGTCCCAAAGAGTGATGCTAAAATATATGAAGCGGTGAAAGCCCTTTTAACATTTTATGCCCTATGGACAAACACTTGTGGACTAGTATATAGTACTCACACTTCCTCAGATTAATTTGTCTTTTTATTTATCTTTCTTAACACCATGCGTATGTCCACATGATTTTCCCCCACCCAGTGAGCTTCATTAAGCCTCCATTTGCTACTACCTCTACACCTACTAAGGTCACTTGTCTACATATGCCAACAAAGCCAGTTATTGCGCTTGACTCTGCCGGCTTTACGCCTTCAGGCTTATTATCTTCCACACATTTAATGGATATTTTAGTTTTTCTTTCCTCCTAGGAGGATGCGGCTACAGCTTTAGTGACCTCATTGATATTTAAACCCTTACCAACCACTTGTACTTGCCACTTTGGATACTGCCCTAGTACATTTTGAAACCCTTTTTGCATCTCCCACCACATATTTTTTTAGATAGTTGTTAAAACTTTAGCCTATGACACCAAACATATTTTCACAGTATACCATTCCTTCCATTGAAGAACGCAATGATGACCATTGTGCCAATCTCATTATTACCCCACACCTTACCATTTCTTAAGTTCCCCCTAGAATGCTAACATTGCAGCAGTAAGAAATCATTTCATTTTAACAGTGATGATATTGGTCAAAAGAAATTTCTCCTTTAATTTTAGTTAGACCACACTAAAAAACCTGTCACTGCACTGTTAATCTAACATCACCATTCCTTTCATAAACTGTGCTAGTGGCTTCTGAAAGTGGTAATTTGCTGGAATCTCACACCTAGCCAGATTGCCTGATGGTTTATTTCAAAAACCTTTTGACCCCATAAAAACCCAAGAGACCCTCATCAGCCCTTATTGGAGCCAACTAAACCAGATTGGATTGGGTCACCAATCAAAACAATGCGATTTCACATTATACCCCTAACGCTCACAACTATTCCAATTTTATTAATATAATTCAATCATAATTCTTGGTCCCTATATTATGAGGTGACTAAATAGGGTAAATTTGTACCTCATTCTCTTAAATCGCCCCTTTTTAAGCAATATAGTTCCAAAGTTATGCAATTCCTACAAATATTCCACTAAAGATGCTGAATCTTCACAGTGTGACCGGCTTGCAAAAGATGACATTGCCTTTCATAAAGGCCACCCTCCACAAAGCTTTCTTTTAAGTCAGCATTGCTGATGGGCAGAATGGCTAACCTTAACTGGCTCCCTTCTGCTCAAATTGAAGCCAAATAATAAACGGTCATTACTGAGAAATCTAGTAATTATATTTTTAACGTTGTTGCAGTGTCAAAGTTTGTCACCTTAACCAAAAGCACTAGAAGATATTGAAACTTTCTTTTTGTTCAACATTGCCAATTTCTAATCCAAATGATACTCCTCTAAGTAATATTATTTAGTCATTTTTTAAAGTCCATATGTTCCCTCTCCTTCATTTTACTAAACATCGCCTCATGGATGCACCCACACTCTTGCTTTCTTCATTGTGCCACTTTTATGTACAGGAAGAGGTGAGTCTGTAGTACCTCCAGAACCCTTTTCCCCTCCACCATGGAGTATAGCATATGCACACTTTCTTCATGGTTGATAAATTGCTTTATTTTTTATTTCAATCTATTTTCTTAGGTCTTTATTTCCTTGGTTATAGTGTTCTTTAATTTAAATATTTTAGTTTAATCTAATATTTTTGGTTTATTTGAATCTTCAAGACCTTCAAGATAGTCTGTAAAATGGTCAACTTAACTAAATAAATAATAATATTAAACTTATAAGCTATAAAATAGAGTTAAAGTGAGTTGTCCAAACAGGGATTTTACCAGTTGTATTTGAACTACAAGAAGTTCCCACTCCATGTGAGAGTTACATCGATCTATACTCTTACATTCTACTATAGTAGAAACAGATGTTGGAAAAAACTAAAGATATTTTTTCATCCATCCCTTCATCATTGGTGAATGGTTGACTGGACTTAAATTGTCAGGTAATTTGATATTGGAAATAATAATATTAGCTGATGTTGATTTATTATGTATCATATCGAAATTATTAGTGATTACAAATTAATAATATCCTAAGTATATCTGAACTTTGGAAGTGTGGCCTAGTGATTCCACTTAAAAATATTTGACTATGATAAAGTGGGCTTGAGTGCTTTGTTGTTTAGGTCAGACTTATAGATGATAGTTGAATTAATGACTTGGGCTTGTGGGCTTTGTTGGTCTATGTCAAAATTAGCTTTTAATGTTGATCAAGTTTTTAATTGAATTAATTACTAATTAGTGGTATGAATCGCCTTGGTATGTGCTTCCAATTGTTTGAGAAGAGGATTGGTTCAGCTGATTTCAGATGCATCAGAAATGCTTTCTTGAGAATATTTACAATTTGAGACCAACCCTTAGGCGTTTGAGGTATCCTGAGTTGAAAGGATTATAGACCCTCAAAAAACTTATTACGTGTTCCTCTTGCCAAGTGCCATTGAAAATGAGGTGTCATGGTTAAGATGTAGTGAGCATTGGGCCATATAAATTATCTCTAAATTGATAATAATAAAATGAAATCGTTTTAAAACTTCAAGTTAATTGTCTAATATAAACCTTTTTGTAATAATACTTTTTTGTGGTATTAAGTTGAGAAATTACTTGGGATTAGAAGGATCAGTGCAGTGAGCCATTGTCCAAGGAAAAACAGAAAATAAAGCTTTAAAATATCATTCTAATGAGTTTATATCCTAAATATTGTCACCATCTGGTCTATTGTCCCCATACAATATACGATCAAAACTCCAGCTTATTCTAGAAGAAGAACCAGCCCATCTGAAGTAGGCCAAAATTTAACAATCATCTCCTCTGGATTTTAGGTATCCATCATCATAAAGTGTCAAGTCATATGGTAATTTCTCAAGAAAGTTCCATTCTCATCTTAAAGAGTTTTACAATATAGCTTAGCAAATTTATTCCAGATAAGCAAGAATTAAAATGGTTTATTGAAGACTAAATAATGAGCTTATCTAAGATTTTTCTGTGTTAAATCTTTAACTATATATAAAGCAAGTTGCACTTCAAATTTAAGACGTTTTGAACCAATAATGGCTCTACTTTTACAGATCTCTAATAATTAAAATTTTGTCATGATAATGTACAGAAACATAATAGAAATTAGTTTTGAAAAGTAGAGTAAGGAATTAATTAAGTTAGAAAAATACTTATTTATGGAATAACAAAATTAAATGTGATCTTTGGAACAGCTGAACCTTCTTTTGCTGATAAATCAGATTAATCTCCTGAGCTAATGAAGCCTTCTGGGAAACTAGTTCTACTGGAAGACACCAGTCCCCTGGTCCTCATGGCCCTCTGGGTCCTCCTGTCCCTCCTGGGTCCTAAATTTAGGGCCTTTCATTAATCTTCGAGGATATTCACAACTTTTATCTAATGTACAATCTTCAGATGTGCAAGTGAGTTATAGTTCAAAAAATGTATTATTCATCATGGTGGTGATCCCTAAAATGAGAGTCTTACCTTTAAAGTTTAAAGTATGGTCTCAAAAATCGTTTAAAACTTATTACCTTAATTTAGATGAACTATAAGATCAAGTTAAATCTTTTAAAGCCTTTTTTTATTTAACTGAGGCAAGCCAACCAGGGGGATGGACAATACCTAGTTTTGAGGAGCAAAAATTATACTAAGCTAAAATTTAATAAACATAAAGATATGAGCATATTTAAACTGAATTGAAAAATAAAAAACTAAAATGAGCCAACCAGGTCAGATTCAGTAACCTGCTATGGGTCCATGGTGGGAAAAGAGTTAAAATCAGGAGGCTCATCTTCCTCCTTTTTGTTGGACAGTGTACAGCAGAGTGCTGAGAGCACAGGTTTGGGTGAATCCTCGAAATGGGGTTCAAGGTAGCAAAGTGGCTTGGGAAGCTTAAATTTTGCTATGAGGAGGGTTGTGAGATAATCATAAAGGGCTTTTTCAGCCTTGAGGAGAACTTTGGGTAGTGTGGTAAAGTTGACGATGTTGTTGCAGGTAATGTGGGTCTTGAGGCCTATTTTGTGACCATCGCAACTTTTAGTACTTCCTTGTGGGCTACTAGTTGGAATTTGAGGAATTCATTTTTATGATTTTGTTGCATGGGGAGAAGGACAGAGGTGGGCACCCCCTTGGCCAAGACTGTGACTGATTTTGCTACAGCCTTTTGGATGGGGCATCAATATGAGGAGGCAACAGTTTTTTGATAAGTTGGTGGTCACTTCAGATTTATCAGCATCTGAGCGTAGAGAATAGCGGCAAGTTGCAAATTGAGCTGCATAATCTGCAATTTAGGTACATTTAAGGCCTGAGCCTCGACTGAGTCAGGGATGGTATTTCCAAAAACATTAACTTCCTCCAAATAATCCCAGGAATTTTGGTTGAAGATGTTAGGTTGAGTGTCATATGAGTGGGCTGGATTGGGTGAATGGGAGGGTTTTTTTAATTTATTGGTGTCCATGGTGGCTCCTGATTAGTTAAAGTAGGAGTGGTGATTTAGCATGTCAGTTCCTAATTGGTTAGGTCCCTAGCACTTGCATCTACTTTTTGGGCGGAGGGGGAGGGAAGATTGTGCCCCATTCAATAAAGGCTTTGATTTTGGCTATGGGAGCATCATGGGGGAGTTAAGCGTGTTGGCTCCATCTAGGGCTATGTGGGGAAGCGCCGCTTTGAGTGGTCCAGGTCAAAGCAAATGGGAAGATTGTGCACCCCTTATCTACTTTGGCCCAGAAAGGGTGGTCAGGGAAGAGGGGACAACGGTTTAAGGGAAAATTGAAATAGTGATTTCATTAATATTGGGCATATGGTTGCAAAGGTGTGAGGGCACGCAAGTCAGTTAAACCATTGGGAACCACAATTTGTAAAATTGGGGTCAGCGCCATATACTGACAACCCAGCTATTATTTCGTTGTATAAAGTTTCAGGGGGAGGTGGGTGGGGAGGCTGGCAAATTAAACACAAGAGTGGTAAAATCAGGCAACCATGTGCGAGTGGTTGGGTTGAGGTTTTCCTGAAACACCAGGGGAATGTTGGCTGCAATTGCAGCATCAGCTTTGCAAGTGAAGTCAAGGTCAAATTACCCCTTGTAGGGGCGGAAGTCAATAAAGCCTGCAGGCTGCATAAGCGCCTGGGTAATTCTATTATTTGTCTGTTGTTGTAGGGGAACAAGTTACCATAATTGCCCTGAAGGATGAATCACATCTTTATTGGGGGAGCACAATGGGGCTATGAGGCACCATTTGAGAACGTGCAAGGTTGAGGGAGAGATCCTTGGGGGAATTTATTGATCTAAGGGATTGGGGGCTGGTCAATCTGGTTCAAAAGCATTTCCCAGCTGGGCAGTAGATGCTAGGGGGTTTTTCTGCTTTCCATTTTAGAGCAGCGGGCAGTTGGGCCAAGGACATCATTGTTTGTTGTGTGTCTGTTTTTTGGAATTTTTTAGTCCTTCTGTAATTCCAAAATTGCTCAAATATGTTATCAAGTAGAAAGAAGGGTTTTTTTTAAACTTTTTTGTACATAAAAGTGTCATTATTTGTAAGAGAGATTAAATGATATGCGATCTTAAAACAATTTATCATATATGCAGTTTCAAATAAGATCTAAGGTATTGTTTGCTGTTCACATGATCAATGGGAAATAAAGCAGTAATAGAGCAATATTACTCGTTAACAACATAGTTATCTCTATATTATAGCTATAAAAAGGTTGTAAAACCAGCTTCCAGTATTCACTCCCCTTATTCTATTCTTACTTTATTTTGTAAATTTAAACCCATCAAAAATATTATTAAGGAGTAGTGTAAGCCAGATATTAAAGTTATTTAGACTTCTATTCATTTTTTAGCGCGTCTTATATAAATCCTCAGATTATCTGAAGACCAAACGTCTTTTCATTCTTGAATTGAACTTCTCAAGGTATTATGGTTCATCCATATATTAATTCTACATATTTGAGTTCAAGTGAAAAGCCCTTATTATTGAATCTGGGAGTGATCAGACGCTTTATAATCAAAGGCTAATGTTTATGCAAAACAAAAGGGAAAAGTTGAGTTACCTACTGGAATTGCACATTACTATTTTAATATCTTCAAATCTCATTAGCATGTGAACAACTTCCGTTGGATTATGTCATTACTGCAGCCATTTCAGATTTAGCATATCAAAGAGGGTTACAACTCTATTAGTTGTCTCAGAAGCGAGACTTCAACATAATTATTTAGTTTAATGAGGCTTCAAATGTAAGTCCTGTTAATTACAGTTGGATTTGGCCATTTCTAAATCTCACATATTCAAATCATTCTTTATATGAGCCTACCTTAACTAAATTGAAAAGGCTTGGATAACATCAGACAGTGTAATTAGTGGAATTCCAATCATTTTGTAAAGGTACACGTAGCAAAGAACCTTTCTAATTTAAACACACACCTGATAAAAATCAAGGTGATGAAGAACTCGCTAGTGGGGATCTATATAAACTGAAGTGTGAAAGGTTCTTAAAAACCTATAAAATCAGTTTTTAAAATCAAATATACATTACTTATCTTTATCTAAAACTATCTTTTATTATCCTATATTTATCTAGGTTTTTTATGTAAGCCACTCTTGATTGATCAGCAATGTGATTCTTTGGCCTATTAAAATTTTTAAATCTTTCTTTGTTATTTACCATTCATATTATATTGGGCTTCAGCATCGTTGTCTTTTTGATCTCCTCTCTGCCTCATCCATCAAGAAGTTACATCTTGCTTTTATAAAAACACTTTATTGTTGTTAACTTTATTGACTCACTAGACTTCAATTACTAAAACTCAGCAGAAAAACCAAGCGTTATTTTCCAGGACCTCTCCATGAGTTACCTGGTGATTTATTAGTTTTACAATGTATAAGAAAACATAAACCCCAACTTTCTTTTCTAGGAAATTTTGAGTTTCACTAAATGGGTTGCTTTAATAATAAATAAGACTGAAAAGAACAGGACAAAAAAGGTGCTGTTTTATGATACTTTTAAGCTATTTTATTCCTTCACATGAATCACCGGCTTACAATCCTAGTCCTATAAGGTATATTTTACTACTATCATTGTTGACTAATTTCTTCTCCAGGGGGACAGATCCCACCTTAATCAAGTACTTTATGTTCCTGTTGATTTGAGATTTCTTTCTAAATAAGCTGTTTAATTTAGCACAAAGTGGAGATATTTCAAGGTTTTTTCCATTCAGCATCACTTTTTACGTTATTTTTAAAAGCAGTCAATTTTCCACCACCGCCACACCACATCAATTTCCCAATTTATGTCCATAGATTAACCACCTGCTGCCCCAATATGGGACAGTAGGGCTTCACCTGCTAGCATTTACCTCCCAGCAGGCAAATGCGAGTGACTGGGTCATCCAGTCCGCCAAATACATCCAGCTGCTATGTCCCTCCAAGGGACTTAGCACTCCACCTTGCACAAATCCACCTAACCCACCCCCATCCCTTAGCCTTACCTCAATCCACTATTTGCTCTTATCTCTAAGTCAAGTATGGACATATCTTCCTATAATCTGTCAGAGCGATAACTGAGCTAGCAACTTCCACTTTTGAACCGGCAGTATTTATAGACTTCTGCCCTTATAAGGGCTATTTTGACGTGGGCTTCCCCATTGAAGAGGACGCAGCCGCCACAGCAGCTATGCCCTTAATATATAAAAACACCCCCATTACCACCACCTGAACACGTCTGCAGATGATATCACACTGGTGGTGACCTTTGCAAACCTCCCCTCACACCTTCCCCCTCAAACACTTTATGAGGAGTTGATGTCTGGACTGTATAGTTATGGCAAAAACCCCAGCCTAAAAATCATTGTCCCAAGTGGTGCTGAGCGCCTTGCAACACCTATAACAATGGCCACCGTTACCACCAGCTGAACATGGGGCAGCACATCCCAATGCATGCCTATATCACATCCACACCTAACCATTACTTTTGGGCTCACATCAATAATGATCACACAATTTGTACCCTCTGCCATGAGTTGGACAACAAAAAAACCAAATCAGTACAATTCAAACCCTGCAAACACGGCCAGCTCCACCCATGAGGCCACACCAATAGCATTTGAGTGGGGATTTTGGCTGCCCCCACCCCCCTCAGGTTGTGCGCTCAATGAATCAGCAACAAAATTTTGCAACCCAAATTCAAACTAGCCATTTTATACCCATGTTAATCATTTGGGAGCAGGTTTTGACCCATGTTCAAGCCAAAAAAGCTCCTGTACTAAAACTTACTCAACCACAGAAACCTATTACCAAACCTTTTTTGAGTCTACAAAATCTCTGGGACTTATTGGATGAAGAAACCAAATCTGGTGAAATTGTCCCACCACCAGGTTATTTAATTGACTTAAAACTTTATATGAATTAAGGCTTTGATGCCTCAGCCCTGACCAACCAATATGTCCCCCAAAAAAATGCTACCCCTTTACAAAATTGACCATCAGCTTGCCAAGACTACAGTGGCCTCACTCAAAAATCACCATATTTGCAGAACTGTGGCAGAATCTGGCACGAAACAAAAAAAGGGCTCCGCCCCCCTTGTTCCCCCCAATCTCTCTCCTATTGCAAAAGCGGAAATTACACGCCTCTATGAAAATGACACACCGCTGTCAAAATGTCGCTGCACTGGCAGATTTCTCCCTATCCACACATATCACTAAAACCAACATTGCAAAATTAGTCCAACTTCCTGATGCCCGCATCCAAGCTGAATACCATGTTGCTGAACGCATAAAGGCTTTGATACAGGCCTAAATTGTCAATCTCAATGAAAATCTAATTACCTTGACCCACATCCCGCGGATGCCTAAACCCCTTTTCTATCAACATTGATCTGATTTTCTCAATGCTGAACCTAATGATGTTCCACCTGATCCCCCCTCCCCCTCCACCATGGTGGGATAAGCGGCTCACCGCTGTGCCACCTGGTAGGTTGTTTTCTCGTTTCTTTTGTGTTTCATGATGCTTGATAAGGGTGGTTGGTTAATTTTTTTGGTTGGTTTAGTTTTAGAGTTTCTGTTTCAAAATTGTCTGTCCCCTGGCAGTCTTGCCTCAGTTAAATAAAAAAGTTGGAATAATTCAAAAAGAACAATATGTATGGCGTTATGTAAATCTGATTTACCAAAAAGTTTATATAGTAAGAAATAATCATCAAATTATTACATTATTCTCATTATTCATTAGCTATACTCATGTCTATTGTACTTTCTTCAATTAAGTTTCCTTTGTTGTTAGAGACACCCATGAGACTATTCTTAATAATTAAAACCAATTCGTGGCTGTGTGACACCAATTATCCATCTAAGTATTATAGTGGACAGCTTTCTCCATAAAATAGTTGCTCTTGGATTTACAGAGTCTAATGTCATTATTAATCAATTACAAGAATCCATATCTGACATTTCTATCTTATTTGACAAGTATTGAAAGCAAACGTCAGTCAAGATAAAGTAAAACGGAATCTAAAATTCAACATTTGAGATAACTACTGAAAATCAGTTATCATAAGGCCCCTGTCCCAAAAGGCTCAAAAGGAATGATGGGTTCACTGGGATTAAACTGGAGGTGCGGGACCACAAGGGCCTGACGGGGCTAATTAAGCTATGAGGTCACCTGGAGTAACAGACTCTCAGGAAGCAATGGAGATAGCGTTCTCCAGGACTTAATGGGCCCTCAGGACCAGCTAACACATCTGGCCTTAATGGACCTCCTGGTCCTCGAGGGCTCCCAGGCCTTCCAGGGCTCCAGGAACTGCTATGCATTTATCTTCTCCTCAGGAATATGTCTATATAAAAAGCTGGATTAATTTATCAGATTCTAAGTTAGGAATTATCAACCAAAACTTTTTGTTAAATCAAAATGGAGAAGTGTTAATCAAAATGTCCTAGTCATTGCCTTCAAAATAGGATTGGATATTGTTTTTATCTCTAGATTCAATTATCTTTGCCTTATTAAACCAAAAATGATAGAGTAATGAGATTGTAATGGTCTAAAAAATCTCTAAATTCTTTTTTTATCCTTAATGACCAAGATTTTATTATGGCGCTAATTACATAAAAAACCTCCATCAAATTTATTTTAGCACAATTTGGTGCACAACAACAAATAAATTTTTTTAATTAATTTAAAGGTTAAACTAGAGATCCACTACCTCCCCCAAATTGAATCTATAAGAGGTAATCATGACAGTCCCATTAATGTTAATGGTACCCCTGCTCCTGTACCACTGTTTTAGTTATCTTTCAAAGACAGGCTTACCCCTAGAGAAGTTATTAATTTCTCATTTCTTTATATAGATTAAATTGCTATGGAAGAAGATTTTAATGAACAAAAGGTTATTAGTTACTTCTTGTCTTAGTAGAGCTGTCCAAGGGTTAAAGTTACCCACATAATGCGTTGCAACACCTGATATGAGGCAAGGCCCCACTAATGAATTTATTTGGTAGCATCATTATTCTAGCCAATCAGAAACAAGCATTTATTAGTATAGAAATTTTTGAGGAGAGCCTTCAGCTGTTTAAGCTTCTAGTTTATACTCTTTAGCTCAGATTCTGCTTACTAAAAGCACCCTTCTATAAACGATGCAATTACTACTATTCTATCAGCTATATCACATAAAACTTAACTCATAATTCATTTTACTTCAATGAAAAAACTTTACTCTATTCTCTTTATTAACAAAGTCTTTATAGAAATTTCATCATCCCTTTGTTACCGTTGCTACATTGTCTACCTCTTTCAAATGACCATAAATCCATCTAGTAAATGAAATAAAGTCTAGAAAAGATGCAACTTCTAATTCTGCCTTATTTTGAAAGTTCAAAACATATCACTTACCACTGTTGGAAAAATATCTGACCAAAAAGCAATATATAGGGGTCAGATTAAGGAACGTGGCTCTCTGTGCTGATAATTGAAAAGTTCCTTACAATTAGTTTGTTCACATTTTTTCACCCAAACTCATTAGCTCTGGATTTTCTGAGAATGCGAAATATTGTTTTAATAAAAGTATTAAAGGTGGGTTGACCTTTGGATAAATATTCCACAATAAGAATCCTTTTAGCCAGTACAGGATTCAAACTTCTATTGAACAAAACCTGCACTAGGGAGGAAGCAGGAATTACCCTGCCAGGCTAACCACCCTTAAAATTTTGTTTAAAATAAATGTGATAAATCTAGATATGCTTCTAATTAGACTATTTAAATTGGTACATTGACTATTCACTCTCTTCTCGCTCAGTAAAGAACTACTTAACCTAAATTGATGATATGGTTCACAATGTGAAGGGTAAAGCTATCTTTTTGCTCATCTCTCCACCTGTATTTTCACATACTTATGGGAAGTTAAATTAACCAATCTCTATCATACATTATAATATGGCATAACAGTAGCAGTTATGCTCTTCAATTGGAGATACTCTCATTTGCCACTAATTTAGGAAGCTACAAGCATCTTAGTCTGATGTAGCGTTGGATAATATTAGCTACAACTAGCTTTTTGAACTTTGTTTTATATTGAACATGCTGGTATTTGCAACTATAAAGTGTACTTTCTGTGCTTTGTACCAAGTTCCTTTAATTTTTACTTGAACCTACTAGCTAGAAAGGAAATTAATGGTATGAACTTTCCTACTTAGGTATTTGACTTTAATTAGATTTAGAAGCCAGACTTTACTACCAAAAGTTCAACTGACCGCTTCTATAGTTGAAGTGGAGAAGGGAATGCTTTTGTACTCTCTAAGCTCAATAAATAATTCTTAATCCCAAATGGTAGGTTGACTTGGATCCAAATATTCTTCTTTTTAACTATTTAATCAAAATTTCTGGTTTGATTAATTCTTCCTTCTTCTTTGTCCTACATTGCCTAGGATTGATATACCTGGCTTATCAAACAACATTGTCTGTTCCTAAAAGCAAATTGATCCATTCAATAAAAAATATTGAGTTAAACCAACCTAACGCACATATTTGAATTCAGACTTCTATTAAGTAACTGAATTTAATGGTTATTGGGACGCATTGTGACTTTATTCTAGATGAGCCACCTCCTATTGCAGCAGTACTGGTACAACTTGATCTAATTAATCTGCTACTCAAAGATATGCTGTTAATCAGTAATTAAAGAATAACTCAAATATTTTCATCTGGTCCTCATAATTATGGGCTTTTGAAGGTGTCTACTCCCACATTGACACTAGGTATTCTCCCCTTTTATCTTAAAATATTTAAAATCTAAAACAGAAGAAGCCTATCTGACCTTTAGACTTTAACAATTACTTGACGCCCAATCACTTCACCTTTTCAAAGTCCATAGTTTTCCAACTTATTATAAAAAGAGATGTATGGAAGTAGCTAGTTATAGTGAACTCCAATGACTGAAATTCATTTCCTTGAAAGGCATCTACTCATTACCTTTCATCGTTTATTCTCCAAAGCATTTTATTGGCTCTAAACATTATTACGCTAAGATCAAGCCATTGATTACTGGCAAATTGACTTCATTAACAAAGACCACACCAGTATGTGCTCTTGTCTCTAATGAAGGTTATTTAAACCTACTATGTGCTTTAGAGGTTTCAACTTTCTGCCACATTCCAGAGAGCCATGGATCAACTTTTCAGATCTTAACCTAGCCTATGTACATTTATACCTCAATGATATTGATGTTTTATAGGGCCTTTATGGCTCACCTTGATTGTCTCCATCATGTACCACAATGGTTGTGTGAAGCATTATCCAAATTATAGCCTTTTATTTCACTTTATTCCAAAGTTAAATGAAGCTTTCAAGGCATAAAGTATATAAGAAATGTATCTTTCTCATATCTGATAAACTTATAGCAATTGAGCTTATGTCAAATCTAAAAATTTACGTAGTTCTAAGTATATTTAGGACGGTTATATTAACAACAATTAGGGTGCTTAGCCTGGCAGGTAAGACTGCTTCCACCCTAGTGCAGGTTTCGAGTTCAAAACCTGTGCTGGCTAGAAAAATTCTTGGTGTAGTATATTTGTCCCAAGGTTGACCCACCTCAAATAATTTTATATTAACAACAACTAATACCTTATTTTTCTGAACTCACTGAACCTTTGGTGGAGCTGATGCATATAATTGTACCCTTTCATGGGTTCACAAGTAATAACGTTCCTTTTGCTCCTTATGTACCACTTTATTACTGCCTCAATCATATTAAACCCAACAATGACTAATTTTCGTTTTCTTTAGGAATGTAAGAAATACACTGTTGGACTAACTTACCCAACTTAATGCTTTAAAGCAGATCATCCTTTCACGTTTTTAATTAACCTTTATCTAAAGCTAAACGGAATTATTAGATAGCTGATTCTAAATGTCTATCAGTATTTCTTAAAATCACACTTACATCCCTACATATGTGGTATATATCTTCATATTGTCACAGAGCACTAATATCTCCTTGGACTCCGTCAAATAAAAAACCTTGAAGTGAGACTAGCTATCTTAGTTTTAAGTTGAAAACTACAATCTCTCACTAGCTCATCAAGCTGAAGCCATATATTAGTATCTAGAAGATATTTGGATACCCATTTAGTTAAAATAAAAGCCAAAGATGATTAAATCTACAATTTAATTTACAAGAATGTTGATCACAAGATCTGCCAATAATCAAGATTGGATAAAGAAATTGGCTTCTAAATATATAGAAAAATCAGACTTTAGTAAAAAGGTAAGTACTACAAATTGGGACCATCTAGTACTAAAAAAAAATAAGTACTACAAATTTAACCTATAGATGATATTTTGTCTGCACTGAAATACTTATGGAAGCTTACAGAAAATCTTGGGCATGGAGCCATCAAAAAATACTTGAATGTGCTAAAAACTTAAATTATAGTGGATTAACATGGCGAAAACCATCATTGTTGTCATTAAAAACTCTCTTAGTGTCATATGCAATATAAATCACTCCATTAATTTTTTAACCATATCCCTAGAGCTGCATTTGACACCGCATTATTCATGTATAGACCTCTTCTTGTATCAGAATATTAATATTTTTTATTTCTACTGAGGCAAGCCAACCAGGGGATGGACATTACCAAGCTCCAAGGAGCAAAAAAATTTGGTAGAATCTAAACAAACAGAAAGAGATGAACGAATCACTTAAACAAAATCAAAAAAAAAATAAAAATTAAAAAATTAAAATGAACCATCCAGGTCAGATTCAGTAAACTGCTATGGGTTCATGGTGGGGGGTGAGTCAGAATCAGGATGCTCATCTTCCTCCTTTTTGTTGGACAGTGTACAGCAGAGCGCTGAGAGCACAGGTGTAGGTGAATTCTCAAAATGGGGTTCAAGGTAGCAAAGTGGCTTGGGAAGCTTGAATTCTGCTATGAGGAGGGTTGTGAGATATTCATAAAGGGCTTTTTCAGCCTTGAGGAGGATATAGGGTAGCGTGGTAAAGTTGACGTTGTTGTTACAGGTACTATGGGTCTTGGGGCCTAATTATGAAACCATCACAACTTTTAGTACAGCCTTGTGGGCTACTTTTTGAGATTGAAGGAATTTTTTATGAATTTGTTGCATAGATAGAATAGGTGCGGGTACTGCCTTGGCCAATACTAAAACTGATTTCGCTATAACCTTTTGGAGGGGGTGACAATCAGGAAAGGCAACAGCCTCTTTGGTGAGTTGGTGGTCACTTTGGAATTAATCTACATCTGAGCGTAGGGCATAACGTCGAGTTGGAATTTGAGCCACATATTCTGCATTTAGGTTCATTTTGAGGCCTGGGCCTCAACTGAATTGGGGATGAGATTTCCCAAATCATTGACATCTCCAAATAATCCCAGGGATTTTGGTTGAAGACGATAGGTTGATTGTCATATGGGTGGGCTGGATTGGGTGGCTGGGTGGTTTTTTTTAATTTACTGGGGTCCATGCTGGCTCCTGTTTAGTTGGAGTAGGAGTGGTGATTTAGCATGTCAGTTCCTAATTGGTTAATCCTTAGCAGTTGCATCTACCTTTTGGGTGGAGGGGGAGAAAGGATTGTGCCTCATCCAAAAAAGGTTCTGATTTTGGCTATGGTAGCATCATGGGGGGATTCAGGCGTGTTGGCTCCAGCTTGGGCTATGTGGGGAAGCGCCGCTTTGAGTAAACCAGGTCAAAGCAAATGGGCAGATTGTGCGCCCATTTTCTACTATGGCCAGGAAAGGGTGGTCAGGGGCAGAGGGATAAAGGTTTAAGGGGGAATTAAAATAGCAATTTCATTTGATATTGGTCATATGGTTTCAAAGGCGCGAGGGCCCTCTATTCAGTTAAACCATTGAAAACCTCAAATTATAAAATGAGGTCAACGCCTTATACTGACAACACAGCTCTTATTTCGTTGTATAAAGTTTCAGGGGGGAGGTGGGTGAGGGAGGCTGGGAAATTGAAC
Organism: Massospora cicadina; assembly: GCA_022478985.1. Classification (NCBI taxonomy): domain Eukaryota; kingdom Fungi; phylum Entomophthoromycota; class Entomophthoromycetes; order Entomophthorales; family Entomophthoraceae; genus Massospora; species Massospora cicadina. The sequence goes on along the minus strand of JAKSZP010004085.1, from coordinate 146,603 downwards.
CACAAGAGTGGTAGCTTCAGAAAGCTGGGTGCAAATGGTTGGGATGGGGTTTTTTTGGAACACTAGGGGAATGTTAGCTGCAATTGCAGCATTGGCTTCACAAGTGAAGCTGAGGTTGAAGTACCCCTTTATAGGGGCGTAAGTTGATAAAGCCTTTAGGATGCATAAGCGCCTGGGCTAATTCAAATATTTGTTTATCGTTGTATGAGAACAAATTGCCATATTTGACCTGGTGGCCAAATCACAGCTTGGTTTGGGGGAGTACAATGGGGCTATGAGGCACCATTTAAAACGTGCAAGGTGGAGGGAGAGATCCTTGGGGGGAATGTATCGATATGAGGAATTGGGGGCTGGTCAATCTGGTTCAAAAGCTTTCCCCGCTGGGAAGAAGATGCTGGGGGGTTTCGCCGCTGCCCCATTTTGGAGTAGTGGGCGGTTGGGCCAAGGAAATTAGTGGATTGTTGTTTGTCAGTTTTCTGTAGTTGTTTATTTCTTATTTAATTCTAAATTCGCTCAAATGTATTATCAAGCGGAAATGAAAGTATAGCATAATATTAATATTATCTCTGTTATTGCCACTTAATTTAAGCGGGTATAAGACTAATAGTAATAATACTATTTCTAAAAGCCATTGTTTTGCTTTTTTGTTGACAGGTTTTTTGGAATGGCTGTCCAATATAACTGTTAAGGTAGGAGCGTGCCAAAGGGATACTAGATTGTAAATGGGAGCGCTAAAGCAACCAGAGAATTTATGGAAGCGCCCTACTTGTGGTAATTGGATCATAAAGAATGGAACAGGAGATTTAGTTTCATTTTATCTATGAAGTGCAAGAAGCATAAGTTTAAGTAATTCAATTTGTTGTAATACCTGGAAAAATCCCCTTCTGGCCTAAACTCTGGCATGATAACTAAAAAATATCTGAGACTGTTAACTCAAAAGGACTTTAATTTAAAGTAAAAAGGTAAGAGTAACCAGCACTTCCATTAGAAGAGTGCCAAGTTTTTTCTTGTAACATAGGTGAAAGAGGTATTGTACATGGTTATTTGCTCATTGAAAAACCTTTCTCATAATAACTCATATTTTATCTAATCTCTGTTTTGTTCAATCTTAAAAACTCGTCTGCTTTAATTATTCCCAATTTAGACCAACTGAAGCTATCTGAGGTTAAGATTTTGAAGTTATTACTATTTGTATTCACCACATGTACCAGTTTTACATAGTGAGTGTTCCATATTGAAGCCTTACGTTTGGTAAAGGGTTTATTTATTAAAGCGACTATCTTATATTATTCTTAAAATCCACACAGATCTGGCTTATTTTCCACTTATACTGTATTTGTAGATTTATAACTAAAACATATTTGGGATAGAGACTTGAATTGGAGGATGGGGTTACAAACATAAAAGAGAGATGCTAACCATTTATTTTATAAGGATACCATATATCTGAGAGTTTGATGAGAGGAAGGGGTTAAAAGTTTAGTGTACTTCTTGGTTATGAAGGGGTATAAGGCTTTCCAGCGTAAAGACTGGAGCCTAAATATAATTACTTTTACCTACAAGAACAGAGGCTAAATTCCCTTTCTAGGCCTGTATCAGTACATATCTCTTATGATGAGCTGATAATTTGAGGCCAATATGTCAGGTGTCTTTGATGTTAAAGTAGTAGGTGCTTTGTGGTTTTTGACATGAAACTCAGCAATTAACACATGTTTTCTTGTTTTTTCCTTATGAGGGACTCAGCTGTTCTCATAAGCTGAATATCCTTTCTAGAACATTTGACTAGTGCACTCAGCAATTAACTTTTCAGGAGTTCAAGATTTTTTACTTTAAACTCTGTGTGCTCTTCATTTTGTGTTTGACTCAACCTCTTCTAGTTTCATACCTTTAAGGAAGAAGTTGACGACGCATTAAAGAATATTGAACTTAAGTGTGGGAGAAGTTTCAAGTGAAAATCATGGTTATTCAACATTTGGGAAACTTGGAATTGATTATTTGTTTTAAGCTAACTTATGACATTACTTTTAAGTAAATTTTTCTAGCCATAATCCAAAAGGTAGGTTTCCTTTTTGTTAACCTAGATCTGTATTGCGCTTTTTTGTATACAAACTGCTTAGCATTGCTAATCATTTGATAGATGTTGTTGGCTCCATTGATGGACCTTTTATATTTGCCAAAAAAATTTGTGTGACGCTGGGTTTTACAGAATATTAAAGTCAATAGTGAAGGTTAGAATGTAGCCCAAGTTGGAGTACATTGGTGATACCTCACTAAAGCATGTAAGGAGTTCTTGTAAGAAATTGGGTTAAAGGTAAGTCTTCTTCCCAAGTGTACTCGGTGGCAATGTCATAGCATCTAAGGTACTGCTCCAATGACAGGCTTTTTTAATATATTTGTCTATTATATTTAAAAGGTATCCACCAATCTTCAAAGTCTTATGTTCATCATGGTACACAATTTTCCCAAATCTTGAGATAAAATGGAGCCCTCTGTCGCTTAATATTTCCTGGGTGATAGAAACAATGAAACGAAATGGGACACAAACAGCCGCTCCATATTTTTGACTTAATGGATGTCAATCAGGAGATGAAAATAGAATATTTTGTAGAGTAATCTACTACCATCATGGTAGCGTCAAACCTCTGGGACTTTGGAAAACCCAAGATTTAGCCAATAAAAACTGAGGTCCATGGCCTTCAGCTTTTTGGAGAAAAGGGACCTTTTCAGGATGTTCTTTCTGATTAGATGTGGGCATTTGTTAAACAGCCTTTTATCCAAGCATTATCTTCATTCTTAAGTCTATTCCAATAAAAACACTTTATGAAGTTAATGCACTTCTTTATAGTTGGGTTCTTCAAAATGGGAAGATCATGATATTCCTATCATGCTGGAACGCAAGGAGGAGGTAACACACATCAGATTGTGGAAATAATTACCTTATTTTTTTGAAAATTTTACCCAGACGAGGTTTTTTCACAACGCGTTTAGTCAAAGGTTAAAGCATTCACCATCTAAGCTTTAAATCTTACAACGACTTAGATAAATATCATCAGTGGAGTTTGTAGAAGTCACGCTTTTTCTAGTTTAACAACATGCTCAGAGGATAGGGCGGGGTTTTTGTGTAGTTTACGACTTTAATTTGGGTTTTGGACATGGAATGGGGTAGCTACCATGATAATAGCTATGGGAAGAGGTGCAACTAATTTCTCAGGATTAGTTACTGTAATTCACACAGTTACACATGAGGTCAGGCTTTATTAAGGAATAAGGATACGGATATATGTCAAAAATATGAAAGACACCTTGAAAAACTCATAACTAAAATCAAAACTAAATAGATCACTTTGCTTCCTATTTTTCCTGTGTGCTGACATCTGTGATTTTTAATAAAAAGTATTGATTTATCTCAGTGTAAACCACTATGGTATGCTTGACACATTGTAAAAAGCCATAAATGCATCAAAGGCCATGCAATGTCAACCAAATTTATCATATATGGCACAAGAGCAGTCAGCTTATTATATATCTTGGTAAAGTAAGCCACTGGATGTTCTCGCACCTCATGCAATAGTAATAAGGTGGCACTATCTTCCAAGCGGGAGGTGTCAAATGCAATATATAAAATTTATCTTGCCAGCATGATGCAGGATGGGAGAGTTTATAATTATTATAGTGGCTGTATGTTTGTTATGATTAATGAACTGTTTCATGTGTTTATTTTTTTAAAGACAAGGGTGCATTTAGTTTCAAGAAAACTATTCAATTGATTTGATTACACAATAATTGGTTTTTGTTTTTGCCTAGATAATTTCCTGCATGTAGGTACTGAAAGCTTTATTTCTGGTAACATGAGAGCATATTCTGAGAAAAGAACTTCCTTATAAATCTTACACTTGGGAACTTAAGAATAAATTTATATAAGGGAACTATGACTTAACTCTTACATAAAAGAGCAATATATATATATTGTGTCACTATCTAGTTAATAGACTTAAATTGTTTTCTGAAATTTTCTGTCATTATTTAATAACAAGATAGTTTAAAATAGGTAAGTACGTTACTTAACTCTTTGGTTGTCATTTATGAAAGCAGCTTTCCATGATGACAAACTAGCGCAAAAAATCATAAACAACAATGAACACTTCATCCACCAAGTTGTTATCTAATATTGACTAATTTATACCCTATATGGGTTAATTTGCAAAATTAGAATTTCCTAACGCTTTTATCTAACCTCAGAAGATTAATTTTTACAATCAAGCAGCTTGCTTAAAAATGTTATCTTGTACCAATTTGCAGCAGACTGTATCACTCAGACTAACCTGCAAGTTACTTCCAAGAAAGACGTTGTCAACGCTTTAGTATCTAAAAAAACATCAATTTTAATTCTTTACAAATTCTAAACAATCTGTATAAGAAAGTTAAATGTTGATAATTTAACCAACAAATCAATTTCTTATAAATTAATTGAGGGATGATCCACAATAAGCCATTAATTGTCAGGCTCATAAGCTATCCAACAATGATTAAAATAATGTCTTATAGAAAATTCCTAACAACAGTTATCAAATATTAAGAACTTTAACATCCCTTAAGATTTTTATTATTAATCAAACTAAAGCTGGATAAGTTAGATAGTCATTTGTAATCTGTCACAGAAGGATTTTTAAGTATTCAAAATACCAACACATCCCTCAGCTTGACTAGATTATGAAACAAAGATGATTTTTAGAGCAGATGCAGCTTTGGTCTGTGGCATGAGTCAGCTGACATGGTAAAAAGTGATCATTTGTCATTAGTGTTATTAAGCCAATAGAAATCTGATGCTTTGGTTGAGCCATTATTTTCCTTACTCAACACTTTTTTGTAGCCATTCTCAGCACATTTCATCATCATCCTCTCATTTTCATTCTCGTTACCATCTCATAAAAGCACAATTTCATAGTTATACGCCAATCCAGGATCAAAGTTATACTTGCTAATTTTATATTCCTGTACTTTTATTTCCCCCTATGTCAGAAATCTCATGACTTGACAAGTGCAGACCTTAGTTTTTTCTTTCTTTGTGACTTATGCTGAAGACAATGGACCTGTTTTAATGGGAACTGATCCTGAAAAAGGTCCACACCACCTTTTCATTGTTGTTATTTTCATTACCGTTGTAGTGCATTCCCACTCCCCCAAAGACATTGTAAATGGGCCCACGCCCATAGATACACTATTGCAGAAGAAAAAAAATGATATTTAATTATACTTTTATTTTCCTATTATAAGGGAAATCTTCCAAATATTTATTTGAGGTATTACAACCAGGGGACAGACATTGCCAAAGCTTAAAAGAGCTAAAAACTAAATTAAACAAAATAAAAGTTAAAGCAAGGTAGATGAATCAATTTAACTCGACATGAGACACAAAAAACACCAACCAAGTGGGAAGCTTAAATTTCTATATGACCATGGTGGAGGGTGAAGGGGGATCAGGAGGATCTTTGTCCTCATCTTGGAGACATATAACGGCACAAAGACGAGAGCATGGGCGTGGGCGCATTGTGAAAATGGGTTTGAGGTAACAGAGAGTCACTTGAAACTCAATGTGTGCAATGGGAAAGGTGAAAATGTAGTAAGTGCTTTATCAGCCTTAATGTGTACTTTATGGATGATGGTGATGGTTACGTGGTTACTGCGGTTAATGCAGGTCTCCAGGCCAAACTTTACAACTACTGCAACATTTTTATTTTCTATGCGACACCTTTATAGTATCATAGATGTTCTTTTTCTTTTTTGGTGGCATGGTGCTGATGAGGACAGGATATGGAGGCCGCAGCTTTTACTGCAACTGATTTAGCAATGTCTTTATGGGTTGGGTGACAATTGGGGGTGGCAACTGCCTCTTCAGCTAGAAAGTGGTCACTTTTGAATGAGTCGGTATCAGGGTGAGGCACATAATGGTGCGTTGCATATTGGGCCGCATAATCAGCGCTTAAGGTACATTTTGAAGGGTGGAGGCCCAACCTCATCCTGATTTGGGGATAAGCTCACCTGATTCATCAAACTCGACCTATTAAAATCAGTGATTTCTTTTATACTTGATTGAGTTTGCTGAATATAGGTAAGTTGAGGCGGTTGCCTGGGAGGAGGATTTAAAATTTATTGGAGTCTATTTTGACTCCTGATTGGTAGGTTCTGGAGAAGATTTTTGTTGAGATTACTTCTGGTTGCCAGACTCAGTGTTTTCTGTAGCAACCATTTTGGGGGGAGGAGGGGAGGTTACTACCTATTTGAAAAACGTAATCATATTGGCTATAGGGTCATTATGAGAAGGGTTGGTTGTGGGGGACATGGCTCAGGTGAAGGAGGGGCAGCGCCATTTCAAATGATCCATTTTGAACCATGCAGGGCAGATGGTTCGCCCTCCATCCACTCAGTACCAGAAAGGATGTTTGAGGGCAGAAGGGATAATGGTGCAAGGAGTGATTAAGAGGGCAAATCTATTAAAAGTGGCCAAACAGATGCGAAGGTACAGGGGCCTGCAAGGCGGATGGCTAGTTTTGAAACCATTAATTGCAGTATGGGATTGGAACCATATTCTGACAATCCCGCATTAATTTCATTATGTAAAAATTTGGGAAGTAAGTGGTTAGGGATGCCCAAAAAAGAACCACAAGAGGGTTTTAGTGAGCAACCAGGTATGAGTGGCTGGGAGGGGGTGCCCTGAAATACCAGAGGTATGGTAGCTGCCACTGCAGCTCCAGCTTCACTTGAGAAGCTTAGATCAAAATGCCCCTTGAAGGGGCAGAAGTTGGTGAAGCCTCCGGCTGCATAACAGTCTGGTCTAATTCATTTAATAGCTTTGTCAGAATAGAAGAACAATTTTCTTTAACTTGAAGTCCAATTTTCATGTTGCTCCAGGGGAGCATGAAGGGGCAATAAGGTACCTCCTGGGTCTGGGTAAGATGCAATAATAAGTAATTAGGTGGGACAAAGCGACTCAGAGAATTGTGAAGACTATCAGGGCTATCCTGAAAACGTTTTGGTGATAGCTGAAAAACATTATGAGGTGGTGCACCACTGCCCCACAAGGAAAAAAGGCCTTAATCCCATTGACATAGGTACCATGGATGAAGAAACGAAAAATTGAGTTGTTTTTACTAAATATAAACTAGGATTTGACCAATAAATGAAAGGATCGAGTCAGAGAATATAGATCTTTTTAGGAATCTTCCTATAATTTTTTATATAGTTTTATCTTTTTTAGATCCAATACTTTAAGTAATTATATGAAACCAAACCACAGTAAAACCATAAAAGTTCCTTTCTTATAGGCATTTATAACCAACTTGGTTGTAATCGCAAATGTGGCTATATATAAGGCATCCAACTTGTTTCTTCAACCAGATCTATGGGTATCAATATAAGTTAGCAGAACTTACGTGGTATCCCTTAGACCCTGGTCGCTTAAAATTGTCTTGTTCTTTGCCCTGATTCTTTTCTACAGCGTTGTATCAATTGTGATTAAAATTTTATCATAATATTAGCCAGTCATAATAAATATTGCTCTGGTCCATTCCCAAATCTGGCTCTAATGCAGAATATAAAAACGGCGGCAATGCAGCTCTTCTTCCATATATAAGTTCAATGGCAATTTTCTATTTGCTGTATGATGACTGACATTGTAAACAAAGGTTGCTGAGCTTAGGTAAGAGCCTCAAGCAGACGTTTTCCCTGATATCAATTTCCTTATAGTTACTGATAGGGTACCATTTACTATTTCATCCATTCTAATCAATCTTAGTTAGTTGAAATGGATACCACTCTTTAGTTCCATCAATCATTTAGTCTTTGTATCACATATGATGTAAAATTGGTTCTTTTGTCATTAAGTAATACTTGCGGGCATCTATGCCAATATATTACACGGTCCAATATATAATACATGGTACTTGTTGCTTCTTTCAAATTAAGGCAATATTTTGACTCATTTGGTCAGGTGGTCAATTGCAACTATTATGTATCAATCCTAAAACTGCACGCAGTGGCTCATCACATTGATCAACACTGTGCGCTATGCAAACCCAGAGCTCACAATCCAATGTATTATCATATTCTTTTATTGCTTGTGGTGTTGACATTACATGCTATAAGATAAATAATCTGCCACATCATAGTTTTATAGATTCTTAGTAAAAACATTAGGAAGGTGATCCAATGTTTTTCTCAGGCCACCATGTCCTTTGACATTGTGCATGACTTTAATAATCTCAGATGCTTTGATGGTTTGAGTAATAAATATTTCTTATCATTTATTAATTTGTAAATTAATATGTTCTTTTCCGTGTAAACATAGCTTTCTTTGTGCGTTCTGAGTTTCCTGTGGTTCTTCCTATTTATTTCCTTTGATAATTTGTTGTAATAGTTCATCCGCTTTTTGATACACTACATCAATGGCAGGTGATCTTTATAATTCATCAGCATTCTGATGGGCTGCTCCTGCTCAATGAAAAAACTTTAAACTATAGGCTTGTAACTTTAAAGCTCTTTAATCCTATCGCCATCTGTTTCTTTAAGATTATGCAACCAGTATAGGGGCAAATGGTCAAACATGACCTTGAAGTGCGTCCCATATATACACTCAAAGCATTTTACATGTATATATCACTGCGAGGCAATTGCACTCCATTACAGTTTTATTTTATTTTAGCTGGCGATAAGTGTGACCCACATAAGCCACTAGATGATCTCCCAGCATCACCAATTTGACTTAAAAAGGCTCTAATTGCCTTTAGTGAGGCATCTGTCTGATTAAAAAAACCTAATTAAAATCTGGATACTTTATAACAGAAATATATCATATATTTTTGACACGCAACAAACTTGTTTCTGACCTCTTCATTCTATACTAATCTTTTTTTAGGATATTGCAAAAAATGGAATAATGGTTTTGCAATTCTTGCGAAATCTTTATTAAATTAGCAATAATAGCTTACCATCCCATTAGGAACTTGTATAACCTGGGCACACTTTGAGGTTGACTGCTGTTTAATAGATATTATCTTCTGATGTTGTGGTTGCAGTCCATTGGAAATAATCAAAAACCCCAGATATTCATAATTTTCCTTGAAAAATGGCATAATTTGGCTTTATTTTACAATTAACGTTTGAGAGGACGTTTAACCACTTATTCCAAAAGTTAAAGATGATCAGTAGATTTCTGACTAAAAACGGTGAAATTGTTTGGGAATACCAAAATGCAGACAGCTTCAAATCATTCAAGATGAAATTCATCACCATTGATTTTTAGTCTGCGCCTTGCGCAGCCCTTGTGGCATTCTAGTCATCTGGAATAAAACTATTGTGTGGTGATTATTGCACACTTTATACTGATCTTCTTTTGAAAAGTCTTTTGGTGAAATACCAATGATCAGATCCATAGCTGAAAAATCTCTTCTCATAGACGATTGAACGCATCATCTATCCTTGGCAAGTTGTATGAATCTTTAGTGGTGATATTGTTAATTGGTGATATTTGACTACAACTCAATTGGATCCATCCTTTTCCTTTACTATTAGGACTGTATTAGCACACGAACTTTAATAAGGCACATGCTGCCCATGTTTAATAACTTATTTATATATTCATAAACTACTGCCTCAGCATCTTTGGATTTTCAGATTGGTCTCAATTATATTGGTGCAGAGTTAAAATATTATCCTTATAAATCACATTTTTTGTGCATCCTAGGTCAAGATATCCTGAGAAAATATCGCCAGATATTTCTCATATAGTCTTAGTAATTCCTCCTGCTGATGTTCTAATAACTCAGCTAGTTGATCTTAATCTACTAGTACATGAATATTTTAGACAACGTCCTTCGATTTATCATGGTACCAGCCAGAAAAGTTAAAGCTGGACTGTTAGTCTGGGTAAGTAACATCCAAAACACAAGCCAGAACCCCAGTGGTATAGACACTGAAAACTTGGTGTTTAAATAAAAGGATGATAATTGAGGGTTGGCGATGAACAATTAATGTTATTATACCCCACAAAGCTCCAAATGGTATCAAGAATCTGCCGCTGATTTCAAAGTGTCAGCTGGTTTGGGCACTGTATGAGGGGAAAATTTTTGTATCAGGAACAGCGGCACTCATGGAGCTGCCGCAAAAAATTTTGCAAACTTAGAGGGAAGCACCTCAAAGAGCAGGGAAAGATTGTGACGCTGCAAGGCATTCAAAATGGAGGACTAGCCCAAATGGCCCCATAACGATACCCCACTCCATCAGGGAGGGCAACAGCATTATGACAATCTTCACTATGCCCCAGTCATTATGCACACCAGGAAACATGAAACCTGAAGTATATTGTAACGACAGGTAAAAAGATATTATACTATAATAACTTTGCCAGTTCTTGTTTAATACAAAGGGAAAAAAGATTGACAAAAGCACTTGTTTGGCCTATTGTCCAAAGAGCATTATGCTTGAGGAATATGAAAAGTGTTCATGAACCTTTTTAGGCACAAATGCGCTCAATTCCAGAAGATTAATAGACTTAACTGCTGCCAAGGTTGAATTGGATCTGACATGGACGTCCAGATTGGCATCAATTTTTTATAGAAATTTCTTTTGGTGTGAATCCACCTTTGCGAGTTGCCAACAATATGTGTGACGGCCAACAGGGCGCGCCCAAGGACAGGGCATAAAAATGATCCCTTTTCGAATCAAATGGATTTTGCATGCCAGACTTGTTGGGGCGGGCTCACAGTATAGTATTATGGAAAGGTCATGCAGGTGATTTTGAAGCTAAAAAATTTGATCACTATGTTTTGTCTGGTTTTGACTTACTAATATTAACAAAACTGACTATAAGAGAGGATGCCTCCTGGAAAGGTTGAAAGCTGCAAAATTCCAGTTGGCAATGGCTTTTGGCCACCACTCCTCCTGACACACCTCCTTAATCTTCTCCACTAAATCCTTGGTGGTGAGGAGAGGGGGTAAAGAAAAAAGCTTACAGGGGTAGTCTGTTATCCACATCTCATCAACCACATGGGCTAAATCGCCCTGGTTGGTGATGGGGTGAGCAGCCTGTTTTTACCCCTCTTGGCTATAAAAAGATACTTCTCACAGTTAAGGAGCAGGAGATGCTCCCCCTGGACTTATTTTCCCTTTTTGGCCAGGGGAGAACTACCCCCAGGAACTTGAACAAGTAAGAAGTTCTTATGGGCCTTTTCCAACTTGATGGCCCAAAGGGCGGCAGCCAACTGAGGAGGGTAAGGGCGTTGGGCTTGAAGCATGGATCCACCCCTAATTCGTGGCAGTGGTCGCAATCATGGGCACTTACCCAGCTGTTCTCATAGGAAAAGAATTTTTTCAGGAGACCAAGTACTGCGATAAACAGCGAATTTCAGTATGCCAAAATTGTATTGACTTCAGTTAACATTAAATCCTCAACCAGAAGGGTTTAGGCTCAGCAGGGGATTCCCCCTTAAAGAAGGACAACTGGGGAACGTATGTTGTAATTGGTTTTAAACAATCATCTGGATATCATATAATTTATATATTTAATTCATTTTTAACCTAATAACTAGATATCAGATACAAGTGAGGTAGTCATACACCCCAATGCTCTGCTTCTTATAAGCAGTAGACTAATATATCATCATATTAACTAAAGGATTTCCAAAACCCTCCAGAACAATCCCTTAGTAATTAATCTTTTGCTTCTGATGCCGTGAGCACAAGAATTTTGTTAATTGCCATTATATTCAGAGGAATTACTCCTTATCTTCCCTTGATGATGTAAATCATCATTAATAAGTCCATAAAATTTATTGAGGCCATCTTGCCATGATTCAACTAAGTTCAGCGGATTAATTCTCTCAAAGAAAATAAACCAACATACAACTTTTGGCTAATTGTCACAATTTCTATGTCATCAATTTAGTCTACCAATTTCAAAATCTGCTTGGTAGCTAGATAAGCACCAATGAGAACGCTCGTAGAAAGATCATAACTGAAGAGTCTTGCAAAGGAGAGGGGAGCTTTTTTGGAAAAATAAAGTTATAACTTACTAGGAGACTTACTGGAGCAAGTTTAATGAGCCTATTGCATTAGTTGATACTACAAGGTGCTTGCTAATCTACTTAAATAGAACCCCAATTAATGAACTTTGTCGCAACTTAAAGACTTTTTTGATCAAAGTATCGTCTTCTACCAAAACTTTGGGTTGTTGGTGCATATATCTGTGCAGCTGGATCTGAAGCTCTTGCTCCTGTTTCAACATTTAGTGCTCACTACAGGAGATACACCTTGTTGCTCTTTAATACTTTATCTATAATTATGGAGTCTGGTCACTTAGTTGGAGGTTACTTTTGGAGAAGTTATGACACATTAAAAACTTTAATGAGCCTGGCTCTGAGGCTCTGTTGATTCAGGTTAACGAGCTTGGTTGGTTACAGGCGGAATAGAAGGCACAAGTTGGCCTAATTTCAGGCTTCATGTTGGTCTATAAGCGTCAAATCAAAATTTTGAAACAGAAAGTAATACACTAGAGAAGAAAAATATGACTTTAAGAGTGTAGTTTCAGGCGTTTACTAAACGATTAAGCAGAAAATATGCATTTCAGGTGGATCATCGTCGTTTTTCTGAAAATTGTAGTGTTGTATGGGTCAAGTTGCTCAGGGGACCTTTCCAATGGATGCAGGTTGTGATGGTGATGGTGCGCAAGGGCTGTGCCATCCGCCTGCTGCATTTCATTTCGTTCTGGCTATAAGAGCATCAGGCAACCTGATAATATGACGGCTCACTGCTGTATCAATTCATCCTAGGCCCCTCAGGTCTATGTCAAAGACAATTGCCTTATGGTCAATCTGGTTAAATTTTCAAGTTTTATTATGAATGTGGATTTACATCTCTTAGTACCCCTTTGTAATTAAAATGGATGGAGGGCCTGATAATGCTAAGTTGAAGCGGTAATAAATTAGTTGGAAACTGAGAGCCAAAAGCTAATTATTCTTTAACTAAAATAGTGTGGCGTGTCTTAACCAAAAGCCAAGGCCCTTCTTATGAAAGAGTTTAGCAGAGCTTAAAGGATGATAACGCGTAAGATGGAGCTCCTCAACATATCCTTTAAGTTGGACGAGTTTATCCAAGTCTCTATTGAGTGCTTCTTCTTAAAAGCAAAAATTCTGTATGGGGAAAACGTCTTTAGTGAGTTTGACATTCAGATCGTTCTTTGCCACGCCTGTGTTCTCTATACTGAGTTGTATCAGGTATTGATAGCGGTTTTGAAAAAAAAGAACGATATCACAAATATGGTGTATCTTCGCCACTGCACTGTCACCTTTGAAGCGCCTAATTCAAGCCAGAAGAAATCATGTAACCCAGTGACTGGGGTATGTCTTCAATTAAGGATTTAATCAGCAAATGGCCTTCGGTTTGATAAGCATAATATTGTCCAGGTTAACTGCTTTCAGTGTAAAATTTTTTGGTATTATGTTAATCTTTGCCCAAAGGCAAGTCATAAGAATTAAAGTTGTTTAGTAAACCCAGTGAATGAAGTAAGCTTAAGAAAAGTCATGCTGAGTAGAATTGGGATTTTCTTATTTCCGCCTCATCTAAAACCATTCCCATTATGAAAACATCACATCTCTCACATTTGGTCATAATGAAGACTGATAAAACCTCTTTGCATCCAGTGATAACCAATTAATCACTGAAGACCGGATCTTCATGATTCCCTGTGACCTAGAAAAAGGTGACACCTAGTTGAGGGCCAAAATAGTAGCCCAGTCATATACTAAACAGTTAGTCTTATAAGATCTTCCTATTTTTCTGGTGACATTTGTCAGGATCATGGGTGCACTACAACGGATCCCTTGATAATTATTGGCCAGGTGACCCAAAGACCAAGGATGTTTGGTTACTAATTTTGCACTTCTTTTGGACAAGAAATCTTTTACCAGATACTTGTTCTGGTAAGGCATTTAAAATAAATTACGTTTTTATCTTAAATTTGAGAAAAGGAGAAAAGTGAGTTTTATTAGCTTATTAGCAACAATATTAATGAAAATTGGGGAGGTGTCTTGGGGAAAAATCTAAACAGTTCAAGCTTAGATCTATCAAAAAATGAATCAGGAATTTGTGATATCCTAAATATCTCAGTCATATCTGCTGCTTTCACCATATGGATCAGGTTTGAACCCCAAGATTAGGTAGCTCCAAGGGAGCAATAGTCAACCACGTAAGTTGGGGTTGATCCCCAAAGTTAAGAGTTATCAGATTTTATTAGGATTTTCCTGAAAGAAGCTTGGGCTATATGGTCAGCTCAGGATCATTTCTCTTCATCCAAAACATTCATATGTAATGATTGGTAAAAATCCTGACAATACCCTACTCTAGATCTTGGAAAAAGGGGGGAAGCGGATAGAGAGAGACTATGTATGTGGTTTATGACTGAGCCCTGAACAACCTCTACAATATGTGTTCATTGCCCGTCTATATATGCCTCATTAAGGGCCCTGGAAAGTTGGTTCCCATTTTTTGTCATGACCTCCAGACGTGATGTTAGAATAGAATTAGGTCATCCAGTTGGAAGGTGTTTAGAGAATCATGCTTATTATTAAATTGAGCAGTTTCTCTACTGTTTGTAGCGGACAGATTTTCGGAAACCAGGGCCTGAAGTCTGATAATTTCAATGGCAAGACTTAGCTTTGTGACTTCTGGGGCTTTGGGGTTGGCTTGTTTAGAATAGCCTCTACTTTAGAAGGCAGATGGGCATTTCTGTCACACAACAAATCGAATGGCGACATCTTAGTTATTCGATGGTAACTAATCCTATAGGCCAGAATTGCACTAGGCAAATATTGTGGCCATTGAAGGGGGTCAGTAATAGCCATTTACTGGAGAATTGTAGTTAGAGTACCTTTCCACGCTCTACCATTCCATTGGTTGCAGGAGGTTAGTAGTGGAGAATACCTGTGTGGTTCCCATCAGTTCAGCTAAATCTTTTACCAAAATTGAGAGAAAATTTTGCCCATTGTCAGAAAGTATGATGTTAGGGCTCCCATGTTGGGTGATAAACATTAAAAAAACGTGGTTGTAGTATTTGCTGAAACTGAAGGTAGTGATACAGCTTTGATCACTTAGTTAGATGGTCAATGGCTAGTAGGAGGGACCAATGAATATTAGAGTCTTGAGGTAGAGGTCCCACAAAATAAATGCTAATAGTATGGAATGGTTCAAAGGGTTGAACCACTGGATGTTGTGATCAAGTATTAGTCTAGCTTGGCTTATACATACCAAGCAGGACTCTAACGCATCTTAGAATTAAATAAGCATTTATTCCTAATAGCAATGAGTTTTAAGCCACTGGTAAGTTTTCCAAATTTCCTCGTGGCCAACTTGCCAATGTTCCTCCAATATGACATTGGTTTGATATGAAGTTTGTACATAAAGCACCCACCTTTTAGACACAAGTTTTCACAATTGGCCGTTTTTGAATTAAACATTTGACAATCTTTTTGCTAATTTCTTTTGAATGGTTGGGAATTCATCCTTCCATAAATGTGGTTGGGTTATGATGTTGTAGAGATGATCCTCTTAAGGGTCTGTTAAAGTTAATATGGGAAGCTGATATAGGCTATTCACATTTTGGTTGATACAACCTGGTCAAAGGATAATATAAGAGTCATAGTTTTAAAGTTCTAATGCCAATGGGCTACTCTCTCGTCAGGGTCCTTCATTTGCTGTAGCCATCATAAGAAAGAATGATCAGTAATGATGGTGAAATGCTTCCCATATAAATAAGGTAAGAAATATCTAATATCTAATAGGACCGCCAAGCATTCTCATTCCGTAATGCTATAGTTTGTAAGTCTTTGGATAAGGTCTTGCTATAGTATGTGGTAGGATATTCCACTAAGTTTTTATGTTGAGATAGTATAGCTCCAATGGAAATATTGCTAGCATCAGTAACGAGGAGAAAGGGTTTAACAAAATTTAGGTGAATAAGTACAGGAGAGTGGGAGAGAGAAACGTAGCATATTAAAAGCTTGCTGTTGCTCTTCTTTCCATTAAAAGGGTATCTCTTTCATAATTAGATAAACCAGAGGCTTGGTGGTATCTGCAAATTGATGGATAAATTTGTGATAACATCCCACCATCCCTAAGAAGTTTATACAACTTTTAGAGATTTAGGGGAGGTCATCTTAGCAATGGCCAGATCCTTGTCGTCCATTGTATTATTCCAGCGTTATTGACCTTATGTTCCAAAAAACCCATTTCACTCTGATAGAAAAAGAAGATTGACAGCTTTAGTTGTATAATAATTGGTGTAACCAAAAAAACTTTCCTAAAGTGATCTTGATATTGGTAAAAGTTTTCAAAAAATGGTAATATCATCGAGATAAACTAGTACACATGAGCGTTTTAAATCGCCTAGTAGCCCGTCCATAGCTCGTTGAAAGGTAGCAGGGGCGTTGCACAAACCCTGAGGCATTTGAGTGGACTTGAATAATCCTTCACGTGTGATGAGAGTGCATTTTTCACGAATTTCTAGTGACATATTGACATGCCAGTACCCACTGGCGAGATCCATAGACAAGAATAGTGGAACCCTGACATCAAGCGTAAGAAGTCATTTATATGTGACAATGGATAGCTATCTTTGCAAATGATAGAAAAAAGCAAGCAATAATCCATGACAACATGGTGTCAACCATCCTTCTTTCAAATTAATATGAGTGGGGAAGCTATGGGCTTTTAGAAGGTACTAATAAAGCTGCCTTCAACAGTTACTGTAATTCCAAGGCCACTTGAGCTTCCTTCACTTTGGATTTTTGGTATGGTTGGGATTTTAATGGAGGGTGAGCTTCCGTCTCAATTTGATAGATTACCCCAAACATTTTCCCATAGTCACTTGGTCCTGAGGAGAAAATATTGACATATATACTCGAGGAGGATCTCAACATTTTGGCATTCATCAGGGGTGAGATCATCTCCAATTCTACTTTAACCAGAGCTATGGTAGATATGTAATTGAAAACTAAATCCTGTAACGATCCAAAACAACTCACATTGGCAATATTCTCAATGGGACATAGTTTACGTAAGCAATAGGGGTATGCCAAGGGATTTGGAAAGTATGATTTATTAAATTCCCTAATAAGGTGAGATAGATTTCCCTTAGGTTTGATCAAAAAAATCCCCAGGCAGGTCAATGCTTAACTGATGGAAGGGTTTGGATGTTCTCTAAGCTCCAAAATTTGATTAGTTATCATGATAAATTGTATCCTTGTATCCACATTGACTTGTGAGCAAGAGGGTATTGTGATAGAATGAGGTGTATAGAGAGGGATCCCCTCTTCAGCAACCACAGCCTCTTGGGGTAACTTACTTTTTCCCCTTAAACTTGGTATTTAACCTTAAAAATGGAGGAAGGGTATTCAAAGAGGCATATCCATTTTTTGGGCTCCTTTACTCTTGATGGGGAGTTTAAACACTAATGGAATCTGATACCCTAGTAGAGATAGGTACTTTTCCTTATAGTTGATGATGCAATTGAGTTCCCGCATCAATTGGATCCCTAATAAGCAAATCATAAGTATTGTTTTCTAGCGCAATGGTGGGCAGCAATTATAGTTTCCCAAATTGATGGGATAAAGCAGAATACGCTCCAATAGCCTTAGTAGACTGACTACCTGCCGTCCCATATTCAGCTTTGTGAATCAAGCCTGGAGCCATTTTTGTCTTTTGGATAAGTCAGGAGTAAATACCGCTTACCGGATAATTAGCGCCAATTAATGCCAGGATTTTAACCTTAAGTGCAACTACCTAAACTTGAACCATTGAAGGCTAAACTGTTAATTAACAGCTAGTAGACTGTTGTTAGATATTTGCAGAAAAGCAAGGGTAGGATTCTGCTGCGTCCAAGCTCAGTGCTGTTCAATGTCTTTAAAAGTTTTATCTGCCAATGCTTGGCTTTCCATAGAATAGTTCACTGCCAAAATTGTTTTTGTTAACTGAAAAATATAAAAGAAAGAAAGATGGAGATTTTTTTGCTTATATAGAAAGAGGTACTTCAACTTCCGCAGGGCAGCTAACACTAAACAGTCTGAAATGCTGGGGATACAGCTATAACTAGAACAAGGGTCTTGAGGCACTCGATTTTTGTCAATATAGGGAGCCTCTTTCCCTATACTGACTGATCTTTTGTCACACTACATTGGATTACGTGACAAAAATACAAAGTGTGGTTGGTTCTCTTGCATTGGGTGCAGTTTAGTTCATGACTAGGCTGGTTGGGGTGTAACCGCTACCATTTGAGGCCAAGGCTTAAAATGAGGGGCCTGGTGGGTTTGAGTAGGTCAGCCATAATCTCCAAAATAGCTTCTTTAATATGGAGGATTGACGTCAAGTTAGACTTCACCGCTTTAAGATAAAATAGAATGTTATCTATATTTTTAAACGCTAAAAGGATGAAGCAGTGATAGCCTCATCCAAAGTAAGACATTTCCAGTGACCGTTATTTGTGCCTCAAGGTAAAAATGGTGATAGAACTCAGTGACAGTTTCCCTCAATTAAGTCTAATCCCCATAAAAGTTTGTTTTTGGTTGTATAAAGTTAAGTCGCTCCCAAATTACTGAACCAAGGCAGTTTTACGTCATCCCAAGTCCAGCAATGCATTAAGTGAGGTACCATAAAGTCTTGAGCTACATGACTAAGACGATTAGTTAGGAGATAAGCCATTGTGTATCAGTGACTTCTTCCATAGCACTTTTGTACCATAATAGGAAAGAGAAGATACCCCCTTCACCTAAGGTATAATTCTCTTTGAACGACAAATTGAACGTGCCACAAGAAGATTAATGGTCAAATGACGTGGACTGACACCAGGGGACATTTTCATCCAAAGAGGAACTGACCTCGCTGGAAGATTCATAAGGTTGGAGGGCGTCCACGTTATTTTGTAAGGCGTTAATATCTTTATTTATTGAATCCACCCAATCATGTGTGGCACAAAAGGCCAATCTTGTATAATGAGAGGAGGTAACTGCCAGAGTTGACATTTAAGCTTGGTAGTTGCATATCAAAGCTCGAGTTGGTGTTGCTCAAGGGTTAAAATCCTTTGCTCCATTCCATGCATCATAGCTTGTAATTTGGCCAAGAATTTAAAACAATTTTGATCTGAAGAGGGATCTGACGCCATATTATACTTGTACAAGTTGCTTTTTTTGTTATTATTTTTATAAATTCACCATGAACTTGGGGCTAACCTGGCATAGAGCGCCAGTTTTGTTGGGATCAAGGGTACACTACCATGGATCACTTGATAATTATTACCAGGTGACCTAAAGCCCAAGTGTGTTGGTTAAATAATATTGTATTTCTTTTAGGCAAGAAGACTTTTACCAGATACTTGTTCTGGAAGGAAATTTCAAAAAATTACAATTTTATCTGAAATTAAGAAAAAGAGAAAAGTGAGATTTATTAGCTTAGTAGCAACAATATAAGGAATTTGGGGAGGTGTCTTGGAAAAATTCAAACAGTCCAAGCTTAGTATTATCAAACTACAAATTTGGGATTCAAGGGGAGGATACCCCAGTGGTAGAATAGTGACCTCTACCACTGCCTCCCTGAGTTCGATTCTGGTACAGGAACTTTGGGTAGGGGACAATTATGACTGTGTTGGCATTGCACACAAATGCCCCAAACTGAGATAGCAAATAGCAAAGGCGGTCCATAGAGTTCCTGGCCTATCATATGTTGTTTATGGAGGGTTTCTGGTTTTTATCCTCTTTTCCCATTCATTCAATTTCCCAATAATCGGTGCAGTATTACCCCTGGTCAGCCCACCTCAAATAATATTAAAAAAATAAATAAAAAATAAACAAATTGGGGATTCTCTGGCAGCCCAATTATCTTGGTCAAATATGCTGCTCTTGTCGCATGGATCAGGTTTGAACCCCAAGATTAGGTAGCTCCAAGGTAGCAATAGTCAACCATGTAAGTTGGGGTTGATAACCAACTTAAAGAGTCATCAAATTTCGTTGGGATTATCCTCACTGAAGTTTGGGCTATATGGTTGGAATGGGATCAATTCCTGTCAGCCAATGCATTTAAAACTACCGTTTTGGTAAGAATCACAATAATGTTTCCAAATTAAAAGGGGTCTCAAAGACAATGCCTATTAGTAACTGTTGGAATTAATCCCTCAGTTAGGCCTGTAACTTCAAACTTTCTTTAGCAAGTGGACACCTTTAAGGTCCTAATATTAATACCAGCTAACCCTTACATTTCCAAATGCACATATGCTGATATTTAAGTAATTATTTATAGTCCATGCCATCGTTGACAGTGGGACACTGGTAAATATTTATCCACAAAACTAGTAAAACGTTTGGGCCATATTACTGACCTCAATTATCAAAAATGTTTTAGTACAGCGGGCCCTCAGTCCACCACTTCAGAAGGAGCATACAGTACTTTATCGCTAAATTTAATTATCTGGTATATCCACTCCTTCTATTGTCCTCCCAGAACAAAACTATGTTTTTATTGGAACCTCATTTATGAGTGATGGAGTCAAAACTAATTTTTGAGGAGAATGATTTTGCATTTTTTGGTCAAACTCTGCCTTTATTTTACAAGCGTAAAGATGAGACCCATCACCTCAAACTAAAGGGTTGTAAACCTAGTATTAAAAACTTGCATTGTGCCTTAGGCTATCATCGGATTTGAGGCCATACATGATAGTTACCTAATCAGATTGTGGAGTCTACTGGATTCCCTTTTTGTACTATCCATAAACTAACAATTTACTGGGCCATCGAGTGATATTGGTCACAGAAATTAAGTTTAAAATCCTTCAAGGATTATACATTAGATCATAGCACTTTTTGTCATTGCAATTCAAACCTGTTGCTGCTCATAGATCATACTCCCTTACCACGGCAAAATTCAGGTGCTATTATCTAATTTGTATCTATTCCCTAATCAGTTAAAGTGACACCAGACTATTACTTTTGTTCATATGTTACCAGTTGAAGTTTTTCAAAATGAGTTTGCTTTTGGCCAATTTGATGAGTTAGGCCTAGGTGACGAGGAAGAAAAATACGTTTGCTGTTTAGTACCATTAGTAAACTTAGCTGGATTAACTGAGAGGAAGAAGGACTAAGCGTTAGCATTTTTTAAAATTACAGCACTATTTTTGCAAAAGATGACTGTGAATATGGGTTTTGCTAATGGTGTACTACGCCATAACGAACCAGGAATTATTTGCCTATCTGCCTTTGGCTTCTTATATGTTCAAAATTGAGGGATGAAGTGGTTAGCACCAAAATTAATCAGATAGTGAAACACATGTTTCTGGTGCCTTCTTAGAGTTCTTGGGCCTCTCCTGAGTTAATAATTAGGAAGAAAGATAATTTTAACCACTTGGCTATAGACTATTTCAGGCTAAGTAACATTACATAAAAGTATCCTTATCCTTTACCATGGAATGACAATTCGCTGGACTGTTTAGGCGGTGTGTAATACTTTTCAGCCATAGATTTAGATTCAAGTTTTTGGCAGGTAGATATGCCCCCGACAGAACAGGAGAAATGCGCCACAATTAGATCCCAAGGCCTCTATCAACCAACTAGGATGCCACAAGGGCTGTGCAACACCCCAGCGACCTTTCAGAGGGATATGGATAGTATCCTTGGTAATCTGAAATCTCTTGTGTCCTCATTTATTTAAACGATATCAAAGTTTTTTCTATACCATTCACCAAATACTTACAAAATTTTAAAAGAAGTTTTCCGCCGCCTTGCCAAGGCAGATTGAAAGTCAAACCACAAAAGTGCAATTTTTTTGTGAACATTTGGAATACCTGGGGCTTGTAATAAACAACCATGGCTTGTAGTCTCAGCCCACCAATTTGATGCTATTAATCACATGGAGCAACTGACTAGTAAGTGTGACGTCCTAGTTTTCATTGTGATAATTATTTAATATTGGCGATTTGCAGACCATTCATTAATATAGGTGAACCACTATTTCATCTCTTTAAAAATGCGTATTCTTAGAGTGAACCAGTAACTGTCAACTGGCCTTTAATAAACTATGGCTTTACCTGATCCAAGCGCCCTGATAATGCACCCTGATTTCAAAAAATTTCTTTAAATTTTAGATAGATTCTATACTTACTTCCGTTGGGGCAGAGTTACCTCAGATGGATCCTAACGGAACTGAGATTTCTGTGGCCTATTGTAGTCAAACCTTGGATGTTCATGAACGGAACTTTATGGTAAATGAGAAGGTTTGCCTGTAAGTTATTAGATATGTGTATAAATTCTGGTTTTATGCCTATAAAGTACATTTTACTGTAGTAACCGATCATGCTTCTCTAGCAGGTTGCAAAAATATAAAAAATCCCAAAGCAGACTGGCTCGCTGGGCCTTGGAAATACAAGCTTGCAATTTTATCATTCAGCACTGACCTAGCGTTAAGCATCATAAGCTGATGGGTTGTCTCACCTGACTACTGTGGCCTTAGTGGTCAATGTAGACTATGTATTATTTAATAAGATGCTAACTCAACAGTACAATAATGAACCTGCGGATGTTCAGAGATTCTTAAAAGATTTATAGAAGGTCACCGTTGTTCAGAACGGGAGGCTCTACAAGTTTATGAATTATTTAGCAATTCTGGATACCCTGACCCACTGAGAGATTTGATATTATTATTGGGGCTCATATGGCGATGGGATATGGCAGATTTAAGAAAACGGTTGAATTACTGAAACAGCATCATTACTGAAATCAATGAATTTTGACATTCATGAGACTCTCCGCATTGCAAGGGATTTCAGGTAGAAGGCCCTAACAAAAAGCTACCTCTTATCATTTAATTGAATCAATTTTATGGCATCTATTTTCTATGGACGTTTTGAGTTCATTGAATCATAATAGGGTCACTTTAAAGATATAAAAGTTTCTATTGATCACCTCACAATATGAAGTGGAGGCCAAAGAGGTCAGGGATGTGAGTGTTATGACTACAGCAAATTATATCTTAAAGGAAGTTATCTATTAACTTGGATTCGCCAATTTTTAATGTATAATGAGACTAACTTTACATCCTAGATGATTTTCTAAATAAAAGACTTATTGGATATATGTGAGGCTAAGTCCTTACCCTACCACCCTGAGACCAAAGGCACCATCAAACGAGTAAATGGTATTATTGTTGGGAATTTTGCGTAAGATAATAATGACTAAGGCGCCTAGTTAACCTTTTCTTTCCCTTCGCCATTTTTTATAGAATCTCATATCGCTCCATCACGTGGAATTCACTATTTTCATTACAATATGAAAAAACCAGCGATTCCCTAATCTTATATTCTTGTCTCAGTCAAGCAGCCATGAGACCCAAGAAATACTTGAAAACGTTTGAGAAGACTTTGATGCTGCCTCAAAGCGCTTCATACTCAATATTATGGCTAAGAAAACAGAATCATGTAACAGAAAAACTATACCATTGGTCATTAACCCCACTTTAATGTAGTGGAACTCATCTTATATTATGATAACCATGGGTTTGGTGAAACTAGAAAACTGGATCACATTTAAAAGATACCTTTAAAGGTCATCAAAAAGACCTTTACCAATGCCTACACTCCAAAGGATCCTGTTATAGGTCACCTTGTCAATTGGGTGCATTGAATGTTCTTAAAGAAATTCCATTAGAGTTTTAGGCTGATGGTCTCTGGCCTTATTGAGTTAATTGCCCCTCACACATCTTTGTTACCTGATGTTTTGGTTGTGGGAGGAATTATTGTAATTGGTTTGACAAACCATCTGGATATATTATAGTTCTAAATAATTCATATTGTAACCAATAATTAAATAGAGATGTGAGCGATGTAGTCATATGACCCAATGTCACTGCTTATATAAGCAGCAGTATTAGAGTATTACTAATTTACTTTGCAGATACCCAAAACCCCACCAGCTAACCCTCGATCCTTAATCTTTTGGTTTTCACTGCCATGGCCTCAATGATTATATAGATTCCCATTCATTTCAGAGGATTTACTCTTTATTGCCATATGTGGTGTAAAATTAGTGATAGGATCGTTAGCATTTATCTAGGACTCTGGCTATAATTGGTAAGTTCAGAAGAGTAGCGCTTTTCGTAAATACTGCGGCCTCTAACTTTTGTACATTTTGTTCATTTCAAATGTCATCAATTTAGTCTACCAAATTAAAGTGCTTCTTGATAACTATAGAGAGGCATTAATGAGAACACTGGTATAAAGTTCATATTTGGTGGGGGTTTCAAAGGAGAGGGGAGCTTTTTGGATGTTAGTAAGTATAGTCTTACTAGGAGAATTACTGGAGCAAGTCCCATAAGCCTTTTTGCAGTACTTGATACTACAAAGTGCTTGCTGTTTTATTTAAATAAATTTCCTATTACTGAATTTTGTTGCTCCTTTTGTAAGTTTTTAGTCAAAAATTGTCTTTTTAAAATACTCTGAGTTGTTGATGTGTAAACCTGTGTAGTTGGATCTGAAGCTCTTCCGCCTATTTTAACAGCGTTAAAGATGGGATGCTGCTTCTAATGAGCTGGTAAAGTCAACTGAAACACCCCATTCCATAAATCTCCACCATTTGGGTTCCTATTGCTTTCTAGCAAAAGCCGGAAGGGTAACTTCATATGCAGGCGCCGTGTATAAAGTACTATTAAGGCTTCCACCTTGATCTCATGTGCTGGAAGATAATTGCTATCTACTAACCGCTTCCATCACCACTTGCCTTGATCAAGTGTTCTTGAACCAGGCATTGGTATTCCAGATCTTCTGCAAGTGTTTTAGTGCAGAAACCTCTGGGTGAAGGCAGGGGCCAATAAGATTGAAGGGTTATACCACAGGGTGGCTTTATAGGAGGAGAAGCTGGTTGACTTTGTGTGGCGTTATTATATGCAAACTGCGCCAGAGGAAGATTAGTGGTCAAGGGGATCATGAACAGAAGAGCATAACAGCGTAGATACTGCTTGAGGATCTAGTTGACCCTCTCCATCTGGACGTCAGACTGGAAATAAGATGTGGTGAAGCGGCATGGATTGATTTCAAGATTTACAGAAGGGCGGTCCAAAAACGCACATTAAACTGGGGGCCCATGGTCAATAACCACCTCCTATGGGAGTTCGTACATGAAGAAAACATGGTAAACAAATAGCTGAGCTGTCTCAACAGAGATGATTGCTTATAGCATAGGGAAAAAGGTAAACCTTAGTATGTCAGTCCATGACAACCATAATTGCGGTGAACTTGTTGGAACTAGGAAGCTCAACAATGAAGTCGAGGGATACTGAAACCCATGGTCCTTTTACCTGCTGCAGGGGATGGTGGAGACCATTCCTCTCTGACTCATTAAACATGGCTCACACGCACATAACGCAATTGATGATCCATACTGCTATATCCTTGGAGATTCCCAGCTAATTAATTTACCGCTTCATCAGATTGAGCACTCTTTATTACTTGGGTGTCTTATCGCTTGGGAGCCATGATATATCAGAATTTTTTGTTGAGAAGTTGAGGAAGAATCCAAACCTTACTCCTGAACAAATTTTTTCTTCTGCCAACAAACCATATTTCAGCTTATATGCTGGGTAGGGCTAGCTGGTCAACAATTCAATCCCCTTCAATAAGGAAGTCTGAATAGTGAATACCCAAGATACTAAAAGGCCTTCAGGGCTCAGTCTGCCACAAATATTGCAGGAGGAAATATAGTTATGATCTGTGCTGGTGTGTTCACTGTATTAGACTCCTGATCAGCTCTTTTTGTAGGTTAATGAAAGATTAAGGCCTACTAGATATAAGAGTACATTCAGGGCCTTCTTCACAAACTTGTATCTGTAGCTAAAGCTACATATTTCAAGATACATCTGGACTTGATGATGAAACAATTTCTGTGGCTTCCTGAGATACATTAGGGCCTTTTAGTTCATCCTTACTACTAGCTCCTCTCGCGCTCCATTAAGAAGGTACTTCCATTGTGCAAGCGACCATGATAAATCAGAAAGCTTCTTGTCATACTGGACTAGGATTTCTCCAGCGAGGAGAACTTGCGTGACAAGTGGGCGACATAATGTTCCACCCCATCATGTACCTGAAGCAGAACAACCCCACCACAGCCGCAGAGGCATCATATGTCACATTAAAAGGCCAGAATTGGTCGGCATGGTTCTAGAAATGGGGTGACACAAAAACATCATTGATTGCATGAAAATCATGCTGGCATTCGTCTTTCCATTTAATAGGGAACGTTCTTGCCTACATAAGTATGAAATGGTTCTGCAAGCTCCAAAAAATTGGAAGAAAGCTTCAGAAAATGATGGTACACAGGAAACTTTGCAGCTGCTTCTCCGTTATGAGCATGGGCCAGAGAGAATAGTTTACAATCTTCCGGGTGGAATAACGTACCTTCCTTTTATATCAGGTTAAAGAGTGACCTCCTACCTTTAAAACTCACATTTTGAAGCATTTGCATAAAATCAGCCTCCGGAGCTAAGCCAGGGCCGCTTCCAAGTTTTTATATGCTATGTGTAATGAGAGTGTCTGTAACTTTCCTGTTTACAGCGTGGAGGTGCTCAGGGCACAGAGCCAACGCGGGGAAACAAGCCATTAGTACTAAAGCTATTAGTGCCCAGCAGAGGGTGCTGGAGTAATAATGGCTAAAACCATAAAACGCGATCAGGAAACGCCCAAAAATGATGAGATGCACAAGAAGAGGAGAGGCTAAACGGACCAGGTTGGAGGGGACCTGGGCAAACCAATGGTGCACTTGGGAAAAATCGGGTTGTGCTCAAAATGCATTTTGAATGGAGAGCGAGACCTCCTTGAAGGGGTCTGCGCACATAAACTTTGGTAATAACATTTTAAAAAATGGAAAAAAATGGAGGATTTTAATTTGGAAAGTCGAACAACAAGGAATGTTGGTTGAGGAAAACGTATTTAAGCTCAGATGGGGAATTGGGGTTATACCACAGTGGATCCAAGCAGCGACTCACCAATAGGGCAATACTGCTAACTGAGTTAGTGGAATAGGCCAAAACTGAGTTCGCTTGAGTGGTCAACTGAAGTTTCATTTGACCCAAGTGCTTTATTTTATAGATGGAACGGGTTTTGAATCCCCATTCCTCAACTAACTGAACTGAACCATCTGCCTTTATTTGGTAGATAGTTCATTTTAACATTTGGCCCAACTTAAGGTCTGGGCACTTGACACCCCACTAGGACCAACATGGACATATTTTGCCCTTACCCAGCGCTGGTCTAGGGTGTGCTTCAGGTCTGGGAGGCCCTGTAGCTTCACCTTTTTGCCTCCAGGCGCCCAGCCTTATCTTTGGGGTTGGTCCCCACTATTATGTCATGTGTACATGGCATTACCCTCTCCTCCCAATGGGGCTCAACCCCCCCTCCAGGGTCTTGCACCAAGGAAAAGTCTTGTGGGCAGGGGCCAACTTCATGGCAGCAACGGTCGGTTTGTGTTGGGATCCAGCAGCCTGGGGAAAATGCTGATGGAAGGTGTCAATCAGATCTTGTACATGCACACAGTCGCGCGCTGGAACCCAACTGTTCTCTGCAGTGTCAAAGCCTTTCCAGGATACCAGGTACTCCAGTCTTCTTTTAACGCAGCGGGAGGTAACTATCTCTTCCACCTCACACTCAGGCGCTCCATCCACAAGATAAGTATCGGTAGTCTCAAGTGGGGGGCCCTCAAACAACGTGAGTTTGCTCTCATGAAACACCAAGAAGATCCGAAATGAAGGGGGAAGGTCCAGCTGGTATGAGTCATGGCATACCTTTCTGACAACGCGGTAGGGTCCAATACTTTTAGGGCCTAGCTTCTTGCATGGCTTCTTGATAGGGATGTTACACGCATCAAGCATCACAAGATCCCCTTCCTTGTATGCAGGACCCACTCGGCGCTTCCCATCAGCATTCTCCTTATACACCTGCATTGCCACCTCCAGGCTCGCGGAGACCCACTGGTTAACCTTCTTGATTGTCTTAGCAAAAGCCACTGCTTCCACCTTAGATTCACAGCTGGGCTCCATGTTAAAGGCGGGGTTAAAGTCAAAGCTGACGAAAAATGGGTAACAACTGATCGAGGAGTGCAAGGTATTATTATAGCTAAACTGGGCCATTGGTAGGTGAGAAGCCCAATCTGAATGGTCTGCTGCGGTGTAACACCGCAGGAACTGCTCCAAGCACTGGTTTACTCGTTCAATCGGCCCATCTGATTGTGGGTGATAGGCAGTTGAACGGCAAGGGCGAATCTGGAAAGTCTTACACAACTCTTCCAAAAACAGAGGTAAACTGGGGTCCTCAGTCACTGAAAATCTCTTGGTGAACTCCATGGAGCGCAAACACATGCATGACAAAAAGCCTGGCCATCTCAGTCACGGTTATTGTAGTTCTGCATGGAATGAAGTGTGAAAACTTTGTAAACCGGTCCACCACCAACATGATGGCATTGTAACCATCTGAGACAGGTAGTTCTATAATAGAGTACACCGATAGGGAAGTTTAGGGCCCTTCAGCTTTCTAGACAGTTACCAACAACCCCGCTAAGGGTTGACAATTTGGCTTCATTTGGTTGCAGGCTAAACATTCCTTACAGTACCTCCCCACCTGAGCAGGCAAGCCCTTTCAAATGTATGTGCACCAGATTAACTCTAATGTCTTTGCTTCCCAGGATGACCAATGGTAAGTCCATCATGATGGTCCCGAATGATTTCCAGGCGAAGTGGTCCATCAGGAACCCATAGGCGCCCCTGGAACCACACCATCTCATCCTTCATGTGATAGCCCCTGGAGAGATCCTCTTGATTCAACTTGCACTTGGCAAGTAACGTAGCATATTCTACTGCCAGCAGCTGAGAAAGGACTACCTTCCTGAAAATACTATATTCTTCCACG
This sequence comes from Massospora cicadina, assembly GCA_022478985.1. NCBI lineage: Eukaryota > Fungi > Entomophthoromycota > Entomophthoromycetes > Entomophthorales > Entomophthoraceae > Massospora > Massospora cicadina. The sequence goes on along the minus strand of JAKSZP010004085.1, from coordinate 117,634 downwards.
TTTTCCAGAGGTGCAAGCGCAGGCCCATTGGCCAGAGGAGAGGGTCGTTGAGGCAGAAGTTTACCTGGAGGAATCATCACCTGGGTGTTGTGAATTTCAACCTCCTTGAGATCAGTCGCTAAAGCAGGGTTGCGGCTCAAAGCATCCCCCAAACCATTATCCTTGCCCTTGGTGAACTCACACGTGAATGCGAATTAGGCAAAAGTCTCATGCCAACAGGTCTGCCATGGGGTTAAGGCATAACGAGCGCGGTATTACAGCAAGGCATAGTGGTCTGTACATACCGGGATTGGTTGGGATGAGCCTTGCAAGTGGTGACACCATTAAGTCAGCGCTCCACCACTGCCAATAACTCATTATCATAAATGACGTAATTCAACTTTGGTAAAGACATTTTCTTAGAAAAATATCCCACCAGATGCTCTATCACATCTTTGCCTAATTGTAACAAGGCCACTATGGCGAAGTTGTAGGCATGAGTCAACACAATGAACTTTTTTGAAGGGTCAACATGGCGAAGAACAGTCATAGACAACAGAGTGCACTTCACTGCTTGGAAAGCATCCTCCAAAATGGGGGACCACTGAAGCACCTTGGCACCGCTAGCCTTGTATAGGGGAGCCGCCACCTCAGATAGATTGGGAGTGAACTTCTTGAGGAACGTGCACGTCCCAAAAAGCTCTTTAATTCCTTAACCGAGGTAGGGGTAGGCCACTCATGAATCGCCTTCTCCTTGTCTGGAGTTATCATGTGTCCCTGGTCAAACACGACGTTGCCCAGAAACGTGACCTGGGACTTAAAGAACACACACTTTGAAATTTTCAACGTAAGGATGGCTGCCTTTAACCACTCCACCACTTGCCAAAGGTGAACTGCATGGGACTCCTGATCAGGAGAAAACACCAGGATATCATCCGTGTAGGCGGCCGTGCATACCTTTAACAGGTCCCCAACGCTGCATCAATGCGGCGTTGAAAGATAGCTGAGGCATTATTAAGCCCAAAGGACATGACCCAAAACTGGAAGATCCATTTTCTGGTACAGAAGGCGGTCAACCACTCTTTTCCCTTTTTAATCCAGATCTGATTGAAAGCGTTGAGGCAATTCAACTTGGAGAAGATCTTTGCCTTCTCCACATGTGTGCATTCTGTGAATCCAAAGGGATGGAGGTATGATACAGTAACGTTGTTAAGATTACCATAGTCTACGCAAGGGCGTATGATACCATCAGACTTCTCCACAAAGAGTAGGGGGGAGCATAAAGGGGAGGTACGCTGAAAATTTGCACCCTTGGCTAACTGTTCCTTTACACACACATCCAGCGCCTCATCCTCACGGACAGTCAATTGGTAATTAGGGAAAGAGATACACACCAGGTCCACCTTGAGCTTAAAGTCACAATCAAACTCAGAGTGTTCAGGGAGTGCATTGGCAGATGCTGCATCTAAAGAGGATTCCAAACCCTCCAAGCAAGAAGGTATAGGGTTTTCCACTGAAGCTTTCTGCATTGAGGTAAAGCGACAAGGGAGACGGTGGGGCCAATGGGGCAATTGGCCTGGGGCATCTTCTTCTGACAAAGGCACAATGAAAGTGCAACCATTCTTCATAGTGAGGGACAAGGTATTCTCCTTCAGGTTGGTTCTAACGTCAAACTTCTGCCACCACTCCACACGCAAAGTAATAGGGAACAGGAGGTTTTTGATCACACTGAAGTGATCAGACAAGTGGTACTTGCCAACCTGATAGTTCACTGTCCCAATGATCTTCAGAGTGGGAATATAGTGGGATGCCCCTCCTCTAACCACATCACCTGGTAAGTAACTCAGTCCAAGGTAGTCTGCTAATTACTGGTCCATATAGTTTCCAGAGGCGCCAGTATCCACCAAAATAGTAGTGGCTAGCATCCCTAAAGGAGAGGAGAGGGTGGCAGTCAGAAGAAAATACCCGGAATGGTCTTTGTTTATGGAAAATAATCACAACACTTCATAAAAAGTACTTCTTCTGACTCAAGCACTCCAACAGAATTTGTTTTGGAGTCAAAAAATGGAGAGGGATAGTTATCCACTATTAATACTGAAGCCACATACCCCATCGTGCCTTCTGCAGGGGCAATAACTTGATCTTATTAGAAATGAATTTCCTTCTCCACTTACTGTGTGCTCCAGATCATGGTAGAGGTCAACCGTGGGTTCTTAGGGGTAATCTGATATACCTAAATAGGGTCCTCATCCAGGCCATATGAACTAATAAATGGTTCAGAGGTAGAGACCATTTTCTCATTAGAAAACGTGTTTTCTGACATGAATGACCCTATCCTTTGAACCACAATGGAATGCACGATGTTATCCAAGGCCAACACCCCCAGGCTCATCTGCGCCAATTCCTCTGGCATCGGCTGAATGCGCCAGTGAAGAGAAACTTGTTTCTTGGAAGGAAAAAAAATTAATTTGGTGGAAAGTTGGGGAATCATGACTTTTTGGACAATGAAGCATCCAAATCAACCAGGTATGAACAAGAAGGGTGGATACTTTCCAGTTGGAGGCAACCAAAATAACGCCAAGTTGCTCTAAACTTCAGGAAAAAGATGAAACAGCAGTGCGGCTAATAACAGCCGGGAGCTCACAGCTGATGGCCACTGTTTCCACTACAGAAAAGTTCCACAAGGAAAAAGTTCATGCACATAAGAAAAAATGGTTGGAAAATAATGTAAGGAGAGTGTCTGTAACTCTCCTGTTTCCAGCGTGGAGGTGCTCAGGGCACAGAGACAACGCGGGGAAACTAACCATTAGTACTAAAGCTACTAGTGCCCAGCAGAGGGTGCTGGAGTAATAATGACTAAAACCAAGAAAATGCAATAAGGAAACACCCAAAAACGATAAGGTGCACAAGAAGAGGAGAGGTAAATAGACCAGATTAAGGGGACCTGGGCGAACCAACGGTGTACTTGGGAAAAGTTGGATTGTGTCCAAATGACAATTTGGATGGAGTGTGAGACCTCCATGAAAGGTCCAAGCACATAAACTTTGGTAATAACATTTTAAAAAATGGAAAAAATGAGGGGAGTTTTAATTTGGAAAGTCGACCAACAAGAAATGTTGGTTGAGGAAAACTTATTTAAGCTCAGATGGGGAAATTGGGGTTATGCCACAGTGGGTCCAAGCAGCGACTCACCAATCGGGTAATACTGCCAAACGAGTTAGTGGAATAGGCCAAAACTGACTTCACTCAAGTGATCAACTGAAGTCAGATTTTATTTGAGCGCATTATTTCAATATGGAACAGGTTTCAAATCCCCGTTCCTTGACTAACCAAACTGAACCATCCGCCTTTATAGTGTAAATAGTTCATTTTAATGCTTGGCCTGACGTCAGGGACTGGGCACTCAGCACCTCACTAGGACCAACATGGGCTTATTTTGCCCTTACCCAGCGCTGGTCTAGGGGTGCTTCAGGTCTGGGAGGCCCTGTAGCTTCACCTTTTGGGCTTCCAGGCGCCCAGCCTTATCTTTGGGGTTGGTCCCCACTATTATGCAATGTGTACATGACACTATGAGTAAGGTAGTGCATGAAGATGTCGTCGATGTATGCCATCACATAAGTATATGAAGATAACCCAGAACATTATCAATCCTAAGCTGAAATATGGCGGGCACATTCTGTAAACTTAAGGGCATTACTTGAGCCTGAAGGATATAATCTTAGTATACAAATGCCATAATCCACTCTTGTCATTCTAATAGCAACATTTTATTGTAGGCATCCATGAGGTCAAGCTTTATAACCCAGAATTTCATAAGCAGTTGGCTAATGGTCCGTCTTAGCTTTTTTGCCCACATTTCCAGGTTCCTAGGTCAGAGAATCTTCTGGATCGCTAGGGAATAGGTCCCACTTTCACAATTTGGATATCAGATGATTTCAGTACCAGTTTAATAATGTTAGCAGATTTTGATGTAATTTTCCAGGCTCAGATCCACTGGTATCAATCCATGCAAATTCTAAGATCTCATTAAGCATAGTTGCCTGTAAAATTTATTTATTTGATAGTTAGTAAATGATTAACTGTTAGGTGTTTCAATTGGGATTGGTCAGTTTCCATCACCAACTGATTGGTTATTTATTTAGGAGTTTTGAGGCAAGTGAAGCCGCTTAAACTATTGAATCATTTAGTTGGTTTGTGACTTGCTATAATGGGTAACATGTTCCATTACCTAAGTAGGTCGCTAGCCTAATTTGGTTTTGCTGTGATTGAGCAGAAACGTTAAATACACATTTTATTGCTCTTTCTGTTTTGAGTTTCTGAAATGACAACAGAATAATCCTTAGTCCAATGGAGAAGACAATCTCTGGAAAAGACTTCAAAGGTAGAATTTAATGGCAATGACTATTGGTTCCTGAGGCGCAAACAGAGGTTAAGCACCAAATTTCAATTTAAATTCCTTAATTTGTTATATTAATAAAGCAGTTTTACCTCTAAATCCAGTTTATTATCAATTACTATTCATCTTCAGTTTATTATTTTTGTATTACAATAATTGTTGAATCTTTTATGTGATTAGAGTAAAGATCAGATATCATTAGAAGAGAAGCAGATCCTTGAAGTACATCTCCGCAATTTAGCGTGATGGGAACTATGTTAGCTCCATGTCATAAACAAGGGAATGGATTGAAAGAATAAAGATGGACGTCAAGAGGCAAAAAGGCTAAGTTGGCAGGCCTCCCTGACCTTATTAATATCCCAGATTAACGCTGATTACAAGCAAAATATGCCAGGTTTGTCCTGGTAATGTGCAGGATGGTCATCCTGGTGTTAAAGCCAGGGCGTTAAAATTCATCTGTTACATTCTCAATTCCAACGGTTTGATTTGGTTGCTAGAGGAACAGGGTTTCAAAACCTGATACATCTTAAGTATTACCATATCTGGACGAGTTCAGTTACAATCTACAACTTAAGTTTGGTGAATTTCGAGTTACAGGACTATAACCTATGGTAGCATTCACCTATTGGTTTGATTAGACTTAGCAACACTACCTCCAATTGCCAACTCACCCCTATTGCTTAAGTATGTTTCCATGGGACCAACTTTGTCGCTAGTTGACTTTCCTGATATAAATTCTTCGTTAGTTTACATTTTTTGAATATGGTTCTTTAACCTGTGCACGGACCTTCTCAGGGTAGGTCTTTAACAACGTTTTTATTTTATTTTAACAAAGAGATATATACTGTAACTGATACACCTCTGGGCCGCCCTGGTCCCCTCCAAGTCAAGGTGCTCAAGCTCCCCATCACAGATTTCCACTTGATTAGCGACTCCCTTTTGTGGTCCAACCAAGTTTTGTTTTTTATTTGCTATAAACTGCTATATACCTCGTTGTACACCCTTGCCCAGTGTCCCCTTGGCTCTGGCACCCTCAGCGGTGCTCTGTTAAAATCTTACTAACAACAAGTTCCCTGATGGTGTGGCTGTGCATCCCAAGCCACCTCTCTGGGAATGAGAGAGGTACAACCACTACTCTTGACATCAGTCATCCAACCTTTTTACTATACGTGCACTAGATTTATCCATGTGGGGCTTTTTCTAAGTTATGTTGGGTGCCCCAACCATTTGTTACGGCCTCTAGGGGTCACCTCCGTTTTCTAAAAAGCCAATGATTGGTGCATCTCGGCGTTATTCATGCCACCTTTAACTGAGAAGTGCCCACCCTTCTTGCTTGTCCCAGGCGGATTTGGGAACTTTGCAAATTGGGTGTCTTAATTCCCGACTAATACCAAAATTAATGAAAAAATTAATTAAAATGACTTTTATTAGAATCGCATTTGGATTGTGCAGGAAGAATCATTGATGAAGAGTCTGGTGGTGATGCCTTGGATAAATATGAAAAACCCGCTGCTAAAACGATTATGGGGTTGTTTATTCCCCAAAACTCGTTTAATAATCTATTAAACAAAAACAAGCAAACATCATCTATTGTGGCTCTGGTTTGGAACCCATTTCAATATACCAGATCACCCCAGAAAAAACACGCTTGACCCCTACCATAATCCTCAGAAATCCGGCAATGAAAAGATTTACTTTTACAATATAGAAATTGTGTTTATCAACTGATGAAGATACGGTGGGATTTGTAACCTCAGTAGTAGTAATAGCCATTTGTCCCTCACCATTCTATGATGTGAAAAAATACCCTAGATGCATGTATATGCCTGATGAAGTTTTCTGGTGAGGTGCTGGCGTTGTCTGCTGTAAATAAGGACCATTTTGGAAAAATTTATGTTGACTGCTACCTTTCATCCACTTTAGGGAAAATCAGCACAACTATTTTGGTGGATACAGGAGCCTCTGAGAAGTTTTGTTGACCAAGACCTAACCGGCTGTCTTAAGTTAAATTACTTGTCAGGTGGTAGGGTTAGGGTGAAGGGCTTCCAAAGGTGCTCTAAGCTGAAGGTTCTTGGGTTAGTGGATTATCAAGGTTGGCAAAATCATTTGGCGGACCACTTTCAAGCAATTCAGAAACCTAATGTGCCCCATTACTTTGGGATTAGAGTGGTGTCAAAAGTTTGACGTCAGAACCAACTTGATAGGCAATACCATGCCTTTGACTTTAAAGAATGGTCATATATTAGTTATCCCTTTGTCTGAAGCGAGCTCTCAGGAGGGATCTGCCTCACTGACCCAAGATCCACACTCTCAGTCTTGCTCTGTTGCTGAAGCCCTCTATGGAGGTACCCTTACCTTCCTATTTGAAGGTCTCAAAGCTTCATTTGATGCGGCTTTAGCCAAAGTACTACCAGCTCATTCATAGTCTAATTGTTTATTAAAGCTCACCATTAATCTTATGCATATATCTTCTCCCTTTACCTTTGACTATAGAGGAGGAAGCGGCCTTAATTGTGTGGGTTAAGGACCAGTATGTTAAAGGCAAAGTATTTCAGCGTACATCCCTAGTATGCTCCCCACTACTCTTTGTGGAGAAGGCCAGTGATACCTAACACCGTGCATAGATTATGGGAATCTCAACAATGTCACAGTACCAGACTTGCATCCCATTCCGGTGTACTCACAGTTTGCTCTCTATATGGGAAGGCGAAAGTCTTCTTAAGACTGGATTGCTAAAAGCGTTCAATCAAATCCAGATCAAGAAGGGCCAGGAGTTATTAACTAATTTTCTCTACTGGAAAAGTGATTTTCTAATTTTGGGTTATGCCTTTGGCCCAAAAAACGCCTTGGCTATCTTTTAACGCCTTTAGATGCGGCTTTAAAGGAACCGTTGAGGGTATGCGCGGTAGTCTACATGGATGATTACTGGTTTTTCCCCTGATCATGAGTCACATGCAGTACACCTTTGACAGCTGGTAGAGAGGGTTAGGGCAGCCACCCTTACGCTGAAAATTAGTAAGTAAAAAATTTTAGGTCTTAGGTCACCTTTTTGGGCAACGTCATGTTTGACTTTGGCCACAGGATAACTCCAGACAAGGAGTAGTCAATCATGAGTGGCCCACCCCAACTTCAGTCAAGCAATTGAGGGATTTTTGGGTGACATATAATTTCCTTAAACAATTCAAACCAAATCTTTCAGAGGTGGCGGCGCTTTTTATAAGGCGAGTAGAGAATAATTTCTCTTTGGTTTCTGTTTTGAAGGATGCCTTTCAAGTGGTAAAGTGCTCCCAGTTGTTCACGTCCATACTTCGCCATGTAGATCCCACTAAGGAGTTTATTGTGGCTATGATACCTTCAACTTCACCATAGCGGCGGCCTTATTACAAGTAAGAGAATATGGAATAAATCATCCTGTGGAATATTTCTTCTGTATGATGTCCCTTCTTGAGTTAAACTACGCTGTATATGACAAAGAGTTATTGGCAGTGGTTGAGGCGCTTATATAATGGCGTCATCACTTTCATGGCTTATCCTAACCTATTCACATTTGTACAGACCACCGCGCCTTGTTGTACTACTATGATCCTCATGTCTTGACTCTACGGCAAACCCTCTGGCATGAAACCCTGACCCAATTTGTGTTTTCTTATGAGTTTACAAAGGGCAAGGAGAATGATTTGGCAGATGCTTTGAGCTGAAACCCTGCAATATCTCCCAATCCTAAGGAGGTAGAGGTACACAAAATTTAATTGGTGATTCCGCTGAGTAAGATTATGCCTTAACTTCTTTCTCCCCTGGCCACGGGCCAGCGTTTGATCCTCTGGAAAATGCAGAGGAATATGGTATGTTCTGTTAGGTAGTCCTTTCACAACCTTTGATGGCCGAGTATACTATGGTTCATGCCAAGAGTGAGGTAATTAGGAGAAAATTACCAGGTGTTACCACATAATGACATGGCTAGTTTCAGAGGCGCCTATTGGTTCCTGCAGGACCACTTCACCTTGAAATCACCTGGGATCATCATGACAGAATCACCGTTGGACATTCTGGGAAGATGAATACTCTGGAGCTAATTCTCCACGCTTATAAAAGAAAGGGTTAGCCGCGCAGGTGGCCAGGTATTGTAAGGAGCGCTAGGCCTACAACCAAATGAAGCTAGATTGCCAGCCACTAGAGGGTTTTTGATACCAGTTTAAAAGGCAGAAGAGCCGTGGACTTCCCTATTGGTGGACTTTATTGTGGAATTACCTGCATCTGATGGCTACAATGCCTTAATGGTAGTGTTGGAGCGTTTACAAAGATCGCCCACTTTCTTTCCTGCAGAACCATGGTAACTGCGGCTGACTTGGCTAGGCTCTTCGTCCCTCATGTGTTTTCTCTTCACAGGTTCCCCTAAGATATAATTAGTGATTGTGGGTCCCAGTTTATCTCTGTCCTTTAGGAAAGGTTGTGTAAGACTCTTAAGATTTTCCCCTACCGTTGACTCCCTATCATCCTCAATCAGATGGGCAGGATCAAGTGACCAGTACATCGAACTGTTCCTGCGATGTTAGACTGCTGCGGATCATTTAGATTAGGTTTCCCCCTCAAAATGGCTTAATCAGCAACAACAACGCCCACCATGCATCTATTGGTGGTTACCTTTTTTTGACAACTATGGGTTCAACCCTGCCTTCAACTTGGAGCCCAGTTGTGGATCCAAAGTGGAAGTGGTGGTGGATTTTCAAAGACAATCAAGAAAGTACAACAGGGGTGAACTCAAACTTGTGTAGGCAATATTATATTAAAATGTGGATGAGCAAAGATGGTTAGGTCTTACTTACAAGTAGGGGGATCTCGTGACTCTTGATGATAGAAACATCTCTATCAATTAGCATTGGAATAATCTGGGACCAAAGAGGATTGAGTATTAACGAATTTTCAGAAAAGTGGGCCATGTCTTATACCAGTTTGATCTTCCTTCATCAATCTAGATCTTTGCTGTCTCCCATGAAAGTAAGATTAATTTGTTTGAGGACCCCATCAGAGAATCCAGAGGCTTATTTCGTGGATTGGGTGCTGGAGTGGGAAGTAGAGGAGTTGTAGCCTCACGCCAAGTAAGAAAGAGGCTTAAGAACTTTTTATCCTGGAAGATATTCAATGCAGCGGACAATAGTTGATTACCAGCGTGCAACTTAACCCATTCCCAAGATCTGATCGGTGTTTTTACAAGCGTTTCCCTGAGGCTGCAGGACCTAAGAAAAAACAAACCATCGCTGCCATGAAGTGGCCCAGCCCACAAGAACTCTTCCTTAGCAAAAGCCCCTAGTGGTGGAGCCTCAAAAGAACGAGAGGTAATGTCATGACTCCATGGCATAATTGAGGGCTCAGATTGCAAGGATAAAGCTGGACGTCAGGAGGCCAAAAATGTCAATTTGGAAGGCCTCCCTGACCTTAAACATACTCTGGATCAACGCTGAGTACAAGCAAAGTATGCCAGGTTGGTCCTGGGATGTGCGTGATGCTTAACCTGGTGTTACAGCCAAGGCGTTAAAACGCACCAACTACGTTCTCAATCCTGATGGTTCGTTAAAGTTGCTGAAGGAACAGGATATTAAACTCTTTCCATTTTATAATATTACAAAACTAGGATAAGTCCAGTTACAGTCTTTAATCAAGTTTGGTAAATTCTAATTTACAGAATCATGACAATGATAGCATGCACCTATTGGTGCACTTAAGCTTAGCACCACTTCCACCAATTGATGCCTCGCCCCCATTGCTCAAGTATGTTTTCATGAGACCAACTTTCCTCTTTGGTTGACTTTCCTTAAAATAAATTCCTCGTTAGTTTATTTTTTGAATATGGTGTATTGGGCAAGCTTGTGCGCGGACCTCCTCAGGGTAGGTCTATAACAACGTTTATTAATTTGTTTTAACAGATATATATATATCTGGTGCAACTCTGGACCGCCATGGTCCCCTCAAGTCTTAAACTCTCCAGCACAGATTTTACTTGATTATGAACTTCCTTTGGGGTACAACCAAGTTTTGTTTTTTATTTGCTATCAACTACTATATACCGCGTTGTACACCCTTGCCCTGAGTCCCTTTCTCTTTGGGAACCTCTGCGGTGATTTGTTTACAATATTACGGATGACTAGTTCCTTGGCGATGTGGCGTGCATCATGCACACTTCTCTGGGAACGTGAGAGTTACAGACACTCTCTTGACAAACTAAGACCAAGGATATCTGAATCTGGGGTATATTAAGATCTGCTAGAAGAGGGAAGAAGTCCCTCATTGTCAACATAATCAGCATTTTGTAGATTAATCAAGTATAGCGTTTATCCCCAAATCAATCAGACAAATCTATTCAGCTATGGTTAATGGTCTTTCTGTTATTATCACCCATATATCTATATTAGTATCTAGAAATGGGAATTGTGCAAATAGCTGAACCTTTGCAGTTAAATTCTGATATTTATTAGAAACAGACTCGGATTTTAACAATTGATGCTCACTACAGGGGGTAGCTGAGCAAAAATTAAGCCATTATTACCAAAACAACACCATGATGTCATTCAAGGACAAATTAAGAAAACTTAGGACGGAATTGGCAACTGTCAATAAAAACGCTTTAAATTTGGCTGATCATTGAGTATTTGCTGCTCTAGAAGATAGAGTTACTAATAACGTAGAAGGATTAGAAGAAGTTTTGAACTTTAGCAACGTTTTTCTCAGAAAAGTAACATCCCTCAAGAAGAAAGAAGGAGAGATGACTATAGAAGTCCTAGCTCTAAAACAGAATGCGATGCGGATCATTTGCAATTGCTTCCACTCAGTCAGGTATGGAACACTTAGTGAAACAAGTTAAAAGATTGAAAAAGCAGTTATGTGAATGTGAACCATATGTTGTGAACAATTCTTAAGAAAATACTCTATTTTATCTGAGGTAGGCCAACCTGGGAACAATACTGCACCAATTTATGGGAAATCAAATGAATGGGAAAGGAGGATAAAATCTGGAAAACCTTCATGCGCAGCATATGATAGGCCAGGAACTATATGGACCGCTTTTGCTATTTGCTGTCTCAGTTCAGGGCATTGGTGCTCAACGCCAACACAGTTATAATTGTCCCCTACAAAAGCTACTGTAACAGAATTAAACTTGGAGAGCTGAAGAAAATATTCTGAGAACCTTAATTGGAAAATTTGGCAGCTCCTAGAAACATGCTGACCTTATTCACTACCATTTTGTAGATGCTCCTGAAATTGTTCCTCTCAACTGTTGGTTGCCAAACCACGAGTGGCAGTTAGAGAAAATTCAGAAGAATTCAAATCCATGCATAAACTATATAATATCATTAGGGCCACGCCTCTTCATTCTTCTCTTTTTTAAAAATGACTTTGTCTGGGTGTGGCGACAGACAGAAAGTTTTAACAGTCATTAACTGCCTGAATATTGGCTGCCAGAACTTGTTGTTGCCTCATCTTGTTGGGGACAACTGGTCTTATTATGAGGTCAAAGATGCAATTATGAAGGAGTTTGGAAGTCCCTCGCATATGTCAAAACGCAAGTAAGAATTTTTGGGGATCCAAATTCTGAAGGATGAAACCTTGGCAAATTTATCCAACCTAATCTATCAAAAATCGCAGTTTTTGGTTGTAGCGTATAACTGCTAATTTTGACACATGAATCACGTTACAATAAGCTCTTTGCCTTATAAAATTTTTCATCAAATGATGTCTTCTGCGCTGGTCACTGAAGTAACCACCTTACTGATGGTGGATCACTTGAAGATGTTAGTCGCCTTATTTGAGGCCTTAATTGAAGCTACCAGCCTAGTTCAGTACAAAATTTGAACTCCATTAAATTTTGCAGAAACCACTAAGGAATCACCTAATTACAGTTTTTGAAATAAACCTGAGGGATTTAAACGGCAGAAAAGAGCAATATGCGCTGTCACCAGTGTGGGATAAAGGCCACTTCGTTACCCAGTGCTTCAGCAAGAAGCCCACAAAGCAAATTATTTGGTGAAGTCTAAGGAAGCCAAACCTGCACCAGAGTTGTGGAAAAGAACTCATAGCTTAGACGTGAAACAGTCTAGAGCAGCGGTTAATTAAAATCTTCCTGATATCATATATAAAAACATTGACATCAACAAACTGTTTGTAAATGCCGATGCGCCAGGCCAGCTTTTCAAGTGTTCAACATAAATGTCAATGCTATAACCAGAGATGGAGCAAAGAGGATTGACCCTTAAATAATTAGGGAGGTTTCTTTCCTTTATGCACGCCAAATAGCGGACAAGATCTAATCTTCTTATAATCTAGACAAATATTAGTCAATACCCATTTGGATGAAGAGAATATTTTGATTACCTTAAGTGCAATCAAGGAATCTTTACATAATTTATCAGTGAAGATAATTCACATCCTTGACTTTTCTTTCTCGTTGCAATCACTATTGAAACCTATTCAATTCAAGACTGAATCTAGTTATATAATCTCACAGATGAGATTAGTCTGCGCCCATGTCAGGGAGCAGTTGGGCAAGCAAGGTAAGAGGAGCAGATGGAAGGCCCGCGGCCTCCAACGTTCAAAAACGCCCCAGAGAATCTGGCGGAATAGACAAAAATCTTAAAAAACTGGCGGTCACAATTTCCCCAGAGATACTCGCGTGGCAAGCACGATGCAACCAGTACATCAACACGCCACATTCCCAGCCACTCTCGTCGGTGGAATTCGGAGTCCATGTGTATCTGGACATCCAAAAAATGGCCTTTTGGGAAAAATTTTGTGAAGATGTACACAAAGTTTTCCCAACCGCGGTGTACATTGCACCTCACTCCATGTTGCGTGGTTGGCTGGACCTAGGTTTCAAAAGAAAAAAAGCATCAGACAAGGCTGCAGCAGTGCGCATAGTGGTCGACCTCCCTGAAGGGCAATGGGTCATTGAAACCAAATACACCAGATGGACAAAATCAAACCAAATTTTCCTCATGTTTGACTTTTTGCCTACTATGATAAAACGTGAAATTTTGGAGCAACACCTGAAAGATGGTCTCACCATATACAGTGAAATACAATCTTTTGAAATGCAACGCTTCATGCTGATGCCACACCTGTGCACCGGCAAAGCCATCGCAGTTCTGACCCCAACTGAGGAGATCATGAAGGACCTAACCCAAATCTCGCACTCCACTTTTCATTGATATTGCAGGGCATACCACCCACCTGTTCTGGGTGACCGTGGACAGCACGCCCCCCATTTGCACCCACTGTGACGCGTATGGTCATAAGGCGCACACATGCCCCATCAAGGAGGGCATCACATTCCAAGAGCACCCCTCAGCGGCCCTGGCCAATGGAGAGGCGCACTACTACCAACTGCAAGCACCAAGGAGGCTTTCCCGTGGGGAGCACAAGGCTGCTACCTATTGGTAAAGCCTATCTCCCCGCAGGAGTGGAAGAAGGCCAAGCAGGTCCATAGGGCCACGGCCAAGGAAGCGGGCAAGGCCACCACCGCTATCTCACACTCACAATGCCAGGAGGACATGGAGACCTTCGTGGCGGAAGCAACTCAGGAATCCATCATCCAATCAGATTGGAAAGCCCATGCCAAGTGGGCCACTCAATCTGAGGATCTGATGGGAGATTCAATCTCACCCAATCGTTGCACCCAAGCTCCAGTTGAAACTGACTTGGGACCTATCCCAACTGAAAAAAAATTTTTTGACCTGCTCGACGGTGCACCAAACTCATCCGCACCGCAAAAAATTCGTCCGACATCAGAAAACAAAAAGTGAAGGCCAAAGCCAATGTGACTCTTTCTGCAAAAATCAAAAAAACTCTGATAGCGTTGCTGCTAACACCCGCACTGCTGTGAAAGCCCGTGGGGACCTAGAAGAGGCTGGTGGGCCCAGGGGCCCACCCCCTCGCACCTAAGGTGCAATGGGGGAAACCTTCACTCTGGGGATGTTGAATATCGCCGGACTCAAGGCCTCCCCATCCTGGGCTAGGAAACTGAGTTTTTTACAACACAATTTACCCGTGGATATCCTGGCCATCCAGGAGTCCCACTGTCCATGAGGTTCTGAGGAAGCTAGGAAAACAATGCTCCTCCCATCCCTATCCTTTTGGTCAAAGCACTGTGGGGTGCTAATTTAAAAATAATTTTTTCAAATTCACACCCTCAGAAACATTTCTAAATGGCTGAGTGCTCGTCGTCACCTTCTCGTGGGCTGATGTAGCGCACGCAATTGTCAACATCTATGCCCCAAACAGTGCACACGAGTGTCAGGAATTTTTCTCATTGGTCAAATCCCTCCCGCTACCCCCTGATTCTTTCCGAGTTGGCGACATGAACTGTTGGCTAACCTCACCAATGGACTGGTGGCCGCCCTCACCCCACGCCCCACAGGGTCATGTAGAACTACGCGTTCTAAAAGCCACCCTTGGGTTAATGGATGCGCTGCCATGACATGCCTCACTGCTTGAAAACTTGACGCGTCCCCACGTCCATAATGGCCAATTAAGGTCCATGACCCGCATCGACCTTATTCTAGCACTGGCGAAATTATAACCCCACATCTCCCACTTCAAAACAATGAAAATGGAATTCTCCAAACATCGACTGGTCATGATAACATACCACTTACCCATCACAGTTGCAAAGGCCCCACATTGGTGCAAAATCCGCCCCCCCTGAGCTCGCGTCACCAGGATTTTCCATGTGGGTGTTAGAGGCAACTTTGGCGGAATCATTTGTTGCACCATTTTGCGCGGACCCCATTTCCACATGGGCAACTTTCAAAGAAGACACCATCCGCCACTATTGGCTTCTCTCCTCCAGATGCTCACGAGCCACATCGGTGGTTATATCGCGCGCGCTGGCAGAATTGGCCCATTTGGAGTCCAACATTTTAGCCACAGGATATAGCCCTGCATAGGGCCGGAAGTGGGCGGAGGCAGCCGCCCACCTCAACGCACTTGAAAGGCAACACAAACATTGGGTTTGTGTCCAATACAGGGCCACACGCATCACTAAAGGCGACAAGTGCACCGCATACCTCTTTAAGAAATTTTTGCACCATGCCAGAGTGTGGCCTGCACACAGGTGCAAAGATCGGATAATTCCATTGTGGACACACCAGCCGAAGTGGCAATCAATATGCAAAAATATTACTCCAAGTTATACTGAGCTGATCCAATTCAGCCGGCCAAAGTGGCAGAATTTCTTGACTGAGCTCATATCTGCACCAATTTCCAATACCCAGAAATAATGAATTTAATTACTCTGAATGAATTATGGACAGCCATTCGCGGTGCGCCAAACTGAAAATGCCCAGGCCCAGATGGCATTCCATATGATTTCTACAAAAAATATTTTAAATATATATCCCCATTGCTGCTAGACTCACTCAACCAAAGCCTGTTGGAAATGCGCCTCCTACCAGGAGGACATGAGGCCTTTACTGTCACACTCTTCAAGAAAGGGGATAGGCTTGACTTAGCCAACTGGCGCCCCATTTCTCTAACAAACACAGACACCAAAATTTTAACCAAAATCATGGCTAACCGTTTAGGTACTGTAGCATCTGCCACCATCTCCCCAGAACAATTCAGTTTTATCCCCAGAAGGTCAATTTGGGATAGCATGCACTCCGTGGCTAATGCATGTCAGTCCACAGCATCAGGAGCACTGGTATTCTTGGACCAACAAAAGGCCTATGATAGAGTAAACTGGGAATACCTAAGGGCCTGCCTCCATCAATTCCGCCTAACCCCCGCTTCATCAACTGGGTGATGCTGCTCATGGAATCTGCAACAATGGCGGTGCATGGCCCAGGCTTCCTAACGGAAGTAGTCCGCCCTCAAAGGGGCTTGTGACAAGGGGACCCCCTCAGCCCACTCTTATACAACTTCAGCCTTGACCCACTACTGCGAAATGTGAATGCCCACTCACTGGGGTCCATGTGCCAGGCCAAACCCCAGTCAAGATGATGGCATTTGCAGATGACTGCATGGTGGAGGTGTCTAATAATAAAGATGCACGCACGCTTGAAGCCCTCATCCAGGAATATTCCCGGGTAAGCAACGTGACACTGAACGCCTCCAAAACTGAAATCATCCTCCTTGGTCGGTTTCCGAACTTCTGGGCCCCAGCAATTAGTTCCCAACCAGGCCCATCTGCTCGCCCACGCACACGCCTTACTAACTCAACACACACCACTTCACTGGTGCTCCCCTTCGTGCCACGTCCTACCATAGGACTGGTGCACCATCTGGGCATGTGGATGGAGGCAGGCGGATATGCGTCAGCAGTAATGGAGTGCCATATACTGGACAACGTGACGAAGCAAATCGCCTCTCTAAGAGCCCACCCTACTACCCTCACTGGCAGGGTTGTTCTTGCCAACTCTATGCTCCTATCCAAAGTCTGGTTTGGAGCCCACGCCATCTCATTCTCCCCAAGCTTCTTCAAATCCCTGTATGCCTTGCTGCAAGGATGGCTTTGGTCAGGCCGCCCTCCACCAGTACGGCTAGAGGTCATGTTTGGCCCTCATCATCAAGGTGGCATGGGCCTGCTTGACTTCAAAGCCCATGCTGCCAGGATCCTGGGCACCTGGATCGCGGCCATCACCGCTCCTACACTCCCATCCCAACACTGGTCCTGCACAGCCCACTCCAACTTCTCCTGAGCCTTGGGCCTCAACAATCCATCAAACCCCCACTCCCTGATAAAATACCTCGCATCACACACATCGGCCACAGGTCCCCACGGGACTAAAACCCACTACAAACGAATCCTACTCTCCATGCGAAGCGCAGAGTGGAGAATTCATATTAGCAGACATACAACCCGAAGAGGCCGCCCCTCTCCTCAGTTCACACAAGAGGTACAGGGGCTACCCAACCATGATGGCGTGATCCCCATTCGGCCCCATGTCCTATCCAGGGTGGACTACCTGGACATGATGGACATCCCTTATTCCACTGAGACCCAAAAAAATATCTGGAAATATGCACACCATCCTCTGTTGCAGCCTCAAGTCCGCTCCCATGTGTGGCGCTACCTGAGGCGGATGTATCGTACAGCTGAGCGCTCTAACGCTTTACACTCATCCTGTGTCATGTGTATCCAGTATGGAACGCTGTTCCACCGCCTGGAGAAGTGCCCCACCTCTAAAGTGATATGGCGCGAAGTTCAACGTCTGCTGGGCCAGGATCAAGCGCATCCCTTCAGTCTGTCAAGAGATATGTTTGCTCTATCAATGGCCTCCTCCCTTCCACCCTCCCTCCGTGCTCTGGTGGTTGCAATCGCCATGTGGACCATCCACACGATTGTCTTGGATGCCATCGCAGGTTCCACCCCCACCCTCCCAGAAACTGTCCACATATTCCGGTCTCATTTGGTGGACCACTTTCAAGCGTGGATGTTTGGATACCTCCCACTGCGTCGCTGACAGCTGGTCTCCTCCTGGTTCCCAATCTTGTTCATCAAATCAGACCCCTTCCTCCACACGTGCTCAATAGTGGCTACGGCCCCTTCACATGTCCCCTCCCCCTCCCCATAAGTGGCGTTCCCGCTGGCAACAGGAGATAGCATCGCTTCTCTGGGGTGCCTCCCCTGGTACTAAGTTTTGTCTTATCTGAGTCATATTCGGAAGTGTCCATCCCATGGTTGGCCTTCCCCACAATAAATTGAGTTAAAAGAAGAATTTCTATTTATTACTATAAATTGACAATGCATTGATTGGGAGAAGCAAAGTATTTCTCTGGAATGGATTTAATATCAGGATATTAGCAAATCATTTTTTCAATGAAGATCATGAAGAATGCACAATCATTACTGCTTGGGGGCTGTATCAACTGATGAGGAAGCCCCAAGGTCTAAGTAATGTGCCTTCGAAGTTCTAGAGGGCCATGGACGCCATCTACATGACCTGATGTTGTCCTACGTCATGGTGTACTTAACAATATAAATGTGTTCAGAAGCCTTTTACTGACCATTTACGCCGTTTGGAAGAAGTCTTCAAGAGACTGTCGCAGCTAACTTGAAGACCAAGCGGAGGAAGTGCCACTTCTTCAAGAAAGAGTTGGAATATCTGAGATTCGATATCAACTCTAGTGGACTGCAGCTGAAAGCCCAGAAAATTAAGGCCATAGAGCAAATGGCTGTACCAAATTGTCCAAAATATCAAAGGGTTCTTTAGAATAGTCAGATACTTAAAAAAATTCATACAGGTTTTTGTGAGAAATGACAAGCCCCTCATTCATTTTCCAAAGGACCCAAAAAAGGATTTGTTTGAATTAAGAGGTTCAGAGTTCTTTCAATGAATTATTCCAATTTCTAATAGATTCTTCAGTACTGAAATATCCAAATTTTGATCAAGGATTTATAATACAGACCAATTCATTGTTAACAGTGGTTAGTGCCATCCTAAGCCAAGTAGATGAATTTGAGGACAAACACACAGTAGCATATGTGATCCAGATACTATCAGCAGCCAAAAATATTTTCACAGTTAAGAGTGTGAATGCCTTGTGGTAATTTATTCATTTAAACAATTTTGAGTGTGTATTCATGGAATTCACTTTAAAGTGGTGATGAACCACTCCACTCTGTGTTGGCTGCACAATTTTAAGTGAACTGGAAGGATGACTGGCCCAATGGGCATTGAAGTTACAGGCTAACAACTATGATATTGTCCACCAAGTGGGAGCTTCTCATCAGAATGCGGATGGCTTATCAAAGTTACTAATGGTCCAAGTGGTATTCCAGCTTTTGAATGAGCTATTCCAGAGAATGGTTAAAAGAGAGATTGGGAATGATCCCTGAGAAATCCAAGGTGCGCTTTGGAAAGCAATAGAAATACTGAGACCAATGATGGACAATTTTTTTAGATGATTGACAGAAAACAATTAGTATTCCCAAGACTATAAGAATAAATAGCCATAGTTAAGGCTGCGAATAAGGTAGTTGTGCATGGAGGCCTAAGGAAGATGACCAATCATATTTTCCAGTATTATTACTGGGAGTCCAAAAACTATGATGGTGCGAATTATCTGCTTGTTGTGTAAAATGCCAGTTGCACAATTCGCACAAGAACATGACTGAATATCAGCTGCTCCGCCTTGATTTGCCTGACATATGGTCATCAATGTGATGGGACAATAACCATGAGTACAGGGGGAATCAGATATATAATAGTTGCAATTGACCATTTGACTAGTTGGGTCAAGAAGAAGGCCCCGGAAAAAGTGGATGCTACATTGACTGCAAGGTTTAACTTAGATCAAGTCGTATACTACCATGGTTCTCAACAAGTCTTGTTGAGTGACAATAGAACAATTTCACATTTCACATGATCCTTAGTTTGAATGAGATAATGGAGATCCGAGGAGTCATGCCAGTACCCTACTGGCTGGATATTAGTGGACTGGTAGAGCGGGTCAAAGGAACTCTGGCCATGGTGCTAAGGAAGCTGGTCGCAGGGAAAAATTCTTCATGAGAAACATAACTCACTTTGGTGATGTTTGTATAATATAAGTCATCATATGCGAAGGGAAAAATGCTGTTCAAGTTACTATATGGAAGGAAGGTTGCATTGCCACTGATATTATATTTGGTGGTGGGTCAAACATCTGGGATGAGTGCCAAGTAGTACTTGAACTCATTGCCAAATATCCTGATTAAAATGCAATACAAGAATTTTATACAACTTTAAAGAAAAGGATCAAGGCAAAAATGATGAATAAGAAGAACTAACCAGCCTTATCAGAATACAAATTAGGCGAAAAAGTTGCCTATTGCAATATGTATGGTTTTAGGAAGAAGAAACAAGCTAGATGAACTGTGGTCGGTCCAATTGAGATTATCACCAAGATGGTGATGGACTCCTCTTCCATCAAGAACCTCTTGGATGGAAGGATTGAAATTAAGTCCATAATAAATATTTAAAACAGTGGATTGAAGATAAAAAATAACCAAAAGAAGAGTTTCTATAGAACTGCTGAACCATTGAGATGGTTATGTACTGATTTTTTGTTAAGCCCAAAAATGTACCACTGAACCCAAAATTATGGTCAAGTCTTAAAAAATAAGACCTCTGAACCATAGAATACTGGTAGGTCAGAGTATACCTAGTAGCCAGATTGGGGGAATAAATAAAAAAGATGAACTTCTGAACTGAGTAAAGGTCATTTCCCATATAAAAAAGCATAAAAAAGATTGATAAAATATAATTTAAAAACATTACAATTATTAAAACCAAATAGAAAAAATAAATATTTTTATACTTTTTTATTTGATATCCTCAACTAGGGATAGATTTTGCCTACATTGCCTCTTGGGAGGGAGTAAGGATGTATTGTATAAAGAGTGAATAATTTGTTGAAATCTGTGTGAGATTGGACGCTAGCAGGGCTGGACCTACTCAAAGCCAAGTTCATTGAGCGAGGCTGATCCCCGTTAGAATGTGACAAGAGGAAGAGAGATGGAACAATTGGTACTTGCCAAATGTGATAAACCAGATCATGGAGGGAAGCAACAGAACAAATAGAGGCAGTCTGAAAATAACCCTGAGTAATCCTGACATAGCACCGGAGACAGAAGACTGGCCTTGAGCGCTTGCTGACAGGCTATATCAAGAACATTGGACATTTTAGCTGACATTTTGCAAGGGATACTAGGTATTGTTGCCAAATCATGCCCCTAATCAAAGCCATAAGGGGAAGGTACCAAAGGGACATTACAGAAATGAGATAGTGATTCAGGGAGCAGATGTCATCATGCAGATGATGACTACAAGCTTCTTGTATGTGAAAGCAGAATGAGCGATGGAAGCTGGGAGAGGCTGGAAGCTTCGTGGCCCAACTTTGAAGAACTTGGCGTTAATACAAAGGGCATAGTCTGAAATTGTCTATATCTAGATGTTTTCAAGTTCTGAGGGGTTCAGAGCTATTGATAGAGCCTCCGTTATTTGGGTACTCAATTCTGCGTAGAGGAGTTTGAAATGTTTGTGGTTTCCAATGGCCAGTTCATCTGACTGAACAGCTGGTTTGTAGAAGTGGCGAGTTGGAAAATGAACTCTGGAAGCAAGTCAGATCCAGCAATTAATGATCAATCAAGAGTGGAGTGCATTTCTTCAGAAGTTTTGACAATGATTATAGGAGTATCTTCAAATGGAGCTGAATCCAGGAGAAGATCAAAATCTAATTTGACGTATTGTTAACAGAGTGAAGATGGGTCATGAGTCATTTGAGATGATTGTAGTCTGGTTTTGTTGGGTTCATATACTGTTTCTGGTAGTTCTGAGGAAGGAATGGCTATGGGTACTTGACTGGGAGTATCATTCCTAGGGGGACCATAGAAGTAATTTTGTCATGAAGATCGACTCATCAGTTGGAACAGCCAAACATCTTTATCAGACAAGCTGTTGAGTAATTGCTAATACCAAGATTCCAATTTTTGAGATAAGAGCTGGACAAGAGGTGGGGTTGTTGTACTTTTTTTATTAGTTGACATTATGCACTTTGGTCTCAATTAAGCTCTAATTTTGGTGAAATTGATATAAATACTAATTTGATAAGCTATTGAGAGAATAATTATGAATGATATGATCAATGAAGTTATTATGAAAAAATAACAAGAGAAAATATAATTGAGCATTCTTAATTGTTCCATGAAACAAACATCAATGGCAGTGATCTCCTTTTGAGGACAAGGAGAAAGATCAGAAAATTGAGGACGCCTGACAAAGTATACTGAATATGACAGCAGGTATTATACCATGACCGGGGGGAAATGGAACTTGTGACTAGTATTGTCACAAATAAATTGATTAGCATAATGACAGAGGATTGTGGGGTCCACGCTCTGAGGAGGTGGTAGCAATTAGGAAGAGGAAGATAACTGAATGCAAAGGTTGTCCTGAGCAGCATTTAGTGCAGATTGACTGTGTTCCACTAGAACCCAAGAAATATTCAACCTGGTCTCTGAGGCTGTTATATTCTACCTTAATCCTATACTTGTTGGAAATCTAGGCAAGAGGTGGGATATGAAGGAATTTTGCCCACTTTTCAAGCCATCTAGATTACCATGGGTCACTAGGGGATAATTCTCTATGGAAAGTGAATTGGATATCAGTTCACACCAATTTCAAATTAATATGTTTGGGGGATTTTAGGTTACTCGTCAGGATCAGATCAATCAGGGATCAAACCGGGTGAATTCTAAAATCTCATTAGGCATAGTTGTTAACAAAATGGGGCATCTGATAGTTGAGTATAGATTAACTATCAGGTGTACCTATTGGGATGGTCGAGTCTTATCACAAAATTAAAAGGGGAATTTAAGGAATAGTTGCGAGGCGAGTGATAAAGCCTGCAACTAGTGAATCAATCAGTTGGTTCATGACCTGCTATAATTGGTAACAAGTCCCATTAACTAAGTAGGGCGCTCTCCAAATAGTTTTGGTTCACTGAGATCAGGTGGAAAATGCAAGGGACACGTTTTCTGAATCTTTGGTTTTAGGTCTTGAGGATATCTGACAAAGGAATCCTAAACATATGGGGAAGACCATCACTGATGAGATGATGAAGAGAAAGTCAATGGCAACGGCTGACGTTTCATAACTGAGGCGCCATCTGAAGATTAGGTGCCGAATTCCCTCTATAAATTCCATGATATTTCACTTTAATAAAAAAAACTCTGTTTTAGAAGAATTTATTATTGGTCTTGGATCTATTAATATTCTGAAATTATTGCTTTTGTGCTTTAATTGGGGACTCTTTATTAGGATAAAGAGTAAGGATCAAGGATCCTAATAAGGGAAGTTGAGCTTAGACAGGAATTACTATACTCTCCATGAGACCAGAGGAAAGGCCATAAACTTAGGGATCTGAGTGTGATTCAAGTTAGTAGGATAAGGGTATAAATCCCTACTGAAGACATAAATAATATTTCAAGGAGAAATACAGGTTAAGCGTTGGACCATAATATTTTATCTATTCAGCTACAGATAATGGTTTTCATACTTTTATCAATCAAATATCATCTATTATCAGACAATGAAAAGCGTGCACACATGAACCTTGTGCAGTTAGCCTCCTGGGAACTATCAATTGGTGAAATAACAAGGGTTTTAATACAAGGTTATCTAAGGTCCAAGTGGTGCACCATCAGGCTGACAAACTATTCCAGTGGAGATTGATAAATAGATTGCAAATGAGCCCCAAGAAATCCAAGATACGCTTCAAAAAGTGAAAGAAAACACTGAAACCCAGAATGAAAAATTAATCAAGACAATCAATGGAAAAAGCTTATTTTTCAAAATCATCTGAACAAGTGGTATTTACAATGCATACCAGGTTATCAGGTATTGAGGCCTGAGAAATACAACTGACCACATTAGCCTATGTTACTACTGTGAGCCTATCAACTATGATGTGGTAAATTATTCTTCTTGCTGTGTGAAGTGTCAATTGCATAGACCTTACACAAGAACACCACTGGTTATTGAACGGTCTTCCAAGTATTTGCCTTATATACAATGTCCATTGACATATTGGACCAATGATTCTGATTACTGGAGTGGTCAAGAATATAAAAGTTGTGATTGATCATCTAGCAATATGGGTCGAGATGAAAGAGCTATTAAAAGTAGATGCTACAAGTATTGCATGATTTATCCTAGATAATTTCTTTATTGGCATTAATGCGCGCAAGTCTTTTTGAGCAATAATGGACGAATTAAAAATCTCAAGTAATCACAAGTTTGAACGAGATATTGGGGATCAAGGAGTCATATCAGTTCCCTAATACCAGGAAACAAATGGACTAGTAGAAAGAGTGAACAGAATGCAGGCCTCAAAACTATGGAATTTGTCACTAGGAAAACTTCCACGTGAGGAACTTACTTCTGTTTGGTAACATTTGCCTACAACATCAGCCACCATACAGCGACAGGAAAATTGCTGTTTGAATTGATATACAGACGAAATGCCAATTTACTGCTGATTCTATATTTGGCAGTTGAACCAACATTGGGGATGAGTGCTAAGCAGTACCCACAACGATTATTGGATATCCTGATTGATAGCAATAACAAGCATTTAATCTGAACTTGAAGAGAAAATCAAGTCCAATTTGACAGACAATAAAAAACGGACCAGCGCTATTCAAACCATGCAGGCGATAGGGTAGACTATTGCAATGTATGGCTTTAGGAGAAGAAAAAACTGAATATGTTGTGTTTGGGTCCATTCAAAATTAGCACCAAGTCGGCAATGGATGCATATACCATCAAGAACCTCACATATGGAAGAACAGTTGACCAGGTACATGAGAAACATATAAAGCATTGGACCCAAAAAAATAATGAATTGGTCCTGATTGACTGCTGAACCATTAAAATAGTTATTTCATGATATTTTGGTTAAGTCCTATAAAAAGACAGCTGGACCAAAAACTGGTTAAGTTTTAAAAGATAGAACCTATGAACCATATAAACTGGTAGGTTATAATACCTAAGAATCAGTTTGGGGGAAAAATAAAAATATGGACTTCTGAACAGAGTATAGGATAAGTCTCATAAAAGAATAGTAAAACAAAATAAAAATAATAAAATATATGTAAAAAAATTTTTTAATGTATAATTTATATTTTTTATTTATCTATCCTCACCAAAAGGATGATTCTGCCTATGTCATCTCTTGAGTGGAATGAGATTGTGACAGTAGAAGTGAAAAAGCCATTGAATCTATTAAAAGCAAACACTAGTAAAGTTAAATTCACCCAAAGCCAAGTTCCTTGAGCAGAAGCTGAGCCTTGTGAAAAGAGATTAAGGAAATAGGAATTTAATATTAAAAAGGGCCAAATGCAATACTCTGGATTAAGTAGGAAAACAGCAGAAAAGGAATAGGCAATCATTGAATAACTCTAAAAAATCTTGATATGGCACCAGCACTGGAGACTAGTCTTGAGTGCTAGCTTATGGGCTTCATCAAAAACGCTGTACATGTGGCGCAGCATGGTGCAAGGAATACTGGAAGGAGGTTTCCAAATCATGTCTTTAATCAGAGCCATTAAGAAGAGATACCAATCAGAAGCACCAGAGAAAAGGCAGTTATGCAATGAGCAAACGTCATCCTGAAGGCGATGGCTGTGAGCTTTTTGGAACTAGAATCAGAAAGAAAGGTGGAAGTTGGAGGAGGCTGGAAGCCTTGTTGCTTAATTGTGAATGGATTGGCCTGCAAAACAAAAAGAGTAGGCTGCACTATCATACTCAATTATGTTTGAGAAATCAGAGGGTTAATATCCTCAGCAAAGGTCTCTGTTACTTTGCTTCATAAATATACATATGGGAACTCGAAGTTTTCTTGATTACTGATAGTTAAATTGGTTGAAAGTGCCGCTGGATTAAAAATATTGACCAAACCAAGATAGGAGCTCTGATTTTATCAGAGCTAGTATAAAATGACTGACTTACATTGAAAGGCATCACTTCAATAGGCTCAAAAATTATTATCAGGTTAGTCAAGAAAGGAGCTAAATCCAGCAATTTTTCAAAGTCCAATTTATAACAGATGAAGAGGGTAAAATTGACAGTATTTGTTCGATATAGTAGCAACTATAGTTTCATCAAGATCAGATACCATCTCTGGTAATTCAGTGGAAGGACTACACACATGTGCTCAACTTAGATTATGGGTCCTGGTGGGACCATAGATGAGATTCCTGCGAGTATCACAACTCATTGATTGAAGAGGCGGGCATCTTTAGCAGAAAGATTTTCCATATATTGCTAAAGTCAGGAGTTAGAGGCATTTGACATAAGAGCTAGGCAAGCCAAGGGATGCTGGTCTTTTTATATTAGTTGACATTATCCACCAAAGTATAGATTAAACTTCTAATTTATTCTACTTTTGGTAGAATTAATATCTAAAATATAAATTAAGCTCTTTTAAAAATGAAAAAAATCAAAGATATGACATAAAAAGCTATTAAGAAAAATTTTTAATAAAAAATATATTTAATCATTTTTATTTTTGTCATAAGAAATACATTGATGGTAGTCCCACCTGCAAAGGATAAGGAGGATGATCAAGGAATCAATGACGCCAAACCAAGATCCTGTAAACAATAAAGGGTCATATAGCCCTGACTGGGGGAAAACTGGCTTTCTAGGACTATCATTGGAATGAACAAAATTACTAGACCAGCACAGCAGTGGGTTGTGAGAAATATGCTCTGCTAAGGTGGCAACAAGGAATATCGGAAGAGAACTGTAACCTAAAGGTTGTCATGAGTAGTGTTGAGTGTGGAAAGGGCTGTGCTCCGCTGGAAACTTGGAAGTATTTACCCTTGCATGAGGTGGCATTCTCCTGTCCCAGTCTTATTCTTGCTGAAGATTTTAGGCAATTGGGGGGATGTGTTGGGATTTTGCCCATATTTACAGCTACCTAGGTAGGAGAAACTTCCAGTTTGCTAGTGTATAAGTCCCACTAGCAATTTATTTGGATATCAGAAGATTTTAAATATCAGTCTAATAATGCTAGCAGATTTTTAGTTAATTCGCCAGGTTTAATCTACTGGGGTCTATCCATGAAGTTGCCTAAGATCTCATAGGGCATAGTTGCCAATGAAATTGATTCATCTGATAGTTAGTCAAAGATTAACTTTTAGATGTTTTAATTTCTGTTGGTTGGGTTTCATCACTGACTAGTTGGGAATTTATTTATGATTTAAGGAGGGTAATGCCGCCTGCAACTAGTGAATCAATTAGTTGGTCTGTGACTTGCTACAATGGGTAACAAGTCCCATATTTAAACAGTTTTCTAGTGAAATTTTCTTAGTTCACTAAGATTGAGCAGAAATGTTAGGGACACGTTTTCTTGCTCTTTCCGTTTTAGGTTTCTGGGATGTCTGATGGCAGACTCTTTAGCCCGATGGAGAAGACCATCACTTAAATAGACTTTGATTAGAACTTAATGGCAATGGCTGTTGCTTTCTTACTAAGGTGCCAACAAAGTTGTTGGGAGCTGAACTCCCCTATAAAATCTCTAAATTGTTATAAAGATAAAGCAGCTTTAACTCTAAACCCAACTTATATTAAGTACTATTCATTATTCAGTTTATTATTGTTGTAGTACAACAATTGTTGCCTCTTTCGTGTGATAAAGAGTAATGATCAGATATCCTTAGAAGAGATTCAGATCCTTGAAGTAAATTTCTGCTGACTGGCGTGATGGGAACTAGAGCCATAAATTTAAAATCTAAGAGTAGATTAAGTTCCACCAAAAGAGGGATAAAGTCCCTAATTGTCTTATTAATCTGTAATTCGTGGATCAAATCAAGTTTAGCGTTGGACTACCAATCAGATTGGTTTATTACAAGACTACATATAATAGCCTTCATATTATCACCCATATAACTAAATAAATATCAAGCAACGCGAACTGTGCACATAACTGAACCTGTGCAGTTAAATCCTGGAATTTATTAGGAACTTTCTCAAATTTTAACAGTATGTTAAAGGGGAAGGTGATATGTGTCATACATGTTGATCTTGTTCAAATGGATGTGGTACATGCAAGAACGCAGCATACCATCGACTTTTTATGCAAAAAACAATAGGAGAAACGATGGGGTAGAATTTCTGGAGTATATAACCCTTTTAAAACATAGACTCTAACCTACCTCCAATGCCTTGTCCTCCATTTGGTTTGGGATATAATGAGCAATTGATATTCACCAATTACACTTTCAGATAGAAAGCCTAGTCATACTCAGAATGAGATGGGAGACGATTAACTTTTTTGACATCAAAGATTTCTTTATATGCCACAAGCTCAAAGGGATAGTCAGGAGAAAGCTCCATAAGAGAAGGGATGTAAGTGATAGAACTTACTCCCATTTCACCAGCTAACGTATCAATGAGAGGAAGCTCCCCTATATAACTGGGTATTCTCAGTGATTAATAATTTGGAGTCCAAATTGATATTGGCCTGTTGTTAGAGCCACCAACACACACCCAGGGTAACTTGAAACAGTAGATCTGGAACTTCAGTAAAAAGATCACAAAAGCAGAAATTGTATACAGAAAAAGGGTTTGAGGCGCCTTACTTCATATGATTCTATTGGTGCAGAGGACACGTCCAACATAGATGAAACCATTTCAAGGTCTATATCAATACATTTTGCCATTTTTAAACTCATAAATTTACCCGCCACTCCAGTACCCACAATAGCGTCAATTGGCACCTTATAGGTTCCTAAATGTATTTCAAGAGGCAACAAAAAGTAGGCGTGATCATCTTTATTTGCAGCAGCATGAGACATGACCGGCTGAGAGGGGGTAGACACTGAGACATCAGTGGTACAAGGATATGAAAGGAGAACCAAATCATCAGTGTGAAGAATCTTCTCAATTGCAACTTGTTGCAACGCAGATTACACAGGAACCAGAGGGATAATGTAAATATTTCTCTTTATAGTAAGACTTAACAGAAGACACCTGGAAATCTAAAATGGGATGATGGTAGCAATGGGGGGAACGACATCAGTGAATGACAAGATGCCCAACCCTGAGACCAGGCTAGAACTTAACTCTGATGAAAGGAAGATGAGCCAGACACCTAGTACTCTATAATCCATTTTAAGACGGCCGATGTGAGATACACCCTTAGTACACTTCATACCCCACATGTGCACATTGATGTGTGGCACCAATGGAAATGACCACTGCAACACCTTCTCCAAGGAAACTAGCTGAAATTCCCAGGTAGGATTATTAAAGAATAGATTTCAGAGCTACTAAAACACTGCAATTAACACTTCCAAGGGAAGGCCAAACCTTGAGTATTGACCAGGAAAGATTCAATGAAAGAAGGCAAATTTGAGGATTCCGCGCACAAAGTGAAAACTCATTAGAGGTGTGCCTATTATTATACTGGGGTTTAGATCACTGAAGACACCAAACTTATTACAGTGGTAGAAACTTCACCTTTGTTATCTTAACGCATTTTAAAACTGTTTCAACTGGGACTCCATTTGGGCAATATAAATACAGGTGGTTTGCACTTCATATAGGTACAACTGAGAAAACAACGTACCTCCTAATAAACTTAAAGCTTGACAAATTTATAAGCCTTTATCAAAGAAATTTTACCTAAATCTGCTATAACTATAAAAGGTACTGCTAGCTTATTAATCCGTCTTTAAAAGTGTCGTTCAGAATGTGCATTGCCTTGTATATCCTTTTTCACGCTGGGACAACCCTTTTAATATTTTCAACTCTAGTCTGTCAGCTTATACATAGCCCCTGGCCCTTCTAGATTTTTCTTATGGTCCACTAATAGCAAAAAATTAAGCTTTCTGAAATATAACATTGTTTTTTTAAGTACTTGCACATCTTATTATAGTCTTTTCAGTTCTATAGCATTTTCAAATGTTTCATTTGACTGGTAATGTTTAAGAAAAATTTAACATAATGCTTATGGTAATTTTCAATTAAGTGAATGTAACTGGTTTGAGGAACTGATCAAGTGGTTAAAATTTATCTGCCAAAAATTAGATTCATAAGAATTATACTTAATTAAAGCTTAAAGTTGTGATAAAAACTACTAGTGAAATATGTGATGGCAAATTGATTGTAGTTCGCTCTGAAAAATGATTTAGATAGAGGAAAAAGAATAAAGCGAGGTCTATAGGTTATTGGGAGTAATAGGGCTGGTGGCGTATCCTTTTTGGTCAAACCCAAATCTCAACATTCCCCCACTTGCAAATATAGGAAACTGACGAATTGCCAGTGGCCAGTGGGCATAACTCATATTATTGTTTGAATAAGCCTGGAGTTTCCGCGCTTTGATGGAAACACTTTGGGTACTTAGTGTGTAGAGGGTTGATGATATGTATTTTAACGGTGTCTTTTAGAGTATATACATAATGGTTGAAGACTTTACTATAATCTTGAATGGCCCCTTCCAGATATATTCCAGCTTGCTCATCCTACTGAACCTATGGTATATCATAGTAGAGCACTTGCTCTCCTATGCTAAGGAAGGGCATGAGATTGCGGTTCTGATTGTTGCGCTCCCTGTATTTCATTTTCAGGCCAAAGCGTTAGATTAGGCCTCAGTTTAACGCCATATAATCGTTTGAGCGATAATTTAAAGTATAGACTGGTAGTTGATCCTTTTACATTAATGTAGGAGTACAGGATTAGTGGATGAGCGGGTTAGTGCTTGTTAGGAGTAAGAATGTTGACATTACTGTGGACAAGTGGAACGTTATGTTATATTCAAAAGCAGAAAAAGCAGGCTAAGATTTTACCCGGTCTGTTTCCCTAACACTAGTATTTGTAAAGAATATTAAAGAGTTGTTGACCTGATCAAACATACCAATGGTTCTGTGCTATGGCGTCAACAGGACCCTGAAGACCCTCATTAGACATTTAATTATGTTGATAATCTGTGAAGTGAATTTAGTACAGATATCTGCTAGAAGGAATTGGGGAACTTATGTTTGTAAGTAATGTTCTCTTTTTTTAGCACTTGTGGTGCCCAACCCAAACTGGGAAGCTGCCACGCATCTTTATTTGCAAATGGGCCAAACAAAGGCATTATTAGAGATACTAAAAGTTTTCTAATTGCTTCAGTTATCAGCTTAATAAGCCATATCAGAAGGTGAGGAAGCTTTGGGGTAACTTTTTCCAGAGTGTAAATAATCTCTAAAATAAGTTTTGGCATTATTCGCAGTCCATAAAGCTTTGATTGGCTTGGCTTCAACTCATTTTTTAATGTGATTGATGGCCACCATGTTATATTTAAATTCTCCACTGGTGGTTAGTAGCCCAAGACGTTGGTTGACACAGTGTTAAAAGTAAGTTTGGTTTTACCGTTTTGATACTAGGTGCATTTACAATACAGCACTTCTTCTTGGAACTCATAGCACCAGCCAAGGGATTCATGAACATTGAAATGCATCGATTACCAGTGGTAATATTGATACTAATTATTGTATGGCCTCTTTACGCCTTGTCCTGTGGCTTTGTGGTTTATGATGATCATATCTGTACACTTGGTTGGTCGTGGTATGATATAATTGTGGCCTTTATTAGTTTAAAAACTTTTCTGTCCCTGATGTCAATGTTCCTCATGAGTAAGTTCAAAGTGCGTTTTATTTCTTATAATTGTTATCATATAATCATTGTTCAACATCTTGTCTTAAAGACCATTTTCCATATTGGCGATTAAGGCAACTGTAGCTAGCCTTGATAGTACATCCACTTTTTGATGCTTTACATTAAGCCAGTGTTTAACCTTAAAGTAATATGCCTGCAAATTCAGCACCCAGCTGTCTAGGCGTCCCTCTTTTTCCTTAAGGTTCTTTGGCCACCATAGAAAGAAATTCTAGTTACCATATTGAAGTTCACTTTCAAAAACTCTTTTCCAATGAAAGTGGGCTCCGCTAGTGTTCTAGGCCAACCAGTATGGAGACAGGCTGACCTTTGCTGTGCCTTCTTCATAGGCGTACCAACCCCTACAAGTCCACGTCCATTCCACTAACTCAGCAGACTAACGACTTTACCTTGGCCCCAGCCCCTCTTGGGTGTGCCCGGAAAGTCTATCCCCCATCCTGGGCATCTATGGCCCTAACGCGCTGCACCACCCTCATGGCTGATGGCCATCAGCCCATCATCGTTGGAGATTGGTTGGCCAGGTTCCTGTCAGAGGTCCTTGTAGGGATTAGGTATGTGAGCTGGAAGCGTCAGCCACTCCAGGAGCATCACCTCACACCTATCTCAGGGATCTCCTGTCCCACCCCTACCCACTTTGGTGGTTATTGATACTTCAAATAAAGGTGGGCAAAAGAGGGATCTTTATTAAAAGGGAATGACGACTATTTATACACTAGGCTACTGAGTCTATTCACAACCCATCGGCCATCTAAGACAGAACTTCAACAAATTATCAGTTTTCTGCAATACTGATTCCCTTATAATCCATTTTTCCTGAACACCAAATATTACCTCAACCCATCCTTGGCATGATTTTCTGGTCAGTGAAATTTATACTTCTATAATAAGTATATTTTAGCATCCTTGACATAAGCACCAGTACTTAGATTTGGGGCAGCGAAATTATTGTCAGACGCTTAGTAACGAATACTTTAGATTTCCAAAAAAAAATCCCCAAAATGACCCACGAATGGCAGTCAACATTAAACTTGAATTTCACTGAACCTTAATGATTAGTTAACTAATTGAGGATCCTCATCATAAGTTACTGGTACTCAGATTTGGGGCAGCAAAATCATCATCAGACGTTTGATATTAAATACATTAACTTTCCACCACAAAATCCCACAATGACCCATGATTGACAGTTGGTGTAAATCTAGGATTCCGCCAGACCCAAATGATTAGTATTTAATCGGTCAATATCCTTGGCCTTAGTTTCTGGTGTGACATTTGAATAACATTAATATTTGGGATTATCCCTGATACTTCAAAAGGGCTCAACCCACACAAATGGGGAGCACTAATTAGCAAATATACCGTAGATATAATATCAAACTAGTGCTATTAGCTTGCAATCACGCCCAAATAACTGACCCCCAAATACTGATAATATTGGGAGGAATCTATCTGGTTAATTTTTGACATTTCCCCCCGCTTAACCAGATGTTATACCTCCAGCCTTTCAACCTTATGGTGGGCCAAAATACCACAGCGTCCCCTCCAAGGAGCTCTTGTTATGAACTGGTGGCTCTCGCCACCTCCTAAAATGTCCTCCAACTACTTAAGCAGCCCACCAATGAAGCCCTCTGTAGTGAGTATTACTGTTATTATTTTGGTAATATTGGAGCTACGCCAAAGGGGTTTTGCACAGGGTTAAGCCCACTGAGCAATAGGACTAATGATATGAAGATTGTAGTCCTTGAGACAAATTGATAAACTTCAATAAAATAGTGAGCAATTGCCCTGACGCTTCTTTATTTAAATTTAATATCTACAGTGGATACTTGCTGTTCCTCTCTACCTTTTCAACTAACAATCCTCCTCCTTTAATCATCCCATCTCGCTTATATATCAGAGACTTTGATTGATACTGTTCCTTGTGCTTAGAATATTTGGTTCAGCTATACCCATTGGCTCTGGCATCATATGGTATTCATAAATTCCCTATCACCTTAGTTTGAGTCAATCCACTCAGTGTTTGTCAAAAGTCAACATCACCTTACCGCTTTATTTGGAAGCGAAATGACTACCCTTTCTGACCCAATAACGCCTTATCCCAAGGCGCTCAAATATGTGTACTCAACAAATCATGGTCAGCAGATTCTAGTCAATCCTCCATGGCTATTTAGGCTTATCATCCAGTCATATCAGGAGAACAACATTCACTCTGTGGACGTAAAACTAAATTGCTTGTTTGTGTAGATCACCACATAACTTTTCTTTTCAGTAATGGTGTAATTCCACTTGTGTATGTCTAGCATCAAACTGTTGTAAGCTACGGGGCGTTCTACTCCTTCATTGTAAAGTTGGGATAAAACCGCTCCTATGGTGGTGATAAAGTTGCGTCCATATGAATTACAAGAGTTTATTTAATCTGGGAACACATAGTACCAGCGGTGTAGTAAGACAGGTGCAAAGTTGGTCAAAAGCCAGCTGACAATTTTGCGTCCATTTAAATGGTGTTCCATTTTAAATAGGTGTAATAGCAGCTCCCCAGTTTGAATAAAACCTTTTATAAGCCGCAGGTAGTAACTGACCATCCCAGGGAAAAGCTTAATGTCACATTTTCTTTCTGTCGTCCTTATCTTCTCACCTGCTCTATCTTGGCCAATTGGGGTTACAGGTCCTCCTTGTTAATTAAAAGACCCAAATACTCAAGTTGTTCTTGGAAGAAGTTATAATCTATCGTGCTTGACTTTCAAGTTAATGGCCGAGAGCCAGCGGAATATCTCCTCCAGGTGCTGTAAATTTTTGTTGAACGTTCTCAAGAAGACATTTATGTTTTTAAAGTAAACGAAAAACAAGAGATTTTCAAGTCAATCATTATGTTGTACTTACCTTTTGAAACATTATAGAGACATTAAATAACCCTGTGGATTTCGCGTTGGTTGGAACAGTCCATGAGTCATTATAATGGCACAACTTTCTTGTTCTTTCAAAGGCATCTCTTTATTTGCCATTAACTAAAATTAGATCCATGAGTGATTATTACTTCTTTCTTCCAATTGTATGAGTGCATTATTAATAATTAAGAGTAGGTAGGAGTCTTACGTTGTTACATTGATGAATCGCCAGTAGCCAATTACCACTCAGTTATATCCTTCCTTTTTCTTTAGTATTAAACTAATGACGCCCATGGTCTTTTAGATGGTACTTTTATTCCTTTCAGGCCCAGATGATAAATTTTTTCATGGATGATCTTATCTGCTGCCTTAGATTGGCGGATGGGATGGAGACATATCAGTGGGTGACACTGGTATCAATATGATATAATACGTCCTCAGCACATCCCAATTTAATTCATCCAATGGTAAAACCTGTTTATATTTTTAAATCAGGGTAACGTCCATTCCTTATCCTCTTCCGTCATACTGATTAGAGATTCATGAGGTATGACTGAATGGATGGCCTCATGATTTTATAAATTAACCTAAAATCTCACGTGTTATGATATATATACGCTT
The DNA here is from genome assembly GCA_022478985.1 of Massospora cicadina. Taxonomy (NCBI): domain Eukaryota; kingdom Fungi; phylum Entomophthoromycota; class Entomophthoromycetes; order Entomophthorales; family Entomophthoraceae; genus Massospora; species Massospora cicadina. The sequence goes on along the minus strand of JAKSZP010004085.1, from coordinate 82,562 downwards.
TACGCTTCCTTCATCAGTAGAATGTGAAGGAATGCAATAGTTTGATGCCTTTTCACTTGGATCAAGTATAGATAAATGTTATCAAGTGATATGCTAATTTCTTCTAGATCCAAAAGAAGCCTTAGTGCTTCAGTTGATTCTTGGTATGAGCAGAGATTTTCTTGAACACTTTCTATATAAACCTTGTGGTAACTTCAGGTCAATATCCACTTTGCTATAGCTTGGTGGCCATGCGGAATGGTCACATGGTGGCCATCTTTATGCGGAATGCCATCTAATTTGAAAATTTAATGCAGTGATTATCAAGTGTGGCTGTGCCCTTTTTTGTAGCTGAAGCGTATGATCTCATCTTAGAAAGGCTGTGTTAAAAAACAGCATAATTTGCATCTGCATCTGCTAGTCTCTTCTCTGGTAATGCAATGAAAGTTTTGTCTGAGAATTGTCAGATTATTCTTCTCAAAATTGTTTTTGCCACCATTTATTTTTATTAAGGAGGTTCCAATGAGTACATTATAGTTGTTTTTTTATGGTTGATTGTAGTATCTGCCACAAAGAGCAATCCAATCTTAATGGCATCACATTGTAGGACCCAAGGGAGTAGTTGAGTTGGGTCATGCAGTCACATTCCTTGTGATGATCAATATCTGCTGATATTCCCAGTTCTTACTAGTTTAGTAAATACAATACTAATAGGGGCTCTGACATCTACTATTGCCCTAATTAATGCCTTCACATACTAATATCAACAAACATACACTCATAATAGTAAAAATCAGCGGTATTATTAAGTGAACGTTGAGATTAATGGCCTGATCCATGCAGGATTGTAATTCACCGCAATGTAAGGCGCTAGTTTTTTAACTTTAATAAAGGGATAACCACACTAACCCCTTCTAAAGTTGGCATATCACTTGAAGCATAATGCAAGTCGTACTGCTCCAGCTTCTGTTTGTAGGGCTTTGATACTACTTTGGCAGCCTGGACTATAGTTTTCCTCAGCAGAAGAGGATGGTGACCATTAATACGTTATCAGTAATGTTGGATGGTGGGGTAAAGGGAGTTGAGGCATCAAGGTTAAGATTAGAGATGTGTTGGAATCTGGCAGTAGATTATCCCATTATACTGTCCTGTACAATTTTTTCCTTGGGTTTCAGTATCCACTTCTCCTATATGATGCCCTGGGTATTGGTCCCTTGGAGTGGCATTGGTTGGCGTAGTGTCCATTTATCCTGCATTGGTGACACAAGATAAGAAATATTCAGTTCTTCAAGGTCTGATGGTATTCAGGCGGTTCTTTTTGGCGTCCTGCTGGAAGGGCTTGCTACTGATTAGATTATCAGATACCTTTTATTAAGTGCATCAAAGGTTGCAGTGCAGTGGCAAAGATAATTCACCATAGGTGCTATGTTGTATTTGTCATTAACACGGGAACAATGACTCAGTACAGATATTTGAATGGTTTATAGGCGTTCAATAAGTCAATCTGAGCATTTTAATCGTTCAAGATCTTTGCGCCATATAGCACCTGAGCCTCAAGGTAGAAACATAGAGCTCAATAAGTTATTTATTATTCCTGAAGGAGACGTTATAGGAAGGTATCTTGTGGTTATCATCTCCGCCCCACTGAATTCCACTACAGTAATGTTCTTAGCATTCTAGTAAGACATTCCATTTTCACTGATTTTGGCATTACCAAATTCTGACTCTCCAGGTCCACTAAGTCCATAATCATCGCCATTTTAGCTTTGTCACTCGCTATCCATGCTAAAATAGAATAATCACTTGGTAGTGTATTTTTCTGTTATCGTAAGACTTCATTAATTTGATATAGTTGAAGCTGAAACTGGTAGCGTTTGAATTAACAGCTAAGGCTTCATGTCGCGTTTGGTAAGTCTACACTTTTTTATTTGTTTCAAATTAAAAGTGATTTAATGAGGATAAGCTGGCAGTGGGCATAGGCGAGTGGGTGTTTTGTCACAGTTGTCTGAAACAATGGGAATGGTGCAAGGGGGAGCTAACATATTATCAGTAATAGTTGATCTGTTGAGCGTAGGTATGGAAGTCATGACCAACAGAACGTCCTTCAAGGATACTCCATATATATCAGATTCTGAGTTTATTGGACTAAACTCATGCGCATAGGTGATGATTTTCTTCAAATTCTGGGTGGGAGAACCCCACTTGCGTTTTTCAGATTTCGCCTCTAATCCTGCCCCATAACTGGGTCTAACTTGTCAAAAAGGTATTAGCGCTTGTCCTGCTAAGATTTGCAGCCTCTAATAACTTTAGTTCTTGTCATGGTGAGTTGGGTTTCAGAGTGACATTTTCTTCACCAAGACATGTAATTCTCAGATCATAAATTTGACCACGTTGTTCATCAAACTGATCTCTCCATATATTTGGTTGGAAAATTTATGGCGTCAGTCAGACGATTGTAGAGGTTGTTGATTCTGTTCTTAATAAGACGGAAACTATTCTAGAAATCTCAAACCAAATTGTAGTTAATGACCACTACTCCTGGAAGGCGAACGAACTGTTGGTCCAGGTCCTCCACCAACAGCTGGATGGTTTGATCAAACTTGGCATGAGCCTCTCGATTGACAGCCTCTGATGCATAATGCCCTCCACCTCTATTTTCAGATAATCATTGACCTGGAAAAGGTGATATGTCACGTTAAATACGCATAGAGGGGATGATCAACATTGGTCTAGCACCTCACCAATTATGCTGGTCAGATTGGCTTATAGTTGTTTTACAAGTCGTCCACAGTGATGAGCTGCCCATATGATGTTGGGTGTGTAAGACAGCAATGTGAACTTCTTGAAAGTTTTTCCAGTCAAGGTGATAAGTAGCTGGTTGTCTTTGAGGTGATTTTCTGAAAACTTGTCTAGTCCACTGAACTTGGTCTGTTACCAGGTAAGGATGAACTGATTTGGTGGATTATAGTATTATTATATTGGGTGATTGTTTAAAATATTTTTGACTGGGTAGCGAGCTTCTTGACCATGGCAGAAATTGACATCTCCCATAACAAACGATACTTTACATAAAGGTAGCCTTAATTTCTATAGCTTTGGAACATCCCCAAGTGTCAGGGAGAAGTTATATAAAGTTTACACTGGCCTGCAAGTCAGGATGCAAGAGCACCCAAGAGTTGAGCTTTAATACCAGAGGCATTGCTACTTAGACAAAGTTTAAATTGGCAGTGAAATAATTGATGAAGGAGAGCCAATGTGATGCAAATATAATGAACAACCAAGAGAAGTAACAAGCCGTTTATCTTCAGGGCCAATGGGCCTGGGTGTTGGAGTTGCAAGATCAGGGAAAAATTTATAGAGCATCAACTTGATAAGCCCAATTGACAGCAAAGAGAGCCAAAGTTAAAAAAATGACTGAGACGACTCAGTTAATGCAAGGCTCTTGGGGCCATATTTTAGATGTTGTAAAAACCGCGGGGTTTCTACTGGTGCATAGGTTCACTTAACTACTTTCTTTTGGGAATAAACATGATTTTGCTAATTGTATGAAGACAATTAGCCTAGTCAAGTTCAGATAACTGGGTAGCTTTGGCCCTACTCTGGCAATATAAAGGTTTAAGTGACTTCAGCCTCACTCTGGCAATATATAAGGATTTAAGTGATTTCAGCCTCATACTGGCGTTGACACTTAGACAGGAATACTTCTTCAAAACTTCACTTTGAAGTAAACAATCCATAATTGAAAACAATAGAGTATTCACAGTACTAATGTGTTTTTTATTAGTAGATTGAGGGAATATTTATAGGGTAAAATGATGAAGGACATGTGTTAGGGGTATTAGTGGTAACCACAAGATTCTCAGCATGCCTAGCCAACGAAAAGGGAAATCTATGAGGTTCTTTGAACGCCTAGCTGGCAGAAAAGGGAAATCCATGAGAGCCTCGGCATACCTAGCCAACAAAAAGAGATATTGGTTCATTTTTAGGAATTATTCCAGCAGATATCCACGAGGAATAGCGTAATTAAATCGCTATTTGTATCAGCCCACATGTTGGCTACCAAACCCAACGATTTCCCATGAGTAATTACCCATTTCAAGTCAATTTACTCATCTCTAAATTTGTTGGTAACAATCCCTGATGAAATTGGAATTATAATTCTCATTGGATTTGATCCTCTGTGAAATACAATTAATTATTTAATCAGTGATTACTGCCAATGTAATGGAATAATTGATCAACATCTCAAAGCTTAAATTAATAAGCTAAATTAATTAAATGAACCAGTTATCTTAAATTAATTGAATCTTAGATTATTTGCAAAGCTGGATAATGTGGTCATATTTTTTCCCACACATCCCCCGCTTGACCAGATTATTAGCTAAAAAATGCCTTCATTGAATAATTCCTTCTATGAACGAATCTTATCTAGTTTAGACAAAGTGGATGCCTCCCATTTTTGAGCGATGTCACAAACCACCCAAAGAGGTATCCTTTCTGGTCCAGTTAGATCCAGCCCCCCTAGTCAACTTGATTTGGCGATCCCCTCTTTGGCTCTTCCCACATGGTGTCAATTTCTGAAGAGGGTACAGGGTTGGCTGTTTCATTATAGCCTCTCATTCCTTCATCCCTCATTATCTTGTCGCCAAGCTCAATTTTGAGGCATTACTGGATTTGGCTCCCATTGTGCTAAATCAAGTAATTGCCCTTGAGCATAATGAAGCAATTTCTCCCAACTTAGATCAATCTTTCCTGATCGAGTCAGATCTTCTTCCCAAGTTCCTTTTCTGAATTGGCCAATTTTACAAACTGACTATCTTGTCTACCAAATTGATAATCAGTAATAACGAGCACGTCAAACTTCTGTATCATGAACTTCAGGGTAAATTGACCGAGGCACTTAATATCTCTTTCACGCCTCATGACCTTGATAGTTTACTTGATTGGGATTCTGCCTCCTTTGCACTCCAATTTGCAGGGCAAGTACTTTGTACGTGGGCTACTTCACTCCCCGTGTCACCAAATTTTCACCTTTCCTTTCCCTTCCAGTTTCAGGAGGCCCACAGCCACCGCCTTCAAGATGCTGTGCGCTGCCTGCATGATTAATATGTGATTTGGACTATTTGGCAATATCTTCCATCAATGGTAATATTTGGCAGTATGGTTTGGCAGCCCTTGCATATTTCCCTTGTTCACTGTTTTCTCATATGCCAAGTGTTCTTGATGAAGCCTATTGTAAAGTACTGCAGACAGCTTCCGGCGCCTGTGCCATATCTAGATTACATGGACCTGTTTGCAGATTGCATTTTCTTGCATTGCTGTTTTTCTCCCCAATCCAGGGTTTCGCAACTTGCTGAACATAATTTCCCCATTACTCTTCCCATTGTTGCATATTTGAAGAATCCACCTTGAGTCCAAAGAACCTGGTTTCAGCTTGCTCTATACCTTGCATGTATCCAATCTTAGATTGACTTTGGTGACCTCTTTCACAACATTGTCATTCAACCTCCCTCCCCCCAGAGGCGTCAAAGAAGAGCTCCAATTTGCAACCTGTGGCAAAAATAAATAAAAACTAAATATATTTAAAATAACTCTTTTTTGATCCATTTTTTCTATCTTTTCTATTTTTTTATTTTTTTCACACACATATATATATAATACCATTTTTAAAATAATTTGCTGTGTACTCTATTTGTCACATGACCATTGGATATATTTTTGATCATGTAAGCATCATTTGCAATTTTTGCAATAACCTCAGACAGTCCTGACCATAACGCATCTAACTTATTTTGGCAACTGAACCCATGAATATTGCAATAGGCTACTTGATCTCCAACGGTAAATTCCATAAGAGTGGATCAACTCTTATCATCAGCTTTTTTGGCCTGAATCCTTCTCTTGATCGTTGTATCACAGGCTTGAGATTGAAGATCCACTATTGTGTTCGTGAGTTGATATAGATATTTATCCGCGCTCATCACCAGAGTTGGCTCTACTGCTGAGAACTGGCGGCAATTCTGCTCTATGACTGTATAATAATTCAAACAGCTTTTTTCCTGTCGCCAAATGGAGACTGATATTATATGTAAAAGTTACTAAACTTAGATAAGACGCCCAAGATGACGCTTTACCCAAAATCAGCTTCTGTAGCGTAGCAGCAAGTGTCCCATTGAATCATTCCATAACTAAGTTCATTTCAGGCTAATAGGGTGTAGACACTACCCCCTTAATTCCCATTAGTTCATTCAGGCGTGGAATTATGAATGAGGTAAAATTAGTCCCGTTGTCACTCAGCAACTCTTGGGGACACCCATGTCAGTATACCACCTGCTCCAGGATGAATTTGGTGGTACTTAGGTCATCTTCTCGACTCAAGGCTTGAGTTTTGACCCATTTTGTAAGGTGGTTGATCACTACTATTATGTAATGTACCCCACCTATACTCACACTTAGTGGCCCCATATCATTGATTGAAACCGTGTGCCATGAAAACTCTGGCTTCATTAATTGGTATATTGTTACATTCTTATGAGGCTTATGGATCTGACATTCCATGCAACAGGTGATATAATTGGTAACGTTGAAACTCAGTGACTCCCAGTATTGCCAGATATGTTTGAGTGTCTTCTTTAACCCACCATGTCTGACGACCTTGTGGGCAGCCCAAATTATCTCAGTGTGTTCAGATGTTTAAAAAATAAAAGCCTCTTTTCATTCGTTATTTTGACAATTGTCCATTAAAAGTTCAGTATTTTCCACTGCCTTCTTTAACACTTTTTGAATTTCGATTGGCTCTTCCTGTAATTCCCCATGGATCAATTGCTTGAATAGGTCATCAGCATGATCTTACACAGCAAGAACAGTTGGCAACCTAGACAGGCCATCAGCATTCTGATTCTTATCTTTCGCCTGATGTTCTATCTCAAAGTTGTAGGCCTGTAACTTCAAATCCCAACGCGCCAATCTCCCTTCTGGTTCTTTAAGGTTATGAAGCCATTGGAGATAGGCATGGTTGGTCACAAATTTTGAAGTGTGTTCCATGGATATAGACTCGAAACTGTTTGCATGCATAAATAACTGCAAGACATCTTGCTCCATAACCATTTAGTTTCTCTCAGCCTTTGACAGTGTTCAGCTAACATATGCCATGGGGTGTTCATCCCCCTTGTCATCCACTTGGCTAAGGATGACTCCTATTGCCATCAGCGACACTTCTGATTAAATAATGAATGGCTTCTCAAAATTCAGGTATCATAACATCAGACTCATCATCAAGTATTTCCTCAATTCATTGAATGTGAGTTAAGCCTCATCACCCCAGACAAATCCCTTCTTTGGATCCTTCAATAGGTGAAAAAGTGGCTCAGCTATTTTTGCGAAATCCTTAATGAATCAGCAATAGTAGCCAACCATTCTGAGGAAACCTTGAATATTACATATGCTCTTGGGGACTGACATCTAATTGATTGCTTTTATCTTTTGGACTTGGGGCTTAAGTCCCTCAGCATTAATTACAAATCCTAAGTATTCTGATTCCTTCTTAAATAAATGGCATTTTCTTGGCTTAATTTGAAATTTGCTGAAGCCTGTCACTCGAATACTTCCTCAAGATGTTGTAAATGATCAGTAAACGTTCAGCTGAATACATTAATGCTGTACAGATAGACCATGACACAGAACAGCTTTAAATCTGATAAAATCGTGTCCATAGCCCATTGAAATGTCATGGGAGCATTGCATAAGCCTTGAGGCATCCTCGTTGGCTGATACAACCCCTGTGCTGTGATAATAGCACACTTCTCTTAGTCTTCTGGGGGCATATCTATCTACCAATATCCAGAGATTAAATCCATTGTGGAGAAAAACTTGGCTCCTAACTGATCCAGCGCATCATCAATCCTAGGCAGAGGGTACAAGTCCTTTTTTGTGATTTTATTTAACCGTCAGTAATCTATTACAACTTGATTTGAACCATCTTTCTTCTTAACTATTAATATAGGGCTTGCCCATGGGCTGGACGACAGTACAAGCATTCCATGCTCTAAGAGTTTTTCAATTTCCTCAGCAACAACTGCCTCTGCCGCCCTAGACTATTGAATAGGCTTCAATCGAATTGGCCCATCATCCTCAGTATGGACTCATTGTAAAACATCTTTTGCACACCCAATATCATTGTCATCCTGTGTGAAAATAACTCGGTATTTCTCAAATAAGGCCAGAAGGCATCTCCTGGTCCTCTGTTAATCTGGCTAACTGATTCTGTTTGATTAGCATATGGATATTTCTGTCATTTCTTTTTGGAAGTCCCAATTCATCCAAATAACCAAATAAATGGAAGATATGAGTCTCCAATACCAGTTTTAGTTGGGTGAATGTGACCACTTAGTTTCGTTTGACCTTTATAGGAGATTTTCCCAGATTGGCTAAAAGAACCCGAATCTCCTCATGACCAGGGATTAAACTTCCCAGGGCTACCCAAGGCTCAATCCTTGATTGTTGCCAGGGAGCTTTGATTTCCAAATATAACTGCTCTGGTATCTCCAAGGTCAGTCCGGTCTCCATGATTTGCTGCATTTCTGGTTCAATTATAACATCTTCCTTAGAACAGATCAGGATCCCACAATTCTCGTTTACATATTTAGGAAATCCTGGGTTTTTCTTCCGACTAGTTTGTAGCTGAAAGATAGTATTCCATCCTTATAGACTAAATTGATGAAATTATTCCATCTACTGAGGGGCGCTTTCCCTCTCGCTGATAAACCAGCGGCAACGTTTGCCCCAGAATTATCAAGGTGTCTTCTTCAAAGTCACATTTGACCCCATAATTCCACATGAAGTCAGTGTTAATGAGTATGTTGTAATTCTGGTTGGCTAGAACAATAGCTGGCATTGATACGACCAAGGATACAAACTGTAGCAGTAGAGCGCTATAAGCCCCACAGGAAGTTGTAGAGTCAGGGCCTGCCATCCCATACTGCTTCTGGTGCTCCAAATCAAGTTTAGCCTTTAATTTCTTTACTAATTTGGTCATTACTTTATTGATTAGCGCTCCACTGTCAATTATTTCTCTGATGGGGATTCGGTTCACCAAAATATCAATATATCTGCACTCAGAAAAATAAGATAAGCTATTGTTTACTGCATGTATAACAGATTTGTTGGCCAAATCCAGGGTATGAATTAACTGAGCTGATATATCAGGAAGCGTTTCCTGAATTGTACCAATTGGAATCAATACATTAACTCCATCTAACTTGGTATTCAATAAGCCCTCTCATCTTCGGCATTTTTGACATTATTTATTATCTATTGGGCATATGGGCAAGCTACCTCCTGTATAATTTTGGGGGCAATCTCCTTCGATTTTAATCTCATTATTGCATTTACATCTTGGTACACAATCTGATGAAGGGGATCTAATTCAGGCTCATCCACAAATAGATCCAACTTAACCAAACCATCTGATTTATCCAGGGGAACTTGGTTACCTGTGGTTCTAGACTGTTCTGCATCTAGACTGCATGGTCTTTTCCCTGCCCATCGGAAGTTTCCTGTTTATCCTTATGCTGGACTAAGTTAACCTGATCCTTTGTTTTGCGTTGTCCACAGGTATTGGCGAAATGCCCAGGCTGTCCATACTTATTGCAAGTTAACTGAGGCTTAAATGGTCTAGCTCCTTCATTCTGTTTATCTTGATTCCCAAGATTGAAGAATTCTTTGGATTTGTCAGGGAATCATCCTGGTCCCTTATTATTGTTTGACTGGTTATTTGGCTTTTATGTCCAATTTAGCACGTCGAACATTGCTGATAGAACCTTTAGGTGTCTACCATTTGAGCAATGGTGTATTTACTGTTCAGATTGGATGACATCATTTGGGATAAATTCTTGATGAGGGTGCAACGTGTTATTCATCACAATTCTCCCATCAAAATTGGTCATCATGTTGGCCTCATTGATGATCTGAGCTTCCTCATAGAAACAATCGGTGAATGCACCAACTGTTTCATCCTTCTTAAATTGAATTCCTATTAATTCTTGTTTCTGAGCTGCCATCTTACCTGGACTACTGAAATTGGTCAGAATCGCCTCCTTCGCCTCCTTGTAACTCCATTTCTCCCCACAAAGGTAAGGCAAAACTAGATTTTGGCACGAAGTATCAAGACAATTCATGATGGTGACAGCTTTTTGTCAGTCACTATAACTGTACATCATCATTTTAAATAACCAGAAGAAGGCAAGCGCATTATCCCAATAGAAAGTGGGCAACTTCAGAGTACTCTTGAAATTTTAAACAATAATTGGGCTAGCACTTCTGATCGGGATTTGAGCAGACACTGGAGTTGCTTCAGGTGTTACTTCAGGAAGTGCCGCAATGGTTGGGGTAATTCCCAAACAGATTGGACGGTGCTGTCAGTGATACTCTCTGCTTCAATGGATGCTGATTCCTCCTCGAGTAAATTTGCCTCATGGTACTCATCCCATGAACAAGTACACTTAGTTTCTTCAAGGTTATCCAATTGGCTCAGAATTTTATCTTCCCAAGCCAAGCGTTTTCTGTCATTTTCCCAAAATTGACTATTCTTATCAATTTCTTCTTGTAAAGTTGCTTTCAGAGCTTTGACTTTTTTCTGCAGCTTGCCCTCTCAGGTTTGGACATAGAATAAATGCTCATACAATTCATGGTTCTCTTTTTCATATTTGATTATTTCATTATCTAATTTAATAACTTTGAGTTTCAACAAATCTAAATCAGATTTAGTTGCTGATTCTAAAGCATTTTTGTTGACAATTTCTATTTCTGTGCAAAGCTTATTGATTTTGGCTCTCATCTCTTCATTGAGTCATTTGAATTTTCTTTCCATATTGTTGACGGTACTCTTAATTTCCTGTCTTCCTTTGACTAAATTGAGCAAGACTGTGTGAGTTTCAGTGTTGGCTGCAGCCATTGGCATAGCTGCCTCCTGAGCTCAAATTAAACCAGCGATACTAAATTCAGATAATTGGCAGTGCTAATCCACAGCATGTTTTCATCAGTAAAAAAACCTGATTTAGTTGTTAATTTCCTCAACTATCCCCCAAAGTTTTGTATTCGGCTCAGTCACCAGATTCTTTATTTGGTTGCTTAATTGTTGGACACACTGTGATGTGGAATCCAAACCAGCGCGAATCTGCTGAAAACTGACATCTAATTGTTGCATCAGCGCCTGCTGTTGTATGCTGTTATTTTGTTTACACCCAACAAGATTGGTGTTCACTGCCTGATGCCATACTTGGATGGCTCTCATATTTTGGGTAGTTGGCTGTACATATTTGATAATATAACCACTGATATTGCCAATTCTCTGCGAGTATCCTACTAACGTTGAAGTGTTCATATTAAGAAGGTTTTTGAAATGTCATCTTCACTCTTCCTGATTGATAGTGTAGAATAATCCACAGCTTCAGTCCAAAGCATCGGTTAGAAAAATTTGGAAACCTCTCATTAGGATATCACTGATGCTGGGTATATTTTCTCAGATTCGCTCTGAAGGTGGTTCATAAATTGTTATGGCGTTCTCATTTACTCCAATCGTTGATAGATGAATGTATTGGGGATCCACCAGCATTCCAGCCTCTAGTTGAATATTTCCCCAGTGGTCTGCTGATGATCCTGTTTCTTCATTTCTTTGATGTTCTATATTAGTTAGATAATTTGGCGTTATTATTTTCTCATAAACTTGACTCAGCCCTTGTAGTGAGCACCACATATAAAAACTGTGGGGTTTCTACTGGTGCACAGGTTCTCTTAACTACTGACTTCAGGGAATAAACACGTTTTGCTGATTGTATGAAGACAATTAGCCTAGTCAAGTTCAGATAACTGGGTAGCTTTGGCCCTACTCTGGCAATATAAAGGTTTAAGTGACTTCAGCCTCACTCTGGCAATATATAAGGATTTAAGTGATTTCAGCCTCATACTGGCGTTGACACTTAGACAGGAATACTTCTTTACAACTTCACTTTGAAGTAAACGATTCTACAATTGAAAATGAAAAAGTATTTACAGTATTAAAGTGTTTTTTATTGGGACCATCTAGTACTAAAAAAATTGTTTTTCATTAGTAGAATGAGGGAATATTTATAGGGTAAAATGATGAAGGACATGTGTTAGGGGTATTAGTGGTAACCACAAGATTCTCAGCATGCCTAGCCAAAGAAAAGGGATATCCATGAGTTTCTTGGCACACCTAGCTGACAGAAAAGGGATATCCATGAGGTTTTCGGAATACCTAGCTGACTAAAAGAGATATTGGTTCATTTTTAGGAATTATTCCAGCAGATATTTATGAGGAATAGCGTAATTAAATCGCTATTTTCAGCCCACATGTTGGCTACCAAACCCAACGATTTCCCATGAGTAATTACCCATTTTGAGTTAATTTACTCATCTCCAAATTGTTGGCAACAATCCCTGATGAAATTGGAATAATAATTCTCATCAGATTTAATCCTCTGTGAATTACAATTAACCATTTAATCAATAATTATTGCTAATGTAATGGAATAATTGATCAACATCTCAAAGCTTAATCAATAAGCTAAATTAATAAATGATCCAATTATTTTAAATAAATTGAAACTTAGATAATTCGCAAGCTGGATAATGTGGTCATATAAATTCCCACAGATGTCATGGGGGTTTAGCAAAAAAATGAGCTTAAAAAAACTTTAGTGCAGGAAGATACAAGATGGCTATAAATTAAGATATTGCACTGTCACTTCCCTCAGTGTGTTACAACTGCTTAAATAGACGACCAACTTTGGGAATATCTTGGGAAATCTTGGGATCAGGGCCCTTGAGATTCAGCCCAACATAACGAACTTTGAGCAAGGTGGAAGAAAAATGAACTTAAATTGAAACAACTTTGAAAGAGTTGGCGGTGGGCAAGTTGCTGCCAGTTTGTTCACAGATGCCTGAATTGCTGTTTTTCTGTGGTTTCATTGGTTAGCACGATGGCTTCTTGCCCAATGGACAACAGGAACCTTTCAAGGCCACCTCACATAGGGGTGGTCCCAAGATGTTGGAAACAGGTTTGGGATGCCTAACCCACCTGATCCAGCTGCTTTGGAGTCCATTTAACTAATGGATTCATTTGATGAATATATTTATCTTTTTAGAGGGTTCTGAGTTGGTAGCTTGTGACGATAGCCTGATGGCATTGGCGAGTTCTAAAAATGATTTTATATTAGGTGCATCCTTCATAGAAGGTACACACCCATAAGGCTTTATCCTTGATATTCTTGATGAGGGTTTAAAACCAGCAACAACATCTTCCAATGGCCCAACGCTATTGCGAGTTTTACCAAATCTTTAATATTTTCTTCATTTTCTGCTGAATGCACAAGCCTGCTGGACTTTGTTAATGATGGCATACTACTGCCAACTATTTAGGCCAAAGATTCGTTGCTTCTAATTGTGCTTGGCCCCTTTTCCCCATGCAAATGCCATCTCTTTACTAATTCGCTAAAGATCTCCCAAATCGCCATAATACTTCTTTGGACATACGTTGAAATTTCATTCCTAGTTGATGTTAGCCTTGGCTAAGGAATAAGCTCTACATTAATCTTAAGGTTGAGTCAATGATTAGATCTTTCTTATCTAGGATTTATGCTTACAATGTTGAGAGTTGTTATGATAATCTAATGATGAGTGGATTGTTATTATTGATACGAACTTATTACATGATGAATTTACCAATTGGATTACCTTTTTGAGACTCGAATCATTGCTGAATTGATGAAACCAGAAAAGCTTTAAATTGACAAGTTGATTGATTGTCAATCTGAGACCACAATAGATGTGAGCAGGAGTGAAGAAAATCCATTTAAGGTTAAATTAAACCACATCAAGAGGCTGCCTCACATGTGATCTATAAACTATATCTAATGAATCCTTTTGCAAACCAACTGTCATTGATGCTACCTCAAGCAGTTCATAACCTCCACATCCCTTTTTCCCATTACCCTTGTGATAATTATACACCATTATGATCACAATATTCATATTTTGGTTACCCTACTTAAGGGCTTGCTTTTTATTCTAATAAAATACCTTCCTTTACCACCTTTATTAAGCTTTTAGTTAACAGCAGTTAGCTTAGCTTGTAGAGGTGGAGCTCAAGGTCCCCGAGGTTAGGTGATGGGTTAAAGCACCTGGAGTCGTCGACGCAACCAACTCCCAACCTTGAACTAGATGGAAGCCATGTTGGAGCCTAAGCAACTAGCAGCCACAATAATGAACTGGAGATATTTAAGGGGAGAAACCCTGAGGGAATCAATAGAGGCCTCTGAACCATAATTGTTGGACAAGTTCCAAAGAGGACCTCTGAGTCATAATGAGTGGTCAAGCCTCAGAAGGAGAAGTTGTTGGTCTGCTGGATTGGTGGCTGCCCTTCTAATTTTTTAGGGAAAGGTCGCCAATGGTTGTGAAAAAGCAAGGGCCAGAAGTCTTCATACTGTTTGGCCTGACACACTAATGGAGTCGCCTAGTATTGAGTATTTAAAATTCTCAACAACATAAGAACTGGGGTTGGAATCAGGGTCTTAAAAGGGTAAGCAGTGACTCACCACTCCTCTACCACATGAGCGAGGTCACCCTGTGAGATAAGGGGGCCGCTGGCCTTCTTGTCCCCTACTTGAATGGGAAATGGAACACCCCAATCTAAATAGAGGGGCGCTCCCCCAGACTTACATTACCCTTCCCTTTTGCCAAAGGGAGGCGTCACCAATGGCATTAAGCGTGGGCCAAATTCTTATGGCCCTTGGGCAAATTAATCGCCATCAGCATAGCAATTTTGGGGGGAGGACAGGGAGCATCCAGGTGAGTGGCATAGAAAGTCTTGACAAGCTCTGAACAGCAGGCATAGGCTTGTGCGCCAACCCAGAAATTCTTGTAGTTTGGATAGCCTTCTCACGCAACCAAATATCTTATTGACTGGTGTGATCATCAAGAGGCTAGGATGCCCTTTACTTTAGCTTTCTTTGCACCCTCAATCACAATGGGCTCTGAGTCCAATGGAATTTCCTCTTGAAAGGGGACAGCTGAGAGACATTGGATACATGATGTTGCTTATGGTGTGGTTGCAACTTCAGATGGAAGGCGCCATTTCCTAAGTCTTCCTCCACCAAATGGGGAACTAAAGATTTACTTGAGAACTTGTGAAATGGCATTTGCATGTGCAAGTGCCGCATGTCAAGCATTACATGTGATCCAACTTTTTCATGCACTGGAGCCTCTTCCAACTCCGTAAATCGTTTATAATTTTTTATAGCCTCAGTCAAGTGCTCTCAAACTAAGTACTGTGTGCCAAAAAAGTTTAGAGCGTGATTGGCACTAGCTGGTACTACTAGGTGAAGGGATCAACTGATTGAAAAAATGGTTTATATCCCAATGTCGCTTCATATGAGAGAAGCCCATGGATGCATGTGTTCCATTATTTTACACAAACTATATTAGGGGAAGGTCGTCCGCCCAGGTATAATGAGCGTTTGAAGCGTAGCACCACAGGTACTGTTCCAAGATCTGATTTTCACATTCAGTTTGACCATCTGACCATGGATGGTATGCAGTGTAGTGGCAGGTTATAACCTTTAAGGTTATTAAGAGCTCATTCAAAACCACGTCGTAATTTGGGGCCTTGGGTTGCTGACAATTTCCTGCGGGAGGCCAAACAGTGAAAACACATGGTGCATAAATAGCAAGGCAGTTTCTTCAGAAGTAATAGCGGTGGAGCATGGGATAAACAGGGAGAAAAGGTGAATTGGTCCACGACCACCATGACCTCTGTGAACCCCTTGGGCTTTAGCTCAACAATAAAGTACATAGACACAAAGGCCCGTGGGCCCTCTGGCTGCTGCAAGGATTGAAGAAGACTAAGCTACCAGAACGGTCTGACTTGGCCTACATGCAAGTCACATAGTTGGTAATTCACGCTGGAAAATCTTTTAACAACCTGGGCCAATTGAAGGTGCGCTTCACTAATTGGATCCATTTCTTATTCCCTGGGTGACCAGATGTTGGTAGATCGTGATGAGCTTAAATAACTTTGGCTCTGAGAAAAGGAACCAACACTTACAATTTAAACTGGATGAGATACTCTGCCAAAAGAATACAAGGAATGCTTGGAAGCTGATAGGGAAAACCACTACATAAGTTCCACCCCCTCCGCACATGCCAACTGCGCTGCTAAGACCTGCAACACCAAAGGCGCATCTGGAGCTAAATCTTCTGCTGAAACTGTGAGAGGAAAAATATTCAAGATTTGTTTGAGGAATGACTGTGATGAAATCTGATTAACCTTAAGCGTTGGTCAAAGAGCGGGATTGTGAATTAGAGAGCTGGGAAGGACGTCTTTGCTCCCTTTAAAAACGCATACTTGAAGTTAAAGCTGAGAAAATCCTGGTAGGTTCAGGCCTGGCGGTGCGCAAACTTCTGTGGCTTGCAAAAATATAATAGTGCTTAGTGGTTGGTCCTCACAGTCAACTTGTTCTGAGCACCCTGTAAGAGATATTATCAGTGGATCAAGGCGCACGCCACGCCTGCCAACTCCTTTTCTTAGATGTCATAGGATTTCTCGGTGGAAGAAAAAACTAGAGAGAATAGTAAACATATGGGTGTTCAAATAAATTGTGCTCCTGGAGCAAGGCAGCCCCTAAAGTGGTGGAAGACGCATTGCATGCTACAATATAGGGTTTGTAAAGATCCACGTGAATAAGGATGGGAGGTGACAAGAACACCTTTTTAATAGAATTGAATACTGATTACACTTGGGCGTCCAGCAAAAAGGGACATTTATGCCTTTGAGCGGATGGAGAGGGCAGCTAGTTGTGAAAGCGCGGAAGAGATATATTTCAGGAATATTATGGTACCCAAGAATCTTCTCAAATGCTTCTGAGTCGTTGGGGTTGGCCACTCATGGATGACATCCAGTTTGCTGGGCGAGATGGCGTACCCAACTTTTAAGATGAGATTGCCCAAAATGGTGGCTTTTTCCCAATAAAATTCTCATTTTGTGGCTTGAAAAACCAAACTTATGCAGGACATCCACTACCACCTCAAAGTTCTTTATTGTTTCTCAGGAGAGGGAGAATGTACCAGGATACCATAGATGTAAGTGACCGTGCAGGAAAATCCAAGACCCCTAGCACGCTTATTGATTCTCTGAAAGTTTTCAGGAGCTTATTAAGCCCAAAGGGCATTACTCAAAATTGAAAAATGCCTTAACTTGTCCAGAAAGTGGTAAGTCATTTCTGACCTTCCTTCACCCAAAATTGATTAAGGGCGTTGACCAGTTTAAGTTTTGAAAACACCTGCGACTTTGCAATCACTTGGCTAATTGTCTATTCTAATGGCAGTGGGTAAGGATCATGGACTGTGATATTATCAAGGTGTACATAATCTATGTAGGGATTAAGGGAACAATAGGCCTCTTTAGCAAAAATGATGAAAGAGGCAACCAGGGGGGTCTCCTTGATATTCAACCACTCTTGAGTATGTCATCCAATTATGTTCCAGGGTAGCCTCCTCCTCCGCTGCATGCAGGTACATTAAACAATCTATGTTCACCACCTCCTTTGTTGTTCAGAAACTCAAAACAAATTATATATGGGGGAGGCGGTTAGCAGTGTCAGAGTCAAAAATGCTCTGATAGCCCATCAACACAGTGGGCATAATCTAGTGGAAACCCTACAGGAGATACAAGGCATGTAACCTTATCCATAATTTTGAGCCTGGGTAAGGGTATCCACAAAATTGTATTCGCCCACCACCAGAAAGTTGGAAAATTACAGTGTGTTAGATTCTAAGTGGATTTGCAGATACTGATGACACCACTTACCCAACCAAAAATATTTGGGATCTTGAGGTTAGGCATTGTTAAGAAGTGATCACAAAAACTAGACTGGTAAACTGAGAAGGGTAGTAGGCGCCAAACTTTATAGGATGGCTGAGAGGCCAACGAGGTAACTTACACTTCTGGTAACAGGTCTAAGTCAAGGTCTAGCTTCTGGGCCATTTCTAAACTCAAGAAGTTGCCCACTGCTCCGGTGCCAACCAAGGCTTCAAAGAACACCTGGTTTGCCCCAATACATATTTTCATTGTTAATAGTAAGTAAGCGTGATTTTGTCTATTGGTGGATGGGGTCATTTCGGTTAACACAGAAGAGATTATAGCTAAACCTTGGAAAAAGCTTGTTCCTTTATAGAATCAAAAATTGGTGCGAAAAAGAAGTTGTATTCCGTCCTCTTCATGATAGTCTTTCATTGGCTTGCAGACAGGTGAGCTAGAGCAACCCAACTCAGCTGCATGGGAGGCGTCAGGACCTGGAACCAATACAGATACTGTTTCAATTTTAGGATTTAAACCTGGCCACGTTGTCAAAACCAATCATTAAGTTCATGCTCTGAGGCCAGACTGAGGAGAGAGTAGAAGGTAATGGAGCAATTTGACCATGAAGGAATTGCTCCAAGCCAGATGGGAGTCGCTTATAAGATTGAAAATCGACCAGACAAACAACAGAGGTAGGCTACCAATTGATTGTTTATATGGAAGATGGTAACCACTGCATTGTTCATCTCAATAAGGAGGTCAAAAATGGCTGGTAAAAATAAACGTTCAAATATTAGGGGAAGGCAGATAAAGATTAGACTCGACTGCCAGTTGGGATGCAAGAGCACCCAAAAGGTGTGCCATAAGCCAGAGGCATTGTCACGCAAAAGACTTTTTAAAGTAGCTGGGAGATGATTGACAAAGGAGTGCTGATGGGCTGCAAATATAACACACTACCTGGCAATGAACCAAACTGTTGCAGTCTCAAGGCCAATGGATCTGGGCATGGGGAGTTGTGAGATCAGAGAATAATTCATAGAGTCCTTAAAATATTTGTCCTATTGACCGCAAAGCGAGCCAAAGTTAACAATATGAGTGGGATGACCCAGCTAATACTAGGACCATGGGGTCACATTATAGATGTCATGGGGGTTCAGCAAGAAAAATTAAACTTAAGTAAATAAATTTGAGTTCAAAAAGATTTTTAATGAATTAAAAATAAGAGAATCAACTGTAAATTTTCGTTCAGTGTGTTTTCAACTTCTTAATAGATGATCAATTTGTAGTATAGCTTAGGAAAACGTGGGATTAGGGCCCTCAAGATTAGCTTAACCTGGCAAACTTTGAGCGAGAGGGGTAAAAATAAATTTAATTTTTAACTTCAAAAGAGTTGGCAGCAGGCGATTTGATTTTAGTTCATTCTTAGGTGCCCAAATTGTGGTTTTAACAAGGTTTTGACAGTTAGCGCCATAGCATCTCGCCCAATGGGAAACAGAACCTCTTAAGGCCACCTGACATAAGGACGGTCCTAAGAGGTCAGGAACAAGTTTGGGATGCACAACCCAACTGCATCCTTCGCTTTGGCATCCATTTATATAATTGGAATTCATTAAACAAAGATCTTGGTTTTTTGGGGGAGGGTTCCGGGTTGGCAGCAACTATTGACAATGGCCCAATGCCATGGGCATGTTCTACCATTGATTTGATATTAGGATCATTTTTCATAGAAGCTACACGCCCACCAGGTTTTGTCCTTGATATCTTTGGGGAGGGTTTATAACAGGTGATATCATTTCCCAATGGCCCTGTTCCATCAGAAAGCGTTACCAAATCTTCAACATTTACTGCATTTTCCACTGTATGCACATGCCCGTTGGGCTTTGTTACCAATGGTATATGACTGCTGACTATTAAGGCCAAATACTTGTCGCTGCTAATTTTGTTTTGCTCTTTTCCCCAAGCATATGCCAATGATTTGTCAACTCGCTATTGATCCCCCAATTCGCCATATTTATTCTTCAGAAATATGAACTGGGGTTTGGGGCAGGGACTTATAAACGGTAAATAGTATTCCAACGCTCATCTACCACATGAATAAGGTCATCCTGGGAGATGTGGGACTGCCAGACTTCTTGTCCCCTTATTGGATGGGAAAGGGAACACCCAAATCTAAATGGAGGGGGCGTCCCCTGGACTTACAAAGTGTGCTTCATTGATGGCTTCAGTGTGGAGATAGTATCTTCAGAGAAGCCATCCCATGACCTCCTCAACGTGTTTCAGGGGTACACTGGCCTTTTATCTACTGAGTGAGAGGCCAGCTGTTTTACAGGAAGGACTTCATAGCTGGGGCTTTAGTTTCCTCGTATGTATTTTGAGGTTAAATTGGTCATGGTGGGATGCACAGTGTCCACGGGTTGTGTAAATACTTGTCCCTGGAGCCAATGGCAAAGCGGTTGGAATCAGGACTCATAGTTGTATGTTCTTTGATAGGTTTATGGTGTCATTAAAAGTGCCCCCTATAGTAAGCACCATAATTTTTAATTTTAACTGCAACAGGGCATTATAGGCACAGATGTGTTTGCTCTTCATATAAGTACAACTTTGTGAAGACAGCGTACCCCCAGATAAACTTAAAGATTGACAAAATATATGCCTAAAACAGAGATAAATTACTAAAAACCTTTTTATTCTTAAAAGGTACTGCCATCTTAAAAATATGTCATAAAAGTTGTTCTTCAGAGTGTGCATTTCAGCGTATATCCCTTTTCATGCTGGGACAACCTTTTCTTACCTTGAACTCTAGTCATCCAGCTTACTCCTCAGACTCCAAAACTTTTTGATTTTCCTCCTTATGGTCCAATGATATCAGTAAATTAAGCTTTCTGAAACATAGCATTGTTTTGTCTAAGGTCTTGAAAACCTTGAGGTAGTCTGTTCAGTCTCTATAGCATTTTAACAGGAAGCAATTGACAGGTAATGCTTGAGATGAATTTGACAGAAAGAATCTAGTATTCTCTCATTTCAGATAAAGGGACAGGTCTAGGACCTGAACGATTTAATAAGTTTTTAATATGTCAAAGAAAGGATCTTACAAATTCTACTAATTAAAGCTCAAAGTTGGGATAAAATTTGTATTGCCATTCAAGAAAGCATATTGGTAGGTTATCTTTCTGCTAAAATATATATAGATAGCAGTACAAAAATAAAGATGAGGTTATATTATTTTTAAGGGTAATTGGGATGGTGGTGATATCTTATGGTTGGTCAAACTCAAATCTCAACAAACATGCACTCAACATCGTGTATTTCTTTCCACAGCATCCAGGAGAGCTACACTTCATTTATCATAACTAAGGGAGAAGAAAGCTGCAGTATTTACTGAGAACCAAACAGGAAACTCCACTAAGGCGTCTTAAACTTGGTTCACTATTTCTAAGGAAGGTAAAGACTAACTCACCCCCATTGTTTAAATAAATTAGGAGTTAAATCACTAGAGAAGGGTTCTGAGTCAAGTCAAACTCTAATATCCTTGCGTGGAAACATCTTACAAACCCGAAAATCACCATATGTTAATTACTAATTTAAGCACTAAATTGTAGTTTCATTTGGTAAAAAAGAAACAATCACATCACCTTTTTAAAAGGAAGGGTGAAGACACCATAAATTAAGGATTGGTCTATTATGTCATCCACTGGCTAATTAAGTTTAAACTGGCTTCCAGTCTAGATGAGTAGAACCCAAAACATAGATCAGAAAACCAGGGGTATAGCCATCCAGAAAACTTAGTATCTAATTGTAAGAAGGAGGATTGAGGGTTATCAATGCACAATAAAAATTAACAGTACCCCAAAAGTAACTAAACGGTAGCCTGTGAAGCTGGTACTGATTTCATGAAGAATGCTGGTTTGAGAACTGCATGTTGAGTGTGTTTATCCTTTGTATCAGTCGTGGCGTCACTCATAGAGGTGCTGCAAAGCTTGGAGATGTTAGAGGTAAGCACCCCAAAAAGGAGAGATTTTGACGGCTCAATGCATCCAAAATGGGGGATAAGTTCAAGTGGCCCTTCATACCAGTACCACACCTCAGAAGTGAAGGCAACAGCATTGTAACAATAACCATTATGTCCCAGACACTATGCTGACTGGAGAACAATAAGTTGAAGTATATCATGACAATTGGTACCCAGAATATTTAAAAAACTTATGACTTTTGTAACCTTTGTTCTATTGAAAACAAAGTGGGAAAAAACAAAATAGCACCATTTGAAGCCTGGTGTATTAAGAGCTAAAAGCTTAGGTATTAAGAAAAGTGTGCGTGAACCTTTGTAAGCATGATTTAGCTTAATTTCAGCGGATTGACACACTAGACTGTTAGTGATGTTGAATTGGATTTGACCTGGACAGCCATATTGGTATCAAATTTTTCAAATGAGTCACAAGCGCAAGTCCGACTAGCAAGCTGGTGACAATTTGAGCGATGGCTAACAGGGCGCGTTAAGGACAGGGGAGATAGGGGTGGTCCCATTATAAAACAAAATAAGTTGGCACACCCAATCATGTTGGTGGTGGGCTTTCTTTAACTGGTGAGGGGTGGGCAGGTAATTTTACATCTAGGAAATTTGATTAATTGGTTTTTCTTAATTTTTACTAACTACTATTAAAAACTCAAATTAGGTGGGGATTTCTTATGGAAGGGTTAAAGCCACAAACTTCTTGCTGGCGATGGCTCCTGACCACCAACACCTCCTGAAACACACTCTTAATCTAAATAACAAATTCCCTGGTATTAAGAAGAGGGGGGTAAAAAAAACCTTCAGGGGATAGGCCGTCACTACCTCTCAACAACCACATGAGCTAATCACCATGGTTGATAAAAGGTAGCAGCCTTTTTGGCCCCCTTCATAGTTTAAAAAGTATGATCCTCCCAAATAAGCTGCAGGGGGTGATCTCCAGGACTTACACCGGTAAGACCATTTTAAATAAAATCCCAAAATCATTAAATCCTCTCTTTACAATTATTGGGATTAATTGAGCAAACGCAATGATTTGGTTTTCACCACCTTAATCATATTTTTACTATAAATGGTCTTTAAACCTCAAATTTTTATGGCCTGTAAAATATCACCTTAGAGCTACCTAAAGCTTTAATATTGACTTCTTTCATGAGGCAATTGTCTTTACAAAAAAAAGTTTACAGAATTGTTAAAGTTAGCTCAATGTTTACTACTAGGTGTGCTCATGGTTCTGATATTTACTGTTTTTGCCCTCAGTGGTTTTACGCAATTCTAAAGGATCTGCATTTTTAAACTCTTTGCTTTTACTCCCACCTAAGTTGGATTGGATTCGGATTATGCCATCATTATGAACAATATACAAAGTTGTTATTCCTCATTGGCGGATCTTCCACTTTTTTGGTAATATATCAAAGGCAACGTTTGCCCAAAATAGTTAAGATGATTTCTTCAAAATCACATTTGAAACCATAGTATAACAGCAATTCTGTTCTGGTGAAGATTTTATAATTTTTATCTAGTGATAATATACTGGTTCTGATATGAATAGTGTTCTAAATTAAAGTGGCAGTGCATTATATGCACCTCAAGAAGATGTAGTATATGGACAGCTGTTCCATGTTCTTTCCTGTGCTCCAAATCTGAGCGCTTCATTTGTTTTTTCACCTTAGTCAAAATAGTATAGATAGGTGCCCCACTACGGATTATATCTCTTACTTTTACTTAACTGACCGGAGTATTACATATGTACAATAAGAGTATTGTATTAAGTGCTTATTGAGTGAATTGTGACATCAAACGCCGTGTTTTAGTGTGATAATAAATTGAGAAGACATATCTGGAAAGGACTCTTTGATAGCACTTTTCTGAAATATAAATTTTAATATCAGTGTGCTTAGTCTTTAGAAATTCTTTGCCGTTTAAGACAATTCTGTTAAGAGAGTGTCTGTAACTCTCTCGTTCCCATCAAGGTGGTTTGGGATGCAAACCCACAAAGCTAGAGAACTAGCCATTAGAGAATGGGAAACAAGACACCTCAAATGGTGCCTGTACTAAAGGGACCTAAGACAAGGGTGTAGAGTGCGTCATACAGTACCAGGTAAGCGTAAAGTAGAACAACTTGAGTGGATCCCAGAGGGGAGTCCATAATCAAGTGTAAATCGGCCAGGAGACTTGGGTGCCTTGATCTAGAGGGGACATGAGTGGCCCAAGGGAGCACCTGAAACTTTCATAAATTAGGATATTATGTAGTGGCCAACATAGTTGGAGACCTCCTCAAAGAGGTCCTCCCCAAGTTCGCCCAAGAAGCCATAAGAAAACGTAAAATAGTGGGGAAGTTTATTTTGTGAAAAGTCGACCAACAAGGAATGTTGGTCACAAAAACATATTTAAACTGAGTTGGGGTAATTATGGGTCTGCGGAAGTGGGCCCAAGCCATGACGCTCCAATATGCAATCGCTCCCATCCAATTTGGTAGAATACACTAAAAGTGCCTTCACTTGAGTGATTGATTGAAGCTGGATTCTACCTGAGCTCATAATTTTGTAACTCAAATGGGATTGGAACCCTCATTCTCCAATAAACCAAAACAAACCATCTTGATTTGTTATGTAGAAAATTCATTTCAATGCCTGGGCTAGCACAAAGGACTGGGAGTTTTGCACCTTATTAGTACCAGCCTGGGCATATTTATCTTGCACCCAGAGTTGGTCTTATATGTGATTAAGGTCAGGAAGAGCCTGAAGTTTCACCTTCTGGGACTCCTGTCACCCATCCTTATCCTTGCATTGGTTCACACTATTAATTCGCTCAACCATGACAGTTTCCAGCTTATCCAATTAGCTGACTAGCATAAGGTCAAGTGACCTATTACAAGAGTAAAGAATGAATACTCCTCACTATTTCTCTAGTAATCGCATTTGTATACTTGTTTATGGCTAATAAAGCGGATCAGCTTTACTTTATCTACAAAAAATTCAGAGATGTCTAATTTATTAAAAAATATCAGGTGCAATAGGATTAGCTGCTATATTAGATTGTCCTTATCTAGCCTGCTGATTCTTTTCCTGAATCCTAGCTTATTTTCTTCTCTTGAGTTTTAACAATATTACTTGATATATGGGCTCCTTGCCTAACATTGATAAGTGAAATTCCCAGGAACCCTACATTTATGACAACAGTTCTAAGATAAGACTGTTAATTTTCTCCTATAGAATTTCCTCAATGATATTCAGTCTGAAAAACCTTATTTTCTTGTAACTTTCCCATATTTTGATTAGCTTTGGGTGAATGGGTATAAAGTTTCAGTTATGCACATCAAATGTTGATTCTACCAAATTAAGATTCTCCACCATTTGTAAATTAAAAGTATTGGTCTTAGCGCAGAAACCATGGCTTGGTGAAGTTTTATGTAGGATCTAAGAGTTGTTTACATGGCTATACAAGAATCAAAGTCTGAAAGAGCTCTTCACCTTCTAGAATTTGCACTTCCTGATAAAAAAGGTCAGTAAATGCATCTAAATTTTTATCTTTCTAAAATGAATACCCATGAACTCTTGTTTATGGGTTTATATGTTCAAAGTGCCAAACTTGTTCATGATTGCGTCCATTGCATCTTCATAAGTTCAATTATCCCCATTTAGGTGGGTCAACATAGTTTTGACAATTACTATCTAAGCAGTTTATGATAGCTACTGCAATCTGACAATCGTCATATACAAACATTGTCATTTTTAAAAATTGAAAACCCCAGTGCGTTACCTGGTAAAAAATAGGTAGCTTTGGAGTATAGTATAATTCTTCAGTCATTACTATGACATGAGGTACTAAAGTTGTAACCTTACTGACAATATATGGGGTATTCTCAGGAGTCAGCTCAAGAAAAGCAAAAAAAATCCTAGGCATATTTCTTGGGGGTTATAATATACAAATAAGATATTTATCTAAATCATTGCCAATTATATCCGCTCTATTAGAACTCAGTTGCACTTACGACTTTCAAGGTCTTGTAACTGCTTTAGAAAATGCCCTTTCATTATAAATCTGATGGAATCATCCTTTGTCTGCTTCCAGTCCAGTTTTTGAAACTCTAATTTCTTAATTACTTCTTTCTTCTTCCTCTTCAATGAAACTTATGCCTCATACAAATCATTGTAGACCTTCACGACCTGCTCTATTTATTCCTAACTTTATAACTCATTCTTCCAAAGATGTCATATGGATTGTAAATTCAATTTAATGTATACTTATTCACCGTCTCATGTTTTCTCCACAGCTTCTAAAGTTCATTTTTATTATACAGGTTCTTGATAACTCTAGTGTGGTATTTGATTTAAAAAACCAAGTATCTGTAATGAGCACAAATATGAATTTACTTGTTTACTAATGAGGTTGTGTATTGATTTATTAAAGAAAAGGGTGCATTATAGTTTTATGAAAACAACTACTTTCGTTGAGTTTCTTCAAAAAAGTGGTTTTGATCTCCGTTAGATATTCTTTTACATATAGGTACTGAAAGCTTAATTTATGTTAATTTAAAAACAAGTAAAAGAAATGAAACTATTTTTTAACTCTTACATATGAAAATTTTAAGAATAAAAATAGATAAGAGAAAATATCTTTCTAACTATTACACAAGAGAACAGTATACAAGTTGTATTATGTAACACATTATCTTTAATTTTCTTATGAAAGTATCTGTCCTTATTTGATAAAACAAGGGTTTTTAAAGGGAAGTTTGGTGCTCAGACCTTTTGGTTTGCACCACAAAATAAAGCATTCCTAACTGAAAAACCTAAGCCAAATGAGTCATACTAAAACAATGAACACTTTATCTACCTAGTCATTATCCAAAAGTGACTATAATAAGGCCTTCTTGGGTTAAATTAAAAATAACATGTCCCAAAGCTCCTATCTAACCCCATCAGATTAATCATTACAAGCAACATCCTGATTAGGTAATGGGATCATTTGCCCATGTTCAGCAGACCGCATCACTAAGGCTAATCTGCAAGTTATTTAAAATAAAGAAGTTTTCAAGCTTCTTTGACTCAATAAACTTCATTTATTAATTAGTGACTAATTTATTCAATCTTTGTAAGAAATTTAACTTTTGATAAAAAACAACATTCAATATTTTTAAAAAATTGCTGGGGATTTTTGATATCTGGGCGATGTGCACTCATTTAATCTTGGTAATTGGCACCAAATGTTACTTTCATCAATGGCTTGCTTCAGCTCTCAGGGCTTCTATAGAGGTTCCTTGATATGTCAAACAATAGTTGTTGATATAACCTAATAAAATATATGGGTAATTGATACTAGTATGAAGGTTAGTATCCAGCAAAGCTTTTAAAACCAAATAATTTTCCTAAGTCATGTTTTTCCTTGGGAAAGATCCTGGCAACCTTCCTTCTAACCATTTGTGAAGTTGCTGAATATCCTCTCCAGATGACAAGAAATTTTTCTCCCTTTAACTCCTCCTCTGGAGTTGTCAACTTCCGGATACTATGCTAATTTTTCCTCCTCACCTTAACACAGAAACCGCAGAGAACTTGATAGTAATATCTAGTCAAGGAAAATCTGATCCCTCTATTTTAGTACCAAGTGTAATAAAAGAATATAATAATTATACAGAAAACTAGAGAGGTTTGATACTAAAAAGATTATGTTTTATTTATTGATGTTTAAAGAATTATAGGGCTTTGGCGCCCAACTCTTCTTTTGGCGCCCCAATTGGAAACTGTAGCCTTTTCTGTTTAATTAACCCTCCACGAATTTCTCAACAATTAATGAGGCTTCCGCTCATCCATCCAAATAATTTGGGATCCAACATTGACTAGATAATGATCTGCCATGGGTTGGTTTTAGAGGTAGCTTATCCCAATGCCATCATCCAATTACAGCTTATTACCCCATTAAGCTAGCAACCTGCTCAGGAAATGGGACTCTTTAACCATCATCAGCAGGTCACGTTGCCTACAAGGCTAAATTGCCAGTTGCTGAACTAAAGGCGTTGTCAATTCACAGAAACTAATCAATATACTCTTAGTCAATCACCAACAAAGCCTGATCAGCTCCAGAAAGCTAATTTCCAGTACTAATTATTTTATCTACAACCAAAATACTTGTTTAATGTCAGGAATTATTCACAAATAAAAATTTAGCAACCCAACATATCAAAACCTGGTTGATTAATTAATGCTCATTTGATATAATTCACTGCCAATCTTTTAATCATATAGAACAATAACTTTCATATTTACTCAAGGGCCTCATCCCCTAGTGGATAGGAAAATTATTATAATTTTATCAGGCAGGGTAATGTGAGCCTATTAAAATCCCAACATATCCCCGCTTGATCATAGTATCCAGAAGAAGATCAAAACTTTGGGGAAGGATACTGCCTCAGGCGGTGGTCATGTTCTGGTCATAATACTTCAATATGACTTCAGTGGAATCAACTCTGACTGTTTTCAATTCTTCATGACATGTTCAGCATCACGGATTCTCCTCCATTGTTCCTACCCACCGCCTCCTCCTCAGAGCACAATTTTCACAGCATCCTACTGCTAGGACTATTTTGGTTATTCTTATTAATAAGTTCTGTTCAATTTTTAAAAGCCGCAGGACAGGTTCTCAATGACTCCTCGTCATTCAAACTGTACAAACTTAATGTTGGAAAACCAAAGTTTCCTCATCATTAACAGGATTCTCAGTCAGCTTCCCTGAGTCCTGTTCAAGCACAACTGTGCTACTCATAATGGATCAAGTTTCAACCTGAGCTGATCCTACCAACATCCTTCATATGGACTCTTTTAAGCAAATCTAGCTTAACCACATCCTGATACTGCCAATGAGCTTAGATGCAGACTTTATATTCCGCTGACATTCACCTCCTTTTACCCGCTTATCAATGGAAGGTGGGATAACCACCAGATGTTTTTGATTATGCCAAAATAACAAATAATATTTAAAAAAGTTATGTTTTTTATCTTATATCATTTTTTATACTTTTTCTTTGTAATGATACTTAACCCTTAAATAGGTTCAGAAATTCTCCTTTTCCCTATTTTAGTGCAGAGGTACGTCTTTTTAACTTAACCATTACTATAGTTCAGAGATCTCTTTTTCAAGATTTAGCCATCTATTTTAGTTTAGCGTCCCCTCTTGAGACTTGACCAACTTCTTTGGTTCAGCGGTCCCCTATTGGAGATTGATCAACAAACTAGAACTTAACAACTCTTTTGGTTCAGGAGATTCATGGAAACATTGTAATTATTTTCCTAGATTCAATACTCTTTCTTATAAAATTGTTTCTTTATATGGCAATCACCAATGGTTCTAAGCCTATAAGCAACTCTCAATGGCTTGATGAAAATCTTAAATGTCCTCATCCATTGGGCATTCATTCTTGACTTCACTCCTTTTGACAGGTCCTAGGTTTATTTCATTTTTCAAAACTGGCATTTGATTCCATAAGTCTCAGAAAATGTGAATTCATAGCCAAACGCTTTTCCATCTTATTATTTTTATTATATTTCTCTATAAATTATTTTTAGAATTCTTCGCCATCCTTAACTTTTTGATTAATTTCATTGCCAGATATGAATTTATCCCATAATCAAGCGGCTGGGTTTGTAACGTTATCTTCATACAGATTTGACTTAAGTTGGTTCTCAATCTCAGAATTTATTTTCTCTTTCAATATTTGCTTAATATAAGGTCAAGCAACTTCCTCCAAAATATCTGGACTAATTGATTCCATTTTTGACCTCATTCTCCTAATAGCATATATTTTTGGAAATGTTTCCTTACATATAGGATCTGCTTTTAGGTCCTAAATAAATAAAGCCAACATATCAACTTTCTATAACCAGATGACCGGTAGAACAGGTTTCCTGTCAGTGCTAGAATGTTCTGCTTCTAGACTGCTAAACTTTACACAAATCATGATCAAATTCTTCCTCCTCTTGAGGCAACACAAGATTTACAATTCTCTTTAGCTTCTTCCCCAACTTTGGGTGGTCAAATTATCAGTCATACCACCTTTCCAATTGTGGTTTTTTATTTATCTTTCCATTTAGGTACATTGGGTTTATTTCCCGTTAACCCTTGATTCTGCTGATTGGTTATTTTTCCTGACTTTTTAAAATGTTGTTTTTTGATTCCAACATTATTTGATCCTCATTGGCTGGAATTTCATTATCTTACTCATTATCCAGCTTGTTACGCTGACTTCAACACACATTTCATTACAGTTTCTATTTCCATCCAAAGCTTTCTAATCTTTTTCCTAGAGGACATTATTGATAACTTCTTCCTATTAACTTAGTCTGAAAATAACTACCCCAGTAGTGTGCACTAATGTTAAAATATGAAAGATGTGTACTCAGTTACCCTTGACAGTTGGCACCAATTTTTACTTTCAACTATGTGACTTGCTTCAGCTAGTCAGGGTTCCTATATCCAAATGTTTGATTTGGATATGTTGTCTGACAGCAATCAATCCCAATCTGACCATAAAGCCCAACTTCTATCAAGGATTATCCCCAATGAAATTTGACAACTCTCAAAATTCAGGGATCAACACCAACCTAAGCATTTAACTAATGCTCCCTCAGAGCTACCTAATCTCAGGGTTCAACCTGATCCATGTGACAAGCGCAGCATAATCAACCTGAGATAATTGTGCTGCCACCAAATCCTAATTTGTTATTTTTATAGATCTGAGCTTGTACTGTTTAGATTTCCCCTTTAAATCTTCCATTTACCCTTATATTGCTTCTATTAAACTACTAAACTTTACTTTTTCCTTCCTTTTGCAATTTTAAGACAAAATTGTTTTATTTGAATTGCTTCGCCATCCCTATTACCTGGTATAAAAACTTCTTCGACCAAGAAGAAGCACAAGGTCGTTATCCAACACCCTCAGGCTTTGGGAAATTTCGGCTAAAAGCAATTTAGGTATCCGTGGTAACTCTCCCCATGATCTAACAAAGCTGGTCTCCTTACCAGGTCCACCCCTGAGTTTGTGGTGAAAATTATAAAAATAAAAGCAACCATGGATAATAACAATATGGCTTTGGAAAACTCCTCAGATCATGAAGCAGCCCATCTCAGCAACTAGGCAATGAACATGCATGTAGGTGATACAGCGACCAATTGAGATATTCTCTTCCCCCTTTAATGGAAGTGTCCCTACATACTCCATCTGCTGAACAATACAACTTATAATTATCCAACTTCGTTGAAGCTCTCCAGATCCTCTTATTCAAGGCCTTTGTCCCTGAAAGCTGAGAAAATATAAGAAAGACTTTTGCCATACCAGCCTCTATGATGACATTAGCTTAAAGTTCTTTGCTCAATATTGAACAAGTTGGGGCTGGACGTAGGGAACGCTTTCTGCGTCACCTTTTACACCCCACGTTATACCATTTAATACAAGTAGTGAGGTTCCATCATCAGGAATTACTCCGCCACTTGCAATTATTGGAGACCATAAACTCGCAGCTCCTCAAATTCTAACAATCTGCCTCACTGTTTAACAATGAAAACCGAAAAGCTATCTCAGAAAATCCTTAGTTTTTTAATGAAATAAAGATGTGTAAACCCGCCTGGATAAAGGAGCCATGAGTTTTGTTTGAACGGACTCAATATCTGTTTTAGTCAATTAGAGATGGGTCCATAATCAGGTCTTAGATTGTACCCACAAAGTACAAGCTGAATTTGATAACTTTATCACCTCTGTGGTTGAACGACTCCAATCATTGGAGGAGATAATCTATGAATTAATGGGATGGCCAGTAGAGTCTCCATATTTTAGGGCCTCAAGGAGTTCCTGGTGAGCATGGACCCCCCAGTTATAATGTACGTGATGGTGAATGGGAACCCCCTGGTCATTCGTACAGGATAATGAAAGAGGACCCCTGGTCATGATGGAAATGATGGTGGATGGTGAACCCCTGGGCCCAGAGGACCTCTGGGACCCAGTGTTGACCCAGAATCCCTGACAAATGCCTCCAGGCATTAAGCTAGCAAGTAAAAAACTTGATGTTCAATTGGGACGCATCGCCCAAGGAGCCCACTTACTTGTGATGAAGTTCTCTTCTATTTTAAAGTTTCCTTAGCTGCTCATTATGAACGGCTTGGGACCTTGACAACTCTACCTAATGTGGTCTGTGGATTGGAGCAAAGAGTGCTCGCTACCAAACAACATCAACTAGAACTCTAAGCTGACAATACCTCTTTAAAAAACGAAGTAAACCAAGTAAACCAACATATCAATATGAAATTGGCCCTCAGTGCTGTTCACAAATGAGTAGATCTAATATTTTGACATAATTGACGATCTTCAGAGTGAAGTGGATGCGCTTCAACCTCAAGTGTATTCCTAAGATACCGCTTCTTTGTTAGGTGAAAGCACTGTCCCATATCAGTTAAAGTTGTTCAGCCTCCAACCCCCAAGTGGTACAGAAAACCTTAGTTAAAAATAGTCCCTGGATAGGAAAGCATCTTCTCTTTCTTACAAATGCTTTGAAAACTCTATGAAGAAAGTGAACAATTATCAATGGTTTTAACACTTGATATCCGGTATTCTCTGCATGGCTCAAGTCATAATAGTCACCCATATGATGCATTACCATATTTGGACTGATGCCAAGACTTCCTTGCTTAAGGAATTTGGTAGCAACTTAACCCTAACCAGCCTAAAACAGACCTTTATGGGCATCAGCCTTAATTAGGGGTGAAATATTAGCTAATTTGCCCACCGTTTCTACCTTAAAGCTCAAATTCTGGTTGCGGGAATCATCTTACATCAGAAAATGCCATCACCGCCACATTTTCGCATTTAAAAATATGCTTAATATCCTGCTTTATCTAAAAGCCTGTGGAATCCAACTTGACGTCCCTCCTCCATATTAAAGAGGCTATTTTCGAATTTCTGGCTGAACTACATAAATTTGTCAGGCCACCTCACTTTAATAACAATAAGCCCCGGTCTCAAGTGTTAGCCATTACTTTTCCCAATTGGCCCACACCTGATTTATACTGCACCCATTGCAAGAGAACCAACCACAATGTGGACTTTTCTCATGTACTTCAATGTAAGTTGGCAAAAGATCAGTCAGTATAGGACTAGAAGCTCCCTATGCTGACGTAAATCAAGTGCCTCAAGACCCTTATTCAAGTTCTAGCTGTATCCCCAGTACTTGAGTTTTTTTTGTTAGCTGCTCCTGCAGATGTTGAAGTCCCTCTTTCTACTCAAGGAATAAAAACCTCAAGCTTTCTAAAATTTTTGTTGGTCAGTTACCCAAAAAACTTTTTGGACGTTTGCTCTTCTATGGAAAGCCAAGCACTGGCAGAGAAAACTTTAGATGCATTAAATATCTCCAAGCTTGGCCGCAGCAGAATCCTCCACTTGCTTTGCTGAAAATCCCTACATACAGTCTACTAGCTTTTAATTTCCAATTTAGATTGTCAGTGGTTCAAGTCAAATTATTAGCCCATAAGGTCAAAATCCTGGAAATAATTGACATTCGTTCTCTGATGTTAAAATTTAGGGGCTTCACTTCTCTTTCACAGGTATTTACCCTAAAACGATAACTACACAGGTTTTGTTTGTTCAATCCTCGCGTTGTCTGATGCTATATATACAATTGATAATGGTTTGAAGACTATTATCTGTAGTTTCATAGATCACTAGTGTTTGGCGCAACGCTTGACCAGTATTCCTCCTCAAAATACTCTAGATGTCCTCAGTAGGAATTCAACCCTCATCCGCCTAACTTGATCCACGTCAGATCCTAGTTTAAAGATTTTCCTCTGGTGACACAAAGTTGGCAGCAATTCCCATCTCAGCTCAGTTTCTCTTCTCAGAATTTTGATCATTAATCTTATTCCTATTAAATAGTCATAACTTAAAGCACACAGCAATTAATTAGAAGAAGATGAATATAATTAATAATGAATTCTGCTAAAAAATGGTTTTTATAAATTCTGTTTTTTATTAGATGAATTTTCATGGGAATTTATAGCGGAATTTTGGCGCCCAACCCTCAGTTGGCGCATCTGCTATGAAACAGCAGCCGTTGCCATTGAATTACCCTTCATTATCTCATCAGTGATGGTCTTTCCCATCCTGGTTAAGATTCCGTTGTTAGACATTCTTGAGACCTAAAATGGAAAAAGTCAGATAATGTGTTCCTAACATTTTCTACTCAATCCCAACAAACCAACCCTTTTTGGCAAGCGACCTTCTTAGCTAATGGGACTGGTTACCATTAAGGCAGGTTGCTCACCAACTTATCAATTTGCTAGGTGCAGGTGGCATCACTTGCCTCGCTACTTGCTCCTTAAAACTCAATTGGTCAGTGATGAAACCTGACCAATCCCTATTGGTAAACCTGATAGGTGATAAATGATCAACTATCAGATGCCCCATTTTGTTAGAATCACTTCCTGAGAGGATCTTAAGCACTCACCCAGATTGAATACAATGGAATCAAACCAGGCGAATTACCTAAATTCCCCCAAGCATTGTTAAACTTAAATCGGGGTCAACAATACCCAAGCCACTCATTATAGGGAATTATCCCATACCAATCCATGGTAATCTAGATGGCTGGAAATGTGGGCATAAAACAAAACATTAGATTAACGTTATCTTTTCCTGACTTATCCAAAAGATAAAAATGGCTCCAGACTTGATTCATAATGTTGAATATGGGATGGCAGGTAGTCAGTATACTAAGGTGATTGGAGCATATTCTGCCTTACCCCTTCGATTTGGGAACTATTAATTACTGCCCCGCCATGGCACTAGAAAACGATAATTATGAGTTTCTTTTTGGGGTCCAAATGAGGGAATTCAATTGCATTATCAACCATAAGGAAAAGTACCTACTTCTACTAGGGTTTTGGATTTCATAGATTTTTGAACTCCACGTCAAAAGTAAAGGAGCCCCAAAAAATGGACATGCCTCCTCAAATACCCATCCTCCATTTGCAAGGCTTATACTAAGACTTAGGGGGATAAACTAAGCTACCCCTGGAGGCTGTGGATGCCAAAGAGGGGATCTCTCTGTATATCCCTCATCCTATCACAATACACTATGGCTTTTAAATTATTGTAGATACAGGGATACAAATACTAACCCCAACTAACCAAGTTTTTGAGCTTAGTGGGCACCCAAACCCTTTCGTCAAGGAAGCGTTGACCTGCAGGGGATTTTGTATCTTGTCTACAGGAAATCTATCTCTAATCTATTAGGGAATTTAACCAATTAAAACCCTCCAAGTCCCTTGGCATGACCTATTGCTTATGTAAAAATATAACCCATCAAGAATACTGCCAATGTGAGTTGTTTTGGATTGTTACAAGATTTAGCATTTAATTCCCTACCTACCATAGCTCTGGTTGAAAGTTAAACTGTAGATTATTTCATCTTGAACAAACGCTAGAATGTTAAAGACCTCCTCAAGTAGTATGGTAATTTTTTTCCTTAGGACCAAGTGACTATAGGAAAATGTCCAGGGTAATTCATCAAATTGAAACTGAGGTTCACCCTCCATTCAGATCCTGACCATACCAAAAATCCAAAGTGGAGGAAGCTCAATTGGCCTTGGAGTTAGAGCAACTGTTGAAGGCCAGTTATTAGTACCTTCTAAAAGCCCATGGGCTTCCCCAATCTTATTAATTAAAAAGAAGGATGGTGGCCACCATGTTGTCATGGATTATCACCGCCTCAACTCTCTCACTAACAAAGACAGCTATCCTTTGCTGCGTCTAGGTGACTTCTTACTCTTGATTTCACGGTCCCGCTATTTCTCGGCTATGGATCTCGCCTATGGATAATGGCAAGTCAATTTGTCACCAGAAGATCGTTAAAAATGCGATCTTCTCAAAAGAAAGAAGGATTATTCAAGCCCATTCAAATGCCTCAGAGGTTGTGTAAAGCCCCTTATACCTTCCAACGCGCTATGGACGGGCTATTAGGCGATTCAAAACGCTCATGTGTGCTAGTTTATTTCTAATGATAATGGCATTTTTTATAGCCTTTACCAAACATATAGATCTCCTCCGGCAGGGTTTTAAGTTTAAAGCAATTATTATTAAACTAAAGTCGACAAAATGCTCTTTCTTCCAAAATGGTATGGATTTTTTGGAACATAAGGTCAGTAAAGCCAGAATATCACCAATGGATGACAAGGCCTTGGCTATTGCGAAGATGAAGATTCCCTTTATATCTACAAGATGGAAAAATTTTCTTGAGGATGGTGGGATATTATCACCAATTTATCCTACATTTGAAGACACCTACAAGACTCAGGTGTATCTACTGATGCAAGGGGATACTCTTCCAATGTAAAGAAGAGCAACAGCAGGCTTTTGATCTGCTACACGTTTCTCTCTCCCACTATTCAGTAGTTATTCACCCAAATTTTGATAAACTCTTTATCCTCTTCACTGATGCTAGCAATATCGCCATCAGAGCTATACTATCCCAAAATGACAAAAACTTAGTGGACCATCCCATTGCCTACTAAAGGTAGACCTTATCAAAAGCTGAACAAATTATAATGTTATGGAATGAAAACGCTTGGTTGTCCTAAAGTCCATTAAAATTTTTTGACCTTATACATATGGGATGCATTTCACCATCATTACCAATCATGCTTCCTTATAATGGCTACAGCAAATGAAGGCCCCAACGGGAAGTTGGCCAGATGGGCGTTAAAACTTCAAAATTACAACTTTTTCCATTATCCACCAACCTTAACCTATCCATTAAAATGCAAATTGACTATCTCAGCTTACCATATTAACAATAATGGACCCTGAAGGGGATCAGCTCTATGATCTCATAACCCAACTGCATTTATGGAAGGGTGAGTCCCTTATCCTTTAAAAGGAATAAGCGAAAAGATCGGAAAATCTTCAAGTCTAAAATGGCTAATTGTGAAAACTTGTTTCTTAAAAATGGGTGCCTTATGGAAGACTTCAGCTTGAAATGACATCATATTAGAGGGACATCGGCAAATCAGCTATGGGGAATTTGGAAAAACTACCAGTAGCTTAAAACTCGATGTTATCAGGAAGAAATGCTTGTTTCTATCCAGGATGTATTAAAATCCTGCCTGGTATGTAAAAGCCAAGCTGGACCTAATCCTTTGATCACAAAATTCATTGGTCCCAGCCTATGAACTATTCCACATTATTAGATTGATGTTGTGGGACCTCTCCCTTAAGCCTTTAATGGTCATCAGTTACTCCTACTAGTCATGGACCATCTAACTAAATGGATTGAAGCAGTATTGCTACCTCAGCTTAAGAAAAAACTACCGCCAGGTTTTTATATAATAGGACTATCACCTATCATGGGCGCCCAAACGTCATTCTTTCTAATAATGGGCAAAATTTCTGCTCAACACTGGTGAAAGATTTAGCTGACCTGATGGGAACCACCCAGGTATTCACCACCCCCTACCATCCTGAAACCAATGGAATGGGAGAGCGTGTAGATGGTACTCTAACTGTAACCCTCCATAAAATGGCTATGACTGACCCCCTTCATTAGCCCCAATATTTGTCTAGTGCAATATTAACCTATAAGATTAATTACCATCAAATAACTAAGATGTTGCCATTCCAAGAGTTGTATGGCTGAAATACCCTATCTGCCCTCTAGAATAGAGTGATGATTGACCAAGCCTCATCAAAACCCCTAAAGTCACTATGTAAGGTATTCCAAATGAAACTACAAGACTTCAGGACCTGGCTTCCAAAATTGTCCGCCGCAACCAGTAGAGAAACTGCTCAATTGAATGATAAGCATGACCCTCTACACACCTTCCAACTAGTTGACCTAGTCCTATTCTACCATCACCATCCTGGATGTCATAACAAATTGAGCATCAACTTGTCAAGGCTTACCAATTCATATATAGATGGGGCATTTGACACTCAAATATAGAGGTTGTTCAGGGTACAGTCATAAACCGCATACCTGTCACTTTCTTCGTCCATTTCCCCCCCTTTGCCAAGACATAAAGGGGGCATTTTCAGCTTTTCTGCCTAAATGGTAGAACTAGATGTGTCAGCTGATGGAATCAACCCCAATCAGACCATGAAGCCTAAACTTTCTTGGGGAAAACCCCCAACGAAATTTGACAAACCTTAAAGTTGGGAATCAACAACAACCTACACAGTTGACCAATGTTCCTTCAGAGCTACTGAATATCTGGTTCAACCTGTCTATGGAATGAGCGAGCAAAATCAACTGAGATAATCGGGCTGCCATAAAATCCCCAATAGGTTTATATTAATAGATCTAAGCTTGTAGTGTTTTGATTTTTCCTAAAACATATCCTGTTTACCTTTTTATTGCTGCTTTTAAACAAATAAACTTTTATTTTTTCATCGTTTTTGCAATTCTGAGATAAAATGGTTTATTATCTTTTCCTCTCCAGCTCTAATAGCTGGTATAAAGACTTCGAACAAAAAATGCACAAGGTTTTCCCCCAACATCGTTGGGCTTTAGGTCACCTGGCCTCAAAAAATTAAGGGACCCCTTTTAAATCTCACCATGGTACTGACACATCTCTACTTCTGCACACATTTTTTAATATGTGCAATCCATAGTTGATGATATAATCTAAAAAGATGTGGGTTATGATAATTTTATTAGGAATAGTTCCAGATGAGCTTTTCACAATAAATTTTTCTTCTCTGCGCAGGTTTCTCCTTGGGTCAAGGCCTTGAAAATCTTCCTTCAACCACTTGTGAAGGTACTCAATACACTATCTAGATGAAAAGGAACTCCCTTTTCATTAACTCCTCCTTTGGAGTTGGCAACTTCTGGATACAAGGGAACTTATCCCTTCATTACTTTTGTTGTAGGAGCCGTGTTAAGTTTGATAGAAGTATCTAGTAAAGGGATATCTGATCCCTCTACCTAATCTAAGAATAACAAAAATACAATGAATATATAATAAACAAAATATGTTTTGACAAAAAATATTCGTATTTATTTAATAATCTCTGAAGGGAATATAGAGGATTTGACGCCCAAATCTTCTGTTGTAGCCTCAATTGGAACCGGCAGTTGTTTCATGATAGTTTCACCCTCCACAAATCACTCAATGATAAATGAGGCTTCCGCTCATCCATCCAGATAGTTAAGATCAACCAATGAATAGATAGCAATCTGTCATGTGTTGAATTTAGAGGTATCATGTCCCAACGCCCTCATCCTACCCTAGCGGATTAACCAAATTAAGCTACCAATCTGCTTAGGTAATGAGACGCTTTACCCATTATCAGCAGGTTGCGATGCACAAAAAGTAAACTGCCAGTTGCTGACAAAAAGGCGTTATCAACGCTCAGAAACTACTCAATATACCCTTAGTTGATTGGCAACAAAACTTAATCAACTCCTACAATCTAATTTAATTATCACTCTAAATCAATAAACAAACTGCTTGTTTCTTGTCTGGAATTATACCGGACAAGACATTAGCTAACCAACAAATAAAAACCTGGCGATTTATTAAGGCTTATTTGAGAAAAATGAATAACATTAGTTATCATATATATGGTAATAACCATCATTAGAGGGCCTCATCCCAGCGGTTAAGAAGATTTATTATAATCTGATCATGCAAAATAAGGTGTTCATATTGAAAATTCCAACAGGGATATTCCACAATGAGCACTAATTGTCAGGATTTGGAATCAAAATCTAACATAGACTAAAACTATGTCTCATATGAGAAAATCTCTAACAATAATCATCAAACATTGATACCTCCGACATCCTTTAAGGTTGCTAATTAAAAACAAAAATAAAGCTTGTAGGACAGATAGTCATTCATAAATTTTCACAGCTGTATAAAGTGGGCTTTTGTAAACATGCCAACAATGTAGAAATCTAGTTGGCCTAAGGGTAAATGAATGGGACGTTTTGATAGTGAAGGGGTGTAAAGGCTTGCTATCACAGAGATCGCAGTGAAAGATTTTTTTTAAAAATTGACAGATCTAAGAAAGATGAACAGTTTTTCTGGGTCACAGGAATAGGCCTAGTGTGAATGGCATCCAATTTTTGGAGTGCAATAGCGTGGCCATCCTTGATACCGTATTTCAAAGGGGGTACATTTAATCTCTTCAAAACTTGTATTTGGACGACTTTGCAACCAATCCAATCTTATGTAGGGCTGCAACCACGGCCTCCAAATCATTGACATGTTGCTCTACTTTAGGTTAGTGGTGTAATTTGTTTCCAACATAGACAATCATCAAGAGAATCTAAGTTTTCCCATAGTCAATGTGGAACTAGAAACAGACGGTGTGTATTTAAATCAACGGCATGTCTTTGAACAGATACATTTTATATCATATGCAGATTGTAGTTTATTATTCATGGCAACACTTCACCCTCACTTAGTGTAATTCGTTAACCAGATCATGTTTAGAGAAGACATTAACTTATAAATGACTTGGGTGATGGCGACTTTTATTTAGGAGGTATAATCTAGGAAAGTGACGTCATACAGGTGCCTGTAGTCAACACAGGGTTGCAGTGTGCTATCACGTTTTTGGGCAAAAGCCAGTGGAGATGAGAGGGCGAGTCTTTTTCAATCATCCAACCTTTTCCATTAGATTATCAATCTATACCTTAGGGATTAGTCCTCCTGAGCCTTGTATAGGTACAATGGGCAATTTTATTAATTAACAACTGTCATATTGAAGTTCAAGCTAAACTCTGTGTGATTTTTTTAAATGATTGTCACTTTCCACATTAAAACAAATTTGTAAGTCTTGTGGATCTATGAATAGTAGGAAGGCCATAAAAATTTTTGAAGTGGAGTACTTTACTGTTGTCTCCACCTTATTATCAGTTGCCAGAGTTGGGAGCAGAAGAATTTTACAGGGTATGTTTTTGTGGTGAGAGCCGTCATATGGTAAAGTTAGTGACAAATTTGCCTGGCGTTGACTGCAATCTAAATTAAGTCTGTCATAACTCAGAGATCAAGAAGAGAGACTATAAAGATACCAGAGTCCTATCCAATATAATTGATGATAAATGAGTTCCAGTTCTATCTGTCAGTACTGAAACTCTTGGTGCCAAAAATATTAATATTTAATATAAATATATTAAAAAATCCCTTAATATCATAAAGTAAAAGGTGATAGTTGATAGAGTTTGGAAAATGTTTATTTCATTATAAAGTAAGAAACCAAGATTGGGCTAAAAACCTTTATAACTGCTTAGCTTTCAAAATTCTCCCTTTAAAAGAAACTGTTGGTAAGATGGCTTTTTCTTTTAAAGTCATTATATTTTAACTAAATATTGATGTTATCTTCTAAAAAATATAATAAAATTAAGTTTCATTTTACATTTAAGCTTGTATAAATTCCTTTTTTGCAATGTCAGTTTAGTTCTTTATATATTTCCTCATTAGGCCATTTTCAAACTTAGAATCCAATCATTTGAGTATTACTCCAAGTTCGCAGTATACCATTTTTGTTAATTTTCACTTTAAGACTAACTTTACTTTTTTCTGTTACCAGGATCTCTATACACTCTTACTTCGGATAAATTTGGTGTAATATTTGAGTCCCAATTAATATAGACTTGTATTAGCATTCACTTATGATGTTTCTTCCTGATTCTAACCCAAAGCTTGCTATCTTGGTTTTTTCTCCCAGGAGCTTTAAATTCTGAGACCTCAAGATCTACTTTCATATACAGCATGATTTATTATAAGTCAATGCTCATGAGTAAGTAATAACACCAACCACAAAAAATTTAAAAATACAGAAATTTTTGGGATATGTATAAGCTTTCCACAAACTCATGTATATGTGCAATAGACTAGAGAGCTTTCAAGGAGGAAGCGTGACCATAGGAATGCAAGAAGCGCCCATAACAGGAGCCCCAGTATTAACTTGAAGATAAAGGGCCCAAATGAACTATCTTTCCTCTTGAAGTAATTTTTGAGCGATTTTAGTTAAAAAAAAAGAAAAGAATAGCATAACTAGCCTACGCCAACCTCCCCCATATGCCCCCTGATGCACTCAGATTCTCCGCCAACTGCTCCTATGTGAGGCAGCGGCAAAACCCCACCCAGCGTTTTCCATCCGGTGGAAAATGTGTTTGGACTGGCTCGTCCAGTCCCAATAATACATCAGGTCAACATATTCTGCCCAGGGATCTCTCCATCCACTTGGCACGTGCCCATGAAGTGCCTCACATCCCTCTCATTCAACCCTAATCCCAGCTTCATTTTTGCCTTTGTTTCAAATATAGGAAATTATTCCCATATGCAGAAAAAGCTATTATTAACTTGACCCAAACGTGATGCTGCTGGTAGTTTTATAGATTTCTGCCCCTATAAGGAGTATATCAATATAGGCTTCACTTGTGAAGTTGATGCCGCTACTGCAGCCACTGTTCCCCTGGTTATCCAGGGAACCCCATATCCCACAACGCGTACCCAGTTCCCCACTGACACTACTATGGTAGTTCAGTTTGTGAGGTTACCCACTCACCTTCCCCTTGCAATGCTCCATCAGGAGTTGGTGGAAGGTTTGGCAGCTACAGCCCCAATCTCACCCTTCAGTTTGTGGTCCCCAATGTGGCCACTTGCCTCACTGGGCCTCAGGCATTTGCCACAAATTAGCCCAAA
This sequence comes from Massospora cicadina, assembly GCA_022478985.1. NCBI lineage: Eukaryota > Fungi > Entomophthoromycota > Entomophthoromycetes > Entomophthorales > Entomophthoraceae > Massospora > Massospora cicadina. Next base: position 40,011 of record JAKSZP010004085.1, on the reverse strand, counting down.
TTTTGATAAAATTGCTTTGTCATTTCCCCGTGCCATCATCCCACTGCCCCAACCACCTATTCTGGGCCATGGTGAGGGCGGGTGGACCATCTGCTCATCCTGCTTTAAGTTGGATTACTCAGAGCTTAAATGCCCCTCTCTTGATGCTTCTGCTGGACCTGCTTTGTTTCCATCTGGCCCCAAGGCCACACACCCAATTGCCTTTCCAGTTTGGGGTATAATCCTCCCCCTCCCCCAAAGCTTGCTGCCACTATGGTGCCAGCAACTGCCAATCAGGCCCCTCCTCAGTCCAGTGCCACATGAGCATCAACCAATTAGGAATTGGCTTGGACAACAGTTTGTTCCCACATTATTCTTCAATCACCAGCCACAGCCCATCAATTCATTAACCCTGATTTCCATTATGACTTGAATCCATGGGCTTCATTAGATGAAACTGATGAAATGGGTAATGCAATTGAGGACTCAAATACTCAAATTAAGAATTTATACAGGTACAGCACCTCATTTATATCCCTCAGTGTTTTTACGCCCCCCAACTGTAAACTGCTGTGTTCCACTCCGACCACCAGTTTACTGTTGCTGCAGCTAAAATCACAGATAACACCAACATCTGTGAGGTAACTGACTCATCAGTAGCAATAATTACCAAGGGTCTCCCTCCTCTCATTATTGCTCTGACCATAGCCCCGCAGGGCAAATGTGACATCCTAAACCTCTATAAACAAGCAAATGCTGCCATCCAGAAAGTTGCTATTGCTCCACAGGACAAGACAAAAACAAGCTGAGCCATCTCAGCTTTATTATCTCAGCTTCCTTCCATCTGCCTTCATGCGGAAAACTACTTTTCCAAATAACTAGGTGCAATTTTTGATGCAGGTAGTTTATATGACCAGCTGACCATCATCCAACTCGCTCCCTATTTCAATGAACACCCCACACCAATGATCTCCGCCTTGGCCCACACACTTTTCTTTGATATGTAATCCAATACTGAGGATTAGCCACCCAATCCCCCTTCCCCTTCCACCATGTTGGGTTGAGCGACTCATCGCTATCCCACCTGGTTAATTGTGCTCACTTTTAATTTTATTTCACCTGATCTTTTTTGAGCGGTTAATCATTCTGTTTGAGTAGGTCTGTTAGTTCATTTTTTTAGCTCTTTGAGCTTCAGTAATGTCCATCCCCTTTGTCAAAAATCTGAGGATCGCTCAATTGGAAATGAATATCCTGCATGTCTATTCGGGCTAAAGTTCTGATGGTTGATCCCCTATATAGCCTGTAGTTTATGGGATTTGGACCGTTTAACCACTCACTAGGCTTATCAAATTCGCCTGGACTCTTCTGGCCGATTTTGGGCATAATTTTTACTTCAGGTTTGGGAACTTCTTCCAAGGCAGGCTCAGTACAAAGAGAATTTATTCTATCCTGTTTGTTGACACTTTCTCCAAAGGAAGGATTCAAAGAGAAAATTAGGGAAGTGATAAAATAAATAGAACTATATTTAAGATTTTTTATTAGATAATGGTCATTAGGCCAGGCGCCGGTATTTATACCTCAAGGGCATCTCCTGGCCACATTCCAGCACAAAAGTTTAGCAGCTATTTTGCCACTCAGTTCAGCCTATGACTGAAACCTTTTCTTAGGTTCATTGGTGGCAAAGTACTCTCTAAATTGGGAGGATTTCAGGTACAAAAATTGTGATAAAAGCATGCAAAGTTGTCCTAAATTCTTCAGGATTTCAGTTTCGTCATACTGCTGACAAGACACACCTTCAGTAAAATTTTGGCCTCAATTGAAGAAAATGACGTTCCCCTAATTGGGACGTTGGAAGGCATCTTTCTCAATAGCCTAAAGTAACCCCTTTCAGGCGTTCCAAATAAGTGCTATTGTGCCAATTAAACGTATTGACATACAAAGCACCCTGTGGTGGAAAAAAGATAACGTTGTTCATTCATTTAATTGTCCATGGGACTTTTAAACGCAACTTTAGGTCATCCCTGAATTATTTTGTATATGATTGAATGGTTTGTGTTTCAATAATTGGGACCAATTGCCAAGATTTGATGCATTGTAATTGGCCATAATATGTGAGCATAACTGGGCCAAGCACCTGATAAATTACTTGATTGAATTGTCATTGAATAATTGCTCAAATTGTATAATTGCAATAGGCGTTAACTCAAGCGTTGAAAGGACAATCAGCCTGATCTGATGGTTGTCAGAGGTTTATTTTTGAGTCAACCACCAGAATCTAACATTTCACCCCTCTTGACTTGAACATAAGCCCTAAGATTCCCAACTAGCCTATTTTGGTCTTTTCTTATAGGTCCAAACGCGCAAAAAAAATCGAGTTGGTTTTTATTTGGTAACTTCAGCTGGACTGGCCGATGGGTCTGAAGAATGATGGGCCAAATGCCCTTTGAGTCTGAAGTTGGATCCCCTCCCCAACCTCAAGTGCAAACTAAAAATTAATTAGTATAGAACTATAAGTAATTTTTTGTTTTTTGAGTTTTGGTTTTGGTTTTGGTTTTGTATTTTTATGTTTTTATATGGTTTTTTCAACTTTTTTTTTCTGATTGCCAGCTTATTAAACCTTCTTAGAATTTTGCATGGACTTGGTTTTATATATGGCTGGTCCTAATATCACTGATGGTGTATATGAACTTAGCCATTTTCTCAATCACTTCGAATGGCCCAACCCAGATGCAGTCTAACTTTTTCATTCAGCCTGATCTGTGAGTATTGCCAAAATAGAACTTCGTCATTAACTTCAGATTCAGCCAGAGGGCAGTGACTCTTTAAGTCCTTTTTATGTTGAGCCTTTTTCTCAGCAAAACTGTTGTCAAAGGCTTGTGCTTGTAGTTTGATTAAGGCATCTGCAAGCTTATAAACGTACTGAGGGTAATTGTTTATGCCAGGATCCTTTAGGGCCAAATATAGCAGTGTTGGTAGGGCCGGGTGTCTACTCTATAATACTTGAATTGGGGACATCCTGGTTGATGAATGATAGGAGATATAGTGGGCAAATACTGCCAAACTTAGACAAGTACTCCATTTGGATGATTTAGCTGAGGTAATTCCCAGATAATGTTCACCAACGTCCCATTTGCATGCTCAACAGTCCCATTAGTTTTGGGGTGATAGGAAGAAGATAGCACACCACGTACCCCATTAGTTGATTGAGCTTGGCAAGGACATTGGCGGTAAAGTTGGTTACATTATCAGTCAGAATAACCTGAGGGCATCCATGTTATGGATGATGTTTTCAAGTACAAACTTGGCGGTAGTTGCAACTCCAACTTCCCAAATAGCCTTAACCTCGACCCATTTAGTCAAGTGGTCGATGGTTATGATTATGTACTTGGCCTTTTTATTGCTTTCTGGAAGTGGGCCCACAATGTCAATAGATAAGTATGCCAGGCAAAGTTGGGCCAAACAAGCTGGTAAGATGTGCTTTTTCGGAATGGTTTTTTGCCCTGGCACTCTGCACAGCATTCTAGCATTTCTTAGATGTCGAAATGCATTGACACCCAGTAGTAGAATTGCTTCAGATGCTCTTTCATCTTCTTGAATCCTCCATGCCCTATGGCCTTATGCGCTGCCATTATTAGGTCTGTTTGGGCCGATGGTCTTGGAAAAATAAACTTTTTTCCTTGAAGAGCTTGTAAGATGCTCCATTTTCAACGGATGTGTTTTTTATAGATTTGATAGTATTTTTTGGACAGATTCTGGCTCATTCTGATACTCTCCGGTGATCATTTTCATAAGTAACTCATTGGCACCCTGACTAAGTGTTGCGATGGTGGATAGTCAGGATAGACAGTCAGTGTTTTGGTGTTTTGCGCCTGCTCGATGCTCAATAGTGTAGTCATAGGCTTGAAGCTTTAATGCCCAGTAGGCTAATAGACCCTCAGGTTCTCTGATGTTATTCAACCATCTTAGGGAAGCATGATTGGTAACAACTTTGAAATGAGTACCATGAAGGTAGACCTGAAATTGCTTGCAAGTATATATGACAGCTAAGCATTCTCATTCCTTCACCATGTAGTTCCTTTCATTAATGTTTAAGGTCCAACTAGCAAAGGAAACTGGGTGTTCTTCACTATCTTCTCCAACTTGGGATAACACGGCCCCCACTGCTGTTCTGGATGCATCAGTTTGGACGATAAATTCACAATCAAAGTCCAGATATTATTGAACAGGTACGCTTAATAGGGCTGATTGGAGTTGGAAAAATGCATTCTGGCACGCTGAAGTCCATTCAAATGGGACCTTATTTTTAAGAAAATAGAAGAGCGACACTCCAAGTTATGTGAAGTCAGCGATAAATTGGCAATATTACCAATTCATGCATAGGAATACTTGAATATCACGCTTGGATTCAGGCTGTTTCATTTTGGAGATGTCAATTAACTTAGAGGGTTGGGGCCAAATACCCACTTTATCTATCACAAATCCGAGGTATTCCAGTTGGTCTTTAAAAACTGACATTTCATGTGCTTGATTTATAAGTTTGCAGCAGCTAGCCCTTTGAAAATCTCCTCTAAGTGTTCCAGATGGTAAACAAGTGCGGCTGAAAACATTGATATCATCAAGGTACACTAGTACACATGACAATTTTAAATCTCCCGGGATTTTGTCTATTGCCCATTGGAATGTAGCCGGGGCGTTGCAGAGCCCTTGAGGCATTCTCGTCAGCTGGAATAGGCCATTTGGGTTAAATTTGTACATTTCTCGCGCTCCTCTTTGGGAAGATCTATTTGTTAAAATCTGCTGATAAGATCCATTGCCAAGAAGAACTTTTTCGCCCCCTAGCCTATCTAAGGCGTCATTAATTTGTGGCAGTGGGTATGAGTCTTTTTGGTAGTGTTGTTTAACTTTCAATATTCATTAACTACTAAGTTGAATCCATCCTTATTTTTCACTATTAAAATCGGTGCAGCCCATGGACTTTTTAAAAGGGACTAGCATGACGCAATTGAGGAGCTCCTTAATCTACTTGATACTGCTTCTTCTGATAATTTTGAGCGTCTAATTGGGTGTAATTGAATAAGTTTATGATCTCCAGTATCAATTTTGTGGGTGACACCATTAGCACAACCCACATCAAAATCATCTTGTGTGAATATTTCCCAATATTTAGAAAATAACTCCTGAGCTTAGACTTTCTCAGAGTTGGTCAGGTTGCTTAAATCAGTCATAGGTACAACATTATTTATGCTAAGTTGGTCCTTATTGGGGAGCCCTAATTTGACAAAAGTTCGGAACTCATGGAATTATAGAATTTCTGTGGTAGGGAACAGATGCAGAAAAGAGATTATTTGATGTCACTTGATGGAAATGGGTTGATTTTTCAGGTTTGCACACAAGATATGTATTTCTCCGTGGCTCAGAATGATAATACCAGGGGCAATGTTTGGTTCAAATTGAGATTTAGACTATGGTTGATATACTTCACCATAAAGTCCTTACAGGATATTAGTTGTTAGTCTCATTGGGACGATTACTTGTTCTCTGGATGGTATAGTGATGGTCTGATTCGATCAAAGTGGAATACCATTTGATTCCTCAATCTGAGTGGAAAGTGGTTTTATCTTTGACTGAGCTTTGTAATACTAAATTGGGATGACTCCATCTTTGTAGGCCAGATTTATGATTAGGCTAAGTTTCTTTTTCTAAACTGCCTTATCCCTACTATAGTAAAGTGGAATGGTCTGGCCAAGAATGGTGAGTGTATCGTCCTTATGATTGGTAACAACTCCATATCTTCTTAGAAAATTAGTCCCGATTAGGATATCAAAGCTTGTATTTGGCAACACTATGGCATGTGCTGTTACTACAATGGATCCAAATTGGAGTAGTAGGGTACTATAGGCGCCCAGCAATTTGGTGGTATGCGCTTCAGAGGCTCCATAATTTCTGTCAATGGGTAACATTGGGCGCAATTTTTAGTTTTTTAACCAATTTTGTACTAACTATATTGATAGGAGCACCACTATCAACAATGGCCCGAACTTACACCTTGTTCACTGCTATGTCCACATAAGTACATTCAGAGTGGTTATCAGAGTATTTATTGTGTGAATGCTGTAGCTGTTGCCCAATTCCAGGTGTGCTTTCAGGCTTGAGCAAATATCTGGGACGTTATCTGCTAGGGTCTTCATGGGAATAGCTACTTGAATGTTGTTAAGCATAGGTAAATTGGCTTAACATCTGGGTTGTAGATCCAAACCCTGATCAATAATTTGCTTTATGTAAGGTTTTGATACCTCTTCTCGGGCTTCCTTGGTTATTTTCGAAAGTTTAGTTGCTTTTGCGGTGGCCTGAGTAGTGACCATCATGAAATTATTAGCTCTGATATGGGTATTTTCAGCAACATCTTTGGCCCTAAGGAGCTCGTCAGGGTCAAGTGGAATGGTTTGAAAATCGGTGGAGTTAGAGCATTCCACCTCTAATCCACCTGCTTTTTTCCCACCTCACTGTCACTGTTAATTTCAAAAACAAAGGTGACCCCAGGCTTTTTGTTGAATCGTCTGTAGCATTGATTACGAAAGTACCCTATTTGACCACATTTATAGCATGTAATCGGCCCTGTTTGCTGTTTTTGCTCATATTTTGGTTCATATTTTGAAATTTTTCCCCTTGTTGGACATTGTGTTGTTTTTTGTGCCTGAAAATTGAGATTTTTGCTGATCTTTGGCCCGATTAGGTCTGTTGAAATTATGGGAACAGCTTCTCAAGTAATTGTTTAGGCCTTGGATTTCTAAGCTTCCATTGAATGCAGGCAACATGACATTGTGCAGTTCACGGAAGGGTATAATCGCATGCTCCAATGCAATCTTGGTGTCAAACTTATCTATTGCATTGCACCAATGCAGTACTTGTGCCTCATGGAAGAATCTATCTGCAAAGTCCTTAATAGTCTCATTCTGTTTGAATTTAATATTAAGAAGCTATTTTTTTGGGTTTATAGTTTCTCAGGCCTTCCAAACTGTTTGGCTATTGCAATTTCGACATTCATATAGGACCAATCGTCGCCCAAATAGTTCATAACGAGGTCACAGCTATGGGCATCGATTGAGTTAATCAGTGCTGATCCTTTAGCATGGTCTGATGCTCCTCTCATTGCTTTTTCAAATAACTTTAGGAAAGAGTGAACGTTTCTATCCTTATCAAACTTGGGCAGATTAAATGGTTTGAAGTCATCTCGCCCTGTTTTGGTCACATGGGTTGTACTTCTTCTAGAGCAAATTGGTGTATCATTGCTCATAATCAGCCCTCTTTCCCATTGGGAGGTGTCTGGAGTCAGGATTGCTGCCAGTACTCTAGGCATAGCATAGCTGTATAAGATATTAGTTTTGGCATCGGAGTATTTCCAATGATTTGGTTTCATAAAATTGCTATGAGCTACTGGATTCTGATGCCTGAATTTGGCCCTTAGTTTTTCTAAACTGTGTTCTGGCTGAATGGACAAAGCTTTTTCCTACTTTACTTTTGTCAAAGCTGGATGAGCATCAGCTTCTTTGTTTATTGAGGATGTCAGTCTTTTCTTCAAATAAATATTGATTAGATGCTATGCTCTTAATGTCTTTGTCCATACTATCTACTCGGGAATTTGCAGTTAATAATTGCATTCTGAGTTCCCATAAACCTGAGTAATTTCAGTGTTTCTGGCCTGCAATCTCGACACAACCGTCCAAATTTTTGGAAAATTCCTTGTTGTTCAAGGCATCATCCTCATCCCTATTTGTAACGACTGGTTTTGCTGCATGAGCTCCACCCACGTTGACAAGATTATGGGTGTAGGAGGTACCAGCTGTGGAGCCAAGTTGACTGGGAGAATAATCTGAGATGGCCTTGACTTTAGTTTCTATCTCAATGTTGTTGTTTGTTTGGTCAATTCTGCCAGGAATTGGTTACTAGAATCCATATCGTATAATGTCACTGGTTTTGAGTGAGCACCAGTTGTCAAAATCTGAGGATTGCTCACATGGAAATGAATATCCTGCACCTCTATTAGGGACAAAGTTCTGATGGTCGATCCTCTATAGTGCCTGTAGTTTATGGGATTTGGACTGTTCAAAAACTCACTAGGCCTATCAAATTTGCCTCGACTCTTCTGGCTGATTTCAGGCATATATTTTACTTCAGGTTTGGGAACTTCTTCTGAGGCAGGCTTCAGTACAAACTGAGAAAACATTCTATCCAGTTTGTTGACACTTTCTACAAAGGAAGGATTCAAAGAGAAAATTAGGGAAGTGATAAAATAAATAAAACTTTATTATAAGCTAATTATTAGTAATGGTCATTAGGCCAGGCGCCGGTATTTATACCTCAAGGGCATCTCCTGGCCACATTCAAGAACAAAATTTTAACAGATATTTTGCCACTCAGTTCAGCCTACAACTGGGACCTTTTCTTAGGTTCATTGGTGGCAATGTACTCTCAAAATTGGGAGGATTTCAGGTACAAAAATTGCGATAAAAGCATGCAAAGTTGTCCTAAGATCTTCAGGATTTCAGTTTCATCATACTGCTGACAAGACACAACTTCTGTGAAATTTTGACCACAATTGAAGAAAATGACGCCCCCCTAATTGGGACGTTGGAAGGCTTCTTCCTCAATAGCAAAAAGTAACCCCTTTCAGGCGTTCCAAATAAGTGCTATTGTGCCAATTACGCATATTGACATACAAATTTCGCCTAGGTGGAAAATTGATAACATTGTTAATTAGCTTAAATGTCCATGGGACTTTTTAAATGTAACTTTTAGTCATCCTGAATCTATTTTGTATATGATTGAATGGTTTGTGCTTCAATAATCAGGACCAATTGCTGAGATTTGATGCATCAGAATCAGCCATAATATGCGAGTGTATTTGGGCTGAGCGCCTGAAAAATTACTTGATTAGATCTCATTGAAATAATTGGCCCAAATTGTATAATTGCAATAGGCGTTAGCTCAAGCGTTGAAAGGTTAATCAGCCCAATGTGATGGTTGTCAAAGGTTTATTTTTGAGTCAACCATCAGAATCTGACACCTTTGTTGGCATACCTTGAACAAATTCATAAAGGGCACAAACAACCTTCAGGTCAATTCAATTAACAGTTGCGCCATCATCCACCAGGGAATTTAATAAGACTTTGTAATTCCACTTCAACATTATATAATGAAATATAAAGTAAGATCGTTTCTTTTATTCAATTTGTTTAGATATATAACACATGTTTCTTGTTGCTCAACCATAAGGGTCATCGGCTCTGTTTTATTTAGTCCTGAACTGAGTGGACATAGCCGCTTCCCAAGAATATGATAGAGAATCAACATGGTAACTGAAGGATCAGATAGGGATGGACTTCTGACATACCCTCAAAAACTGGGTTCACCTGGCGCTCATCTTCAATCTTTTATACAAAGTTAGATATGGTACAAAGATATGGGGGGTCCTGTGGATCTACCAGATCACTACTATCCCTAATGGTTCTCAGTGATATCCGCCTTATTGGATTCAACCCAGGGATATATTTATAGATGATAACAGGATCAACTGGTTGGACAGGAAGGGATTAACCTGTTTGGGGACTCAAAAATAATATAAATTAAAATGGAATCCATTGAAGCTCACGCTTGGGGGCTAGCCACATCAATTATTATTGGTTGGGTTTTAACTCAGGGTAAAAGAAATTGGTATGTGACTTTTATCAATGTTTCTCATTACTTTACTTGAAAGAGAGGTCTGAAGAGAGCTAGCCAAAATTTGGGTATCAAATATTTTCCCCCAACCTTAAAGGCTTGGAAACACAATGAACAAATAATTTTGTAGAGGTAATTAATCATGTTAGGATAGAAGCACTAAAAAACCTGGGCTTTAGATGGGTGTTCATAAGAATCTTAAATAAATTACACATTACATGGTGGCGCCCTACCATCTGGAGTTGAGCTATAAGAATGGAATAGGAAATCTGAGTTCTATGTGGTTGAAGTGCAAGAAAAATAATTTAGTAATTTCATTTTTTTAGATACAAGATCTTTCCATGGGCCCAATCTTGGGCTTGATAATGCAAACAATTTAGAGCTAATAATCTAAAGGATTTATATGAAGTAAAAGGTTAAGGAAGCCTAACACCCTACCATTAGAAGGGTGCTAAGTTTTATAGTGCCATGGAGGAAGGTGCATTTAACATAGTTGATTTGTTCATGAATAACAAGGCGAAGATCATAGTAGATCAAATGGTATCCATTTCTGATCAATTATACCTTATTGACTACTAAATTTCTGTTTTTCCAATTACACCCACTCAGTGCTCTTTAAGATTTTTAAATATACAATTTTTTACACAGAATTATCCCAGGTATCAAATTTCTACAACTGAGGATGCCACTATTAAGGCCTATGTTTGATATGGTTCAGTTACTTCTGAGACCAGCCTGTGAGTATTCCTAAATCCACATTTAACTAGCTAAATTATACAAATACTGTTCTATAGTTTGTGGAAATAACGAAAGATTTGTGCTTGAGAATTGAGTTGGAGGTTTTGGTAAACAATTAAGAGGGACATATGCTACCCATATCACGTCTAGGGTTTGTCCTAACTCAGTAAGTTGCTTGAGAGGCAGAGTCTTGAGGTTAGTGTTATTCTTAGTTCTGAAGAGGTGCAAGAATTTATCAATAATAATTTTCGGAGCAGAACCTTTACTGATATTTTTGATAGATAATGTTACAAATTTTATATTATCCATTGTACATGAGTTAAACTCTGTAATGGGAGTTAAACAATTAATTACCAGTACATAAAATCCTAAAACAAATGACGTAGCAGTGAGAGCTATTTTTAAGGCCTCAGGTGCCAGCCATCAAGCTGAACAAGGTTGTGCATTCTTCTAAAACCAAAAAGGGTTCCAGTATTAATGTACTTCTTCTTACTCAATAGAATGATATGGGGAATACCCTAGATTAATAATGGTAGTGGCAGCACCCCTTTCTTGCTCCTTTCACCCCTCAGTTACCCCCAGTCCAAAGTGGTTATAGAGCATGAAACTTCTGAACAATTAGTGAAGAAGTCTTACCAATATTATCATATCTCTAGACGTTGTGGAATCATAAATGGCACCAGGGAAAACTATTCCTTCTAAAAATACGCTAAATTGCGCACTAATTATTAAGGCCAAACTGAAACCTAGGATAGATTCAAGTGAAATCTTTTTGGTAACTTTTTTCATAAGACCAAAAGTTATAGGGAAAGAGTGCTGAACATAGGGTAATAGCATCTATGAGAACCAATTTAGGTGTAAGTAATGTGTTTTATTTGCAAATCAAAGATAGTTATTCAATCAGCAAAATGACACACTCTGTAGTAGTATATTGCAATTATAGGAGCTTAAAGCCATTAACTGTGCTCAACACCTTCTCCTATGGTAAAAGAACCAGCAACCTTTGTAGTGAAGGTTGTTGGGCTATTTTTTATCTTATGTTTATAAAGACCAAATTCCTTTTTTAGCACTAGTGTCCCCAACCCAAAAAGGGGGAGCTGCCACACATCTTTATTTTCAAATGAGCCAAATATGGGGATTATTAGAAACAAAAAATTAATATAGCCCTTAAGTTATCATCCTAGGAACCAATATAAGATTGAGAGGAAGCTTTATAAAAAGTTTTTTCCAGCGCCCACTTTAGCTGGTGAACCCTAGGCGGATAGCATAGGAGTGTGGGCATCAGTGAAATGTGGCATTAGGAGATATAGTTGGGTGTTTTCTTCTTTAATGAAGCCTGAAGTGTCCATTGCCTCAATATATTGAGCAAGTTGATGCTCAGCAAAAATGATGAGTGAAGGCACACAAGTGTTTGACTTAATTCGCTGGTGGTTTTAGGATAATTGGGGTTGAAAAGTGAAGTTTTTGCCGCATCAATGCAAGTGCAGTTTTCACCAAAAGCGATATATTCAATCTCAAATTTTTCATCCTCCTCAAAATCCTGTGGGAATTTGAGGGTAGGATTACTCTCAACTAGGAGTTCCATCAGCCCATGAAGTTGCTGGCGGAGTAAGGTTTTTAGCAGGAGCTGCCATGGCTTTGACCGCCATTTTATTAATATTTTTATATAATGGATACCCATTTTTGGGCAAAAATGGTGGGGCTACAATTTGGGAGGATAGACAGAAAAATCCTTCAAAGCAAATTCTGGCTTAAAATTATATGGCCAGTCACTACCATAAATCTAATTGAGACAATTGAAAAGATTTGATTTGGCTATTGCTGGCCCAGCATCTGGATTTGGCAAGTTGGTTGCACCTTATGGGCCATGAACTTTCAACCACAGCAGTTCAGTCAAAACTGTTTCAGCCATCAGCTCTAGTTGCCATAAATTGACCAAATTTTTAAAATTTTAAATATCTTATTGGCTGCATCTTTGGAAGCCACGCCAGAATTTACTGAGGTTGGGGATGGGAGAATCGAGCCCCATATGAAAAATTAGGGTGCAGCTGCATCCGAGCTGATGGTGGAGGGAGGAGCAGCAAATCAGTGGAGGTGTAAACTCCCAAGCACTTGTGCTTTGAATGGTCATGTTCGAAGCACAAGGGGCAATTGGTGCAGCCATTCTCGACATGCACCCAGAATGGGTGATCTGAGGCAGATCTGACCATGGTACAGAGTGGAATTGCGAGGTGGGTGTTGCAATGGTAAGTGCAGATAATTGCAAAGGCATGAGGCCCTGCTAGAGGATCTTCTCCAATGGAAACCACGAACTGCAACATGAGGTCTGCACCATAAATGCCCAAACTCCCATGAGCTCGTGGTGGAGGCATTCAGGGGAAATGTGGGAGGGCAACCTGGTGAAATAGACCACCAAGATGGCATTCAGGAGCTGAGTGCAAACAATGGAAGGGAAATATTTTTAAATATCAATTGCAGCTTAGCTGCTAACCCTGCATCAGCTTCAGAACGGAAGCTGAGATTGAAATACCCCTTGAAGGGGCAAAAATCAATAAAGCCAGCAGGTTTATACACCACCGTGGCCATCTCAATGATGGCTCCACTTGCATATGGGAAACTGATTTCCATATTTGACCTGGAGGCTGATATGAAAATTTCTCCTTGGGAGCACCAAAAGACTCTGGAGCACCACTGGGGAGCTTGTGAGGTGGTGAGCCAAGTCCCAAGGGGACATAATGCACTATAGTGTTGCAAGGCTAACAGGCAGCCCAGGCATGCTTCAGTGGCGACAGAAACACGCCAGCAGGTGGTGCACCACCTCCCCATGCCAGGGCAACAGGCGTCAAAAGCATCAATATTTTTAAATTTTTTCTCATTTGAGTGGTCATGTTTTGTATTTTTTTAAATCCTTTTTGGCTTCAATTATAGCTATCAAAGCAACCAAATTCCTTTCACTTCTTCCATTTATTAAATTTGAAAATTCTAACTCCATAATTTCATCTTATTGGGTTAATAGCAAAGACCCATCCTTGTGTGACAGTTTTAATGATAGCATCTACCCTGGTCACCACTTTCCTTGATGCCTGAGGTGTGGTCATACATGGGACTTAGGAAGCTGCTCCTGCAACTCAGACTTCCAATATGGGAATACCTTTTCGTTAATATTAGTACAGGTGCTTAGGTATTTTGAAAATAAAGCTTATTTTTTGATGAGCATGGTCAGGAAGGCGAGGAGATTTGCGAAGATTCCTTATTAGTGGCCAGAGATAAGTGGACTAATGGTTAGCATGATAAGTGAAGAAATTTAAGACTATTAGGCCTCATTTTGCACCTGCATTCAGCTAAAACAATCAGAGCCCAAACTTATTACAAAACAACCCCACTTGCAAGGATGTCACCGGCCAATGATTACAATTTTTGGTGGCAATGGTGCCCATCTTTAGCCTGCCCCTTGGCTCTGGGCCCATATTTATTGACCATAACTATCACCACCTCTCTCCTATTGGTTGCTTTTCTTGCCTCATCAGAACAGCGGTGCCTTGTGGATTTTATTACCATAATGGGTTCTATTTACCCATGATGGAAGCCAGGTCTTTCCTTGACACATCATATTATAATATTTATGACACCCAACTGACTATTTTATAGAAATGAGAAGCTTCTGATTCAGTGCACTTTAGCAATTCACTTCCAAGAATACTACAAGTGTTAGATTTTGATGGTTGACTTGAAAATAAACCCTTTGAGAAAATTATCAATGCTGATAGATTACTTCCATTGATGGATCCTTTGATTCTCCCAATTCATCTGCATAATTTGATAAATCAGATTCACCTCATAACTGCTCTAATTGTATCTGAGGTGCCCAATTATTGTAGCTAATAATAGCTATGATATTATTATATTATGGCCAATTATGGGTACACTTGGGTGCAAAGTGGTCCCACAGCTTTAACTAAATTGCACCTCCTAAATTAGTACATTAATCTTAATGCACTAAGGTGGAAGTTGGGTCCAATTTAATGAAATTGATAATTAAGCACTTAAACATAGACATCCCAATTATGGGCATACTTAGTACTATTGAGAGGCCTGCTGACATCCCATGTTGGGGTGCATCATCTTTTATGATCATATATTTTTTATTCCCCATTTGTTAGATGTCGAGCTATGATGTAGCTCTAATTGGGAAGATTTTGATGTTGAGTTCAAAACCCAAAGTCATCCCAATTATGAACATAATTAGTGCTATTGAGAGGCCTGCCAACATCCCATATTGGGGTGCATCATCTTTTATGATCATATATTTTTTATTCCCCATTTATTGTTAGATGTCAAGTTATGACATAGCTCTAATTGGGAAGATTTTGATGTTGAGTTCAAAACCCAAAGTCATCTAAATTATGAGAGTAAAATTGCCTCCAATCATGCTGAAATGATTGTATTTTTAGTCAATTCATGGGCTGAATTGGCTTGGGGTTTTTCATAATTATTGCCATGACCAACAGAGGATTCGCATAATATGAATGAACTCATCTAATAGATGAGTTCAGCCAGGAGATGCCCAAGAGGTATATAATATTGGCACCTGGCCAATCAATAAAACATCAATTAAATCAATTAATCATCATTTACTAGTTTATTGATCATTAGTAACTACTGTCACTTAGTTTGTTAATTATAATCATCTGTTGTCTGTCAGATATTTGTATCTGTCGCTGTTACATCTATATTAGATAGTTGTGTGTGTTTATTCTTCCCTAAGAGAAGTACATAGTTGCCTGCTGGAGAAGTAGTCCCGATTATAGAGGAATAATTCACTGATTTTGTACAAAGACAGAAGGTCTTGTATTTGTTGGTGCCAGTAGACTTAAGAACAGTGAGCATACTGTAGTTACTTGGCTATTATCAGGGATTATTGAAGAATCTACTTCCTGATTATGAGCAGGAGTTTCATTTGAGAATTGAGTTTATATCCTCAATTCCACTGTTAAGTTATTTTAGCTTGCACCATTGGCTGAAAACTCAACAACAAGTATAAGGAGGAAGTTATCATACAATGAATTAGTTGTCTTTCTTCATAGCATTATATTGTTTTGAGTTCTGTTAACACTAAGCCTTCTTTTCTGATTCTTAATAATCTAACTCAGATAATGTAGATCTTATAATGTGACAATAAATATTAAAATTTGCCCTTAAAATATATGCAGTATAATATATAAAAACCACTATAATTAGAGAAGGCTATCAGGACTATGCTAGAAGTTTTACTCTACCTATATACTTTTTGGAAATTTAGTCAAACTCTGCCACCATTAGATGTTGATAGTAACCATACTTTAGCCACTAATTAGTCTAGCTTTTTGGTATTTTATAATGAGGTTCTCAATACACTATTGCCTCAAATTTCAAGAATGGTGTAGTGAATCACATACACAGTCAATTCCCAAGAGTGTATCATCCACCCTCACTAAGATCTTGGGGTGTTGTTATTATAATTTAACCATCTTAAAATACACCTAATTTGAATCATTCTTTATCTGATTAAACTTATACAAACTAAAAGACTTGATCAATACCAAAAATGGGAACCTTTGGACATATATCATCTGAATGTATAATATCAAAGAACTTGTATTAGTCAAACCCTCATATGAACAATTTCAGTTGATGGAGATCAGCCATTGGAAATTTAGACACCTTAAAATTAGGATGGTTAAAAAAAGTTTAAAAGTGTTACTTTGTTAATGTAAGATAAACATTCTTTACTTCTCAAAGTTTATCTATGGATTTTTAAAAGGAATTTAGGACTTATCATCCTCATTTTTATCACTAACATTTTGGTTTACCAGAATATCAAAATATCACCCTCATCACATACTCTATCTTTAGTTTAATCTACTGTGCTTCACAATTAATGTCCTCTGCCCTCCCAGATCTGCCTCTGCCACTAGGACATTACAACTTGTTTTTAATTTAACACTTTAATGTGGTTAATTTTGAAGATTACTGTCCTTTTCTTACCTCAATTTAAGCAGCCCTCAAGAAAGCCTGTTAATTAGCTTTTGTTCGCTGTAAATTGTTCTAAAATATATGCAGTAAAGCGTATATCAATTATTTAAATTTAATAACCAGATTTTAAAGGCTGAATTTATACCATAAACTATCTTTCAAGCGCTTTGCTAAAGTGGTAGAAAAAGGCTTGTCAGTATGAAGGGTGAGGCGCCTCATGATGATGAACAAAAAAGTCTCTCAATAAGATACTTTATCTTAAGTGACTATGCAACATGCTTTTGAAGCTTTAAATAAATAATTTAGTGACAATGAGAATATTGATTCAAACATGTACTATGAGTTCTTTATATTAGTGCTTCTATTCATTATGAATTTTTGACTTTACTTTTTTGGTTACCTCAATTATCACCAAGATTAAAGTTGTAATACATAAAGTACAGATCATGTCCATCTTAATAGTACATCTCATATTGCATTCGTTTATAAGAATTTAGTCAATAAGATGAAAAGTGGCTTCTGATTCAGCTCACATGGAAAATATGGACCTGTCCAGATACTATAAATGACAATGGTGCCTAGCTGCCTAATTTTTCCTTTATTAATTGGTTCTTATAGCTCCTGCGAGAGCTCTAGATAATTCTATCTTTATCTACTTATTTGACATCAATTCTTGTGTTTATTCAAGAAATTTTTAACCGTCAGAAGTATATTTCTTAATATAAATAATGAGTCCTCTTAACTTTCAATCAAACGCAAGTATAATCATAAAATAAAACAACAACCATGTATGTTTAAGATGCAAAGAACCTGACTTATCTCAAGTTACAGGTGATTTGTTATCTGATAAAAATTCCGCTCATCATGGTTGATGCTGAAAAGGCATGTCTATTTAATCTATCAGTAACTCTTTAAAACATCTTATTGTCAATTCATTGTCAACAATAGTATATGTTAAATTCTTTGCTAATATCCTATGAAAAATAAAGGAGTCGATAATCCTTTTAAAACAGCTATAAGATTCTTTGGTTTTTAGACTCAGGATAAACCATTAATTTGTAGGTAAATCAAGAAACTATCTTCCAAAAATCAAGTCACAGTATGCAAACCCTCTATTGCATATGATTGTGTACTTGCTTTAAATATTATTATCATTGAACGTAGAACCTTACAAAAAGTTTTTTAAGACCTATGACTGCCGCATTATGAAATATTGTATAAAAAATAATATTTTTATTTTAACTAAAAAAACTATTAATGAATTGTTTGATTATATGAAGTTAATTTTTTGTAAGGAGTTCATAATATGGGAAGATGAAATGATTTTCTTATACTATTTACAAGAAACTCTTTACTTATCTCCGCCCTGATATAAATCCAAGGTTGAGATAGCTCAAGTGATTAATGAGTTTAATTTATTAATTGGTGTTGGGTTTCAAAAAACTTCCTAGAGTGACTGAGCATCCCTTAGTTACCTTCAAGAAGAAATATAGGAACATCATTTTATAAGGGATTATCAAAAAAAATAATAATAGTTATCTTTTGGCCTCATATTTACAGTTTCTTCAGATTAATGGCAGGTGCAAACTACTTTTACTATGGATATAGCCAGAAGCTACTGGCAAATAGATCTTAATCATGATGACCAATACAAGTGTGCATTTGCTACATTTAAAGACAATTGTATATAGCTCAAATGCCTCTAGGACTCTTTAATGCGTTGTTACTTTTCCAATAAGCTATTTATGACCTAACCAATAAGATAATTTCTTATATGTAATGGTATATCTTGGAGGTATAAAATTTCATTTTGGACTTTTCCTATTCATTAACACTAATATAGAGTGTATGATTGTCTACAAAATTCTTTATACAAATTTAAGCTTGCCAAATGCTCTTTGTTTTCAAATAGACATGATTTTATGTATTAAGATGTATCAAGTGAATATTCTATTCTTTATCATAAAAATACAGAACTGAGTTTCCTTCAAAGTGTATAAGATATGGAACTTTTTTAGCGTTAGCTGTATCTTGATGCCAATTTATCACTAGATATGCTGAATTAGAAAATTCCTTTTTTACTAGTTGCATAAAAATGTACCTTTTGGTTTGATTTTTAAAATAAGAGCAAAATTTTTTAGAATCTTATAGGAAGCTCTAAAATAAACTCCTGTCTTAATACAATACATATTTGATTGTTTTTTAGCACTATTATTGCAAGCAAAATATTGCTAGATGCTACCTTAGCTCACATTATGGACATCAATCAATAATAATATAGCTTGATTTAGCAGTATTTTCTATAGCAGAGATAAATTTATAGTAATACCTTACATAAGTGCTTAGTGATACTCATGGCCATTAATCATTTTTTGAGTTTTTGTGTGCCCGTTAGGGAACCCAGTGCAGGCAACTTTGCGGGATGAAACCTGGAGTACTGCCTCCCACCGCACTGGGGCTGAGTGAATCTAAGCACCACTGAAGTGGGCCTGACTGCGGGTGGGGTGGCTCACACCATCCTAAAACTGACATATTCCTCGCTGTTTGGTATAGCAGGTAGCAAAGGCTATCCAGCCAGTTCAGAGATATGCCTTCCATCCCTTACTGTGAGGAATGAGACCAAACTGACCCCCAAGTTTAACTTACTTAAGGAAAGAGGATTGCTATAGCTTTCTACAGCTATTTCTAGCCGTCGCTTGACGATGGCTAAAGAGCTTGTTGCCTGGGTTCCTTCTGAAGGGAAGCAACGTTGGTTTCTGGAAAGCCATAGAGCATACATCACTTCCCCCCATATCAAACACCAGACCCTGAACCCCTCCTTGTCTGCAAGCATACTTGATGAGACATACGCAGTCAGGATCTCTGGCAATTCAAGTGACCAGAGGATAACTTACACCCTGGTTGGTAAGCTTCATAGCAAAGAACACTACTCCACACAGCATTTGCTGCTGAACACTCTGTGAATTTGTGCTTTGCCGTCTCCTCCCCTCTGCACACCTTACAGGCATACAGAAGGTCATCCTCCTTTTGCTTATTCCACTTATACAGAGTCGCCACAGTGACCAAGATGTTGCTGTGGAGTTGGAAGAGAAAGTTCTGAACTGGTATATACCAGCATCCCTTAACCCTCCTCCCCACAGGTCCATCAGGCCAGATCGCATCTTGCAAGCGATCCAGGACAAGTACATCGAGCAAAGCTCTCTGCCTTGTAGCTTCTGGAACCTGGCAGTTGTGAACTCTGAGAGGCAGACACTGCTACCTCCCCCACCTTGAGCCAGTCCTGAAGGACGAAGAGGCTTTCCCATATGGGGTATCTCCAGCCTTCTCTTCCTCACAGGAACACCCACCAATACTTCCCTCCACGACTTTCTGAACAGGCTTCCCCAGTCTCTAATGCAGCCAGAGAGGGAATTGCTTCCCTTTAGCAAGAAGGCAGTTCAGTTGCTTCCACAACATCCTATGCCTTCCTTACCAGCACCTTGGAGGTACTGGCAACATTATTAGCTGATTCCACCCTAAGCACACTCTAGCCATGCCAGCAAGGAGGTCCCCCTCAGTGAACCGCCCCAATGAAATGCTTGAAGGCTTTGCGCAGACGAGGTTCCATCTATAGTCCCCAAACTCTCCCCAAAGGGGTATCGCCCAGATCCTTTCAATGGTCCATTCTCCACCTTACAATCTACCCTTGATTCCCGCCCAAGCTCTAAAGTAATCCTTCCAGTAGCCTGGTAGGTTCCCCATTCTTGGAACGACCCCTTGATTGATGCCCCAGCTGACACCAAGATCCTTGTCTGAAATGTCCTTGTAAGCCTTAGAGAGGTAGTTCTCCATTATTGGATATCAACAGATAAATTTTCCTTCCTGAGCAACCAGTGCGATCCATTTCAGCTGCAGTGCTTTGATCATACTCCCAAAGTTTATCAGGCCAATGCCCCCCTCCTTCACCTCCTGACACAAGATAATAACTGGTTTTAACTCCCGCCCCTGCCAAATGACAGGATGATTTAACTTCATATTCTCCTGATGGAAGATGCCAGTTGTGAAAAATCCAGCAATGTAACATAGTCTGGAAAGAATAAAAAGTGTTTATGACAATGGCCCTGTCTCAATAAGATAAGTTGAGCCATTGCCACTTCCAAGCCGCTTTTTTAAGGTGTGCTTCAAGTTTGAACCAAATTTTGTGTGGTGGCGCCCGCCCAGGGATGGGACACCAGAGGTACATAAACTCCTCCCCTGTTGTCATCCAGGGGATTGAGCTCTTTGGTGCCACACTTAACGTCGCTGTTCTGCTGATGGGCCAAGCCCTGGATTTTGATAGATTGACCTTAGCGTTGCTTGCATTTTGATACATCTTCAGAATGTTCATCACCACCTTCTCCTACTCCTCTGACAAAAAATAAATCCACTTATCATCCGCAAACATTGAATGAGAGTACTCCTTGCCATTGGTGGTAAGTTTCCTCCAGTCCGACTTTCTGAGAGCCACTGAAAGGGTCTTTATTGCAAGAACAAAAACAAAGGAGATAAAGGGTCTCCATGATGAACGCCCCCACACACCTTAAAAGTGGTGGGAGAGGGCCCCATTGATATTGACAAATGATGAGGCTTCCCCATAAATCACTTCAAGCAGTCTCAGCAAATGCCCCTTGATTCCAACCCACTTAAGACTTCCCAAAGAAACTCATGATTCACCCGTTTATACGCCTTCTCTCAATCAAGAATCTGTAGCCACCATCTCTGGTCGTACTGTTTACTTGCCCACTCTTCTATCAGGTGAATCAGCATCAAATTTTCAGTAATTGAGCATCCTGGGATAAATTGATTCTGCTCTTTCCAAATAATGTCCGCCACAACCCCCTTTTAGTCAATTGGCTAAGATCTTCATTAATATCTTATAGTCAATGTTGAGCAGAGTCAAAGGCTAATAATTCCCCATGAGGAAGGGATCTTCATTCTTATACAACATTACCACCACGCCTTTCAAAAACGCCGGCTCAATTGCACCAGAGACTAGGAGTTTATTGTAGAGCTCAGCAAGCATCTCGAAAATTTCTGCCAAAATAACTTGTAGAGCTCAAGGATCAACCCATCCTCCCCTGGAACCTTGTCATTCTTTTCTTTGCAGATGGCATCTAACACCTCTGACTTGTGGACATTGCTACATATTTGGTGCTGAGTCTCATTTGGAAGAAACCCCAGTCCGCTTGTGAGTACTTTGGAGCCTCCAGGTCATTCTCTGAGGGGCCATAAAGGTCCTCATAGTAGGACTTTGTCACTTCAGCCATGAAAGCTGCATCCTTCACCTCAAATCCCTCATCACAAAGTGACAAGATCCTTGCTAGGGTCTGAATGCCCCTACTGCCTTGCATACTAGAGCCACATTGCTGTTAGAATCCTCATCTCATCTAGACTTCCTTACTTGAGGTGATCCACCATGAAGGCTCCCATCAATTTCGCATACATCTCTGCCTTGGCCGTGCAGGCAGATGCCCCCACGACCATGGCCTGCTTGTAGGTATTATTGAAGCTCCTCTCCAAGGTCTAATAACTCAAACGCATGGCCCCTTAGCTGCCTCCCAAAGAATTCACAAGCCATTTTGATATCAGCCTTCATCTGCAACCATTTTACTGGCGCATCAGGATTCCCCACAATCTGTATTCTCCACCACCTAACCTTCTTCCTCATGATATTCTGTAGTGAACTCCACTTCATTAGTTCAGGGTTCAGTCTCCAGATCCTTTTCCCCATAGAAGCAACCCACGGGTCACTGATCTAAAGTTCCAGAGGCCTATGGTCTGAAGCAACTGGATCATAATTCCCAAAGGATCAACTTTCAGCGAATCAGGAGAGGCTGGTGAACTGACACTAGGTCAATGCAGGAGAAATGATCACCCTGGATGTAAATCCACCCAGTCTCCCCTTCCTCACCATGGCCAGCTCTCCACACATCCAATAGGCTGAGGTCGATCATTAAACCTGTCAGCTTGTGGGCTCTAGGATCAGAACTCCAATTACCTGAACCCAACACTGTCATTTCTAAAGGAGACACAGTTCATGTCTCCCCCCAGCACTACTGTCCCCTTGTTGCCTTCCTCCTGGATCCTCAGGCCGAACTTCTGGAAGAAAGCTTCCATTCAGATCCAGAACTGGGTGCATAAATGCCTATAAACCAAATTGATTCCTCTCCAAATAGTGACATCACTGCCACTGCTCTTCCAGGAACCAATACCCTTTTATCCAACACCTTAACCTTATCCACCCACCAGACCAAGATATCCCTTTGGCTTCTCCCCCTCCCTCTTTCCTTCCCTAAGGTTGAGTCCAAGTTTATTTGATCCACCAAGTGAGAGTAAAATGATTGCTTCAGAGGAAACTGGAAAGCCCTGTCCTCTTCCAACACAGGTTTGGACTTAGTCTCAGTGAGGAAGCCAATATCTATTCTGTGTTTTTGCAATCAGAGTTTCACCCGCTGCCACTGCTTGAGTCCATTCAGACCTTGCGCATTAGCAAACTCAACCCTGATTGACATAGGTTTGAAACTGAAGAGGCTTTGGTGTCAGTATCCAGGGGGTCCCCATCCTCTTCCACCTCAGTTGGTTTAGCGGGACCACATTTATTCCTCACCTTTCCAGTACTAGACTGGGCTGGGGTGGAGGCTGCTCAGTCACAACAGCCTCCGGAATCTTCACATTGCCAGGGTCCTCGATAGACCCCTCCACTTTGGTTGGAGGCATTGGGTTAGAAGGAGTTGGCCCACTATTGCTAGCAGGCAACACCCCCTTACCTCCGCCTCTTCCCCTATGAGCCTCACGCGCTCTGTCCCATCTACATCCCTAATGGCCGCCCGCCTCTTACACAATCAAGTGATGGGGAGAACCCCATCTATTTGGGAAGCACCCATTTCCAAAATGTCCTTTGCAGATTGGGACAAAGCGCCACTTAGCTTGATTTGGAGTCTAATGGCTTCCCACACCTTCTTGGTCCGCTTTGACTCCTTGATGACCTTCCTCGCACTTTTCAGCACTCCATTCACCACCTCCAAAGTGATGCCAGCCGCTGCCTCCTACCTTGCTTTGACTGACATCTCAATTAGCTTCTCCAACGCCTTTTGGAGAGCCAACTTGTCCTTATCATAGGGCGCCATTACTGCACCCCCGCGATAGGCCGCTAGGCTTAGCCACTGCCACAGGAGTTTGAACCTGTTGAAATTTGGCTCTGAAGTGCCCCTTCGCACCACACAAGAAGCATCTGTAAAGTGGTGCCACAGGGACACTCCAAGTCCCCACAGTGACTGAATGAGGTAACTCCCTGTATGATTTCAAAAGTTTAATCTTCAAAACCCATTCCTCAGATCATGTGGTGAGCTTTTTCAAGCTATCATCCTTCTGCTTCAAGTTCTTTACCAGCTTGTTCTCATTAAAGGAGTTCACTCTGTAAAAACCTTTCACTTGAGACATCATGGCCCCTCTAGTGATCACAGGTGGTACGTCCCTCACAACGAACCTTTTGATCTCAGTGCTGATGTCAAGACATACTGCCTCCTCGTTCTTTGTGCTCAAACCGGCAGCCAAAACCTGTTCCTTTTGAAGCTTAGACTGGAAGGTCATACGTTTCAACCCAGTAGATAAACGTGAAATATGGAGTGGGGCGACCCACACACCTCAATCACCCTGAACATGAGCATCTCCTTAGACCACCCAGTCTTCACTTCCACGGCATGAACCCACTTGTGGCTCTTCACCATGCTCGCCGTCAGATCTTTGGATGGGCCAGAGATCCCCACTTCAAAAAGCTTGGTCCTGACACCAAATTCATTAGCAGTTGCTTCTGCAAAGTATACCAAAGCCCCCTATGCAGCAGAGGCCACCCTTTACTGTTGCTTTGTTAATGGAATTGGTCTTCGGTTTGTTTTTGTGACAAAGTTTGCTCTCTGGGCCCTTTTTGTACATGAATGATTGCAGCCCTTTCAGGTCAGTATGTCATTTTGGTACATGAGTGCTCTCGCCTTTTGATGTACCAGTATAAGCCCTCATAAGCTACTGGCCGCTATCCAGGTCTCAGGCCAACCTAGAAAACCGTGGTAATTAAAGTAGACAGGTGAGCCGAAGCTCAGCCAATCATAATTGTCCCACCCTTGTCACTGAGGTCTGATTTTGCAGCGCCCTGCCTTGTAGGAAAGTAGTGTGACAGATGAAATGCCCAACTCTTTCCTCCCCATTCCTGCCCATATTCCCCACCCCCTAGGAGATGGAAGCACCCACAAGAACAGGTTGGGTTACATTCATTAGCTTCCATCCCACTCCCCATCCAGGCCACTACAGGACCCTTCTAGGGCGCCTCTCTAGGTTCTGGTGTTGACTACTCACCCATGTTTCCACAAGCTTTCCTCGGTCACACCATGTGAAGACCTCAGCTTACCCTACCTAGCTCCTGACACTGATTATTTTGAATGTTACTTCATGAAACTCACTTCAGTTTTGTAACTGATCGTACCTCACTTAGTGAATACATAAGATTAAAGACTTAGACGGCAAATTGGTTCTGTTATACTTTAAAGCTACAAAATTTTGAGTTTACTATTTAATATTATCTTCTAATACATCAAACTGCAGTTAAACACTCTCATATGCTTGTATTAATAGTGACTTTACCAGAAGATTAAATCTATGCATTAGTGGGTAGATTTTAGCTTTGTAATAAATAAAATCTTATAATTAAAGCTAAATTAAATAAGAATGCATTAAAGACCAAGATCAAAAATAGAATGTTTTTAAGAAAGTAGATTACAAATGCTTCTTTATATCTAACCATCTTCTAATGATGATGTAATCCTATAAGGACTTGTACAATTGGTCATAAGCAGTAAAAATTATTGTCTCAGCAGTAGATAATAATTGAAAGGAATTTTAGAAACCATTAAGGATTAAATCTAGTCTCTCTTGTAAAAGACATAACTAAGCTAATCCTAGATATCAGCATAATTATATCCTTCAACGCTCTTACATGTAATGATGTTATTTATAGTTTAGTTTTTTTTCTGTAGCTGCCCATGGACATTGTTACATTATTCTGACTATTGAACATTTCAAAAAATGTGTGGAGATTACTTCTGTTATCTAAGCTACTTCTAAGCCCATTGCTTTATTTCTTTTTATAAGAACGTTTTCAATATGTAAGTCTTAGTGTATTTTTTCTTATTTTGAGTTTTATTTAATTGGGGTAGGCTGACCATGGGATGGGCACTACTGATATCAACTATAAGGAATGAGATAGGGGAAAAGATGAAGCAAGAGCGAGATTTAGAAACCCCAGAGTAGACGAGCTACCCCTGTTGCCATCCAGTACCACAATGTGTATAGGATTGGATGTCCTATTCCAATGGGCTTCCCCTATTATAAAGTAGGTGTGAAAGAAGGGGTCCGCATATAGAAACCAGACTAGGAACCATTTATAATGAGTCTTTGTTGCTTTTGATTCATGTATCCTTATAGCAGTCTTGAAAAGGTTCAAGTAGGTGTATTTGAAATGATACTGATTGTCCTATGGATGATCAACCCAGTTCTTTTGAAGGCATCCAGCACTATTATGTGGATTACCACAGTGTGATGGCGATTATAAGAGAGCGGAGAGTGGGTGGTATCAGTAATTTGAGTTGGAGTGCAAGGAGGCTTCTAGAGATTGACAGCTCCTGGTCTTTGTTGGTTTTTTTGAAGATGTGAAACTTCACGCCATATGGCTCTAGATGGCAGGCATGCTTCAAGGCAGTGGTTTAGGGTGCCGTCCACTCCAAACACTGCACATGTTGCATGGTGTGAGTTGAAGCGTCCGCTGTCCTGTAGGTTCTTCTGAGGCAGCGCCAGGTGTTAGCTATTAACCTTGGCTGGAGAAGTGGATGATGTGCGAGCCTCCATAAACCTTCTGTGTCATGAGGTCATAGGGATATCTAAGATATCCAGCTAGTCAATTCTTGTCATTGTTGGTGCTATGTCAATGTGTCCCTCTGAAGTTGGTTGTTCATTTTCCTTAGCGTGAAGCAAGCTCTGGGACTTCCCCTTCCCTGACTAGTGCATTTAATAGTGACTGTACATCCTACGTTCTGAATAATGTGGAGGAGGCGTTTGAAGTGAGGGGGTTCTATGTGAGCCCGCTGTTTGGAACGGTTTGAAAGGTATAAAAGAAGGTTGGACAGGTTGTGGGTATTGGATAGTTTGAGCGCCTGTGTAAAGTTAGCCCTCGCCACTCTGTACCAGTGTTGTTGCAGGAGGACTGGGCTAGTACTTCCTCTATCCAGGTGCTCAATATGCGGTTGGCGCGGTCTTCAAAGTTGATTAGGCTTATGCCACCTCTGGAGTATGGGCCAAAAAGGTGTTTCCACTTGTACAGAAGCCGTGACTCAGGCCAAAACATCCTTTAATTAGTGCGCGGACTGAGGATATGAATGAAGATGAGAAGGAGATTGCGTGAGCGGAAAACCACTGCATTGAAAGGATGAGTGAAATGGAAATCGTTATTTGCCCTGTTAGTCTTGAGATCTTTCCTAAAGGGGAGGCAATGCAATTGTACATCTGCAAAATAGGCTGTTATCAATTGTCTCATTGGCATAACCTGTTTTCAGCCACATCCCAAGGTGGCAAACAGGGTAAGTTGAGGGAGGTGATGGGAAAGGTAGGATGATTAGGTAGTATCTTTATGAGGATCTATGGGTTTTAAGTGTCATGGTCCAGTTTTAGTATACTTGCCTAAAAAGATTATTTCAATTTCTTTTTTGTTATGAAATTTGTTGCTCACAATGGAATACTCCTCCAGGGTGTGTTCCTACTGCCGGGCATCATTGTTAGCCATGCCTGCCACGCAGTCATCCACAAAGGCTAGTATCTTGACTGTTGGTTGGCCTTGTGCAGTGATGCCCGTGAGTCATGAGTCAGAGATGAAAGGGAGCGGATCAGTGCTGAAGCTATACAGCAGCGGGCTGAGGGGTTCCCCTTGTTTGAGCCCTCTGCGCGGTGTGATTATGTCAGGCATAAAGCCAGGGTCACAGAAAGCCATGGATGCGACTCTGTTAGGAGAATTTTCCAGTCTATGAATCTGATTAGGAATTAGAAAGCTTAGGTATTCTCTCAGGGATGGGCAATTAACGCGGTCATGTGCCTTCTCCTGGTCTAGAAATATCTCGGCTCCAGTTGCTCTGGACTAAAGATGTTAGCGACGGAGTTATATTGTCCCATACTGATTGCACTGGTATGAACCAGAAAAAGTGTGCGACTTGATTTTGGAGGATATGTTGCCTAGTCTGGTGGCTAAGTCTTTGTAAATATAATTATTTATTTTTAGAGAGTGTAATTGGATGCCAACTGGCCAGGTCCAGTTTTTCGCCCTTTTTAAGCAGAGTTATGACATAGGATTCCTGGCCACCAGGTAGGAGGTGGGTCTCCAGAAAGCACTGGTTCATTGATGCCTTGAGGAAGGCGATTTATTTGAAGTTTTTTTTGTAGAATGCATAGGGTATCCCATCAGGTCCTGGGAATTTCCTATGTGGTGCACCTCGAACTGTGTCCCTGAGCTCCACTTGTGTGATTAAATTTAACAGGTTGTAGTCCGGCAGTGTGCTTTGTATCCTGGCATTAGATATAAGATTTTAATTTTTGGAGTCTGTTAGAGTGTCACAGTTTAATTCAGTGTAGTAGCGGTGTACTTCCGCCTTGACCTCTTCTGGGCCAGTTATCATGGTACCATCACCTTTGCAGCCTGTGTGTATGTGGGCTAGTTGCCGTGGGAGTAAAATTGGAAGGAAAGGTATGTCAAGCAGGTTTTGCCTTCTTTTATAAACTTACCTTTTTTGAACCTTTAATTCTGTGCTGGTGTTCAAAGATGAGGGCGTGTAGGTGGAAGGACATTTCCAACCATATACGCCCCTATTGGGGCTGTAGGCAGGCTATAAGATGCTGATCTTTATATGGTCCAGTTCCACCATGGTGCGCCTGTTTTTGGCTGTTTTAGCAGTGTACTTATCTGAGGCAAGATGGTGAGTTTTCTTTATAAATCCAACTTTGAATTTTGTCCACGTTGCGATGGTGTCTTATATTAATGGAATTGCAAATTTAGGGTTTGCAGTGTCGTTTTCAACCCATTAAGATAATCTGGGCAATTTTATGTTCTTCAGATGAATTTTTCTTCAGTTGAACGCCTGTTCAGGAGTGAGGGTCGGCAAAAGCTGCACTGAAATGAGTCATTTGTCAGAGATGTTTATTTTATTAGTTGAGAAGTTGGAAATGTTTGAGATGTGGAATTTGTGGTGAGGATGAAGTCAATGCAGCTCATTAAGATAAGCTTTCTCTCGCATACTTTGGGATGAGTCATATGGGGAGAAGTGGTGACCCATGGGGGAGAGTAATGTGTAAGCGGAGAGGGACGCCTTCATTGCACGGAATTGAATGTGCACCAGGGGGTACCCCTGGATTTAGGCCATCGGTCCTTGCTGGGGCCAGCCCAGCAGTTAAAGTCACCCAGTAGAATAGCGTTTGGTGGGAGGGCGAGTTTTGGGATGGTCTCAAGGAATTTCTTCCTCTTTCTGCGGTTCACAGTGCATTTATACATGCCATTTAAATTGTGTCTTCCTGGCATGAAATCATTGCTATCAGGATGCAGCCATGCAGGTATAAGATGAGTCAGTAATTTTAAGTTTTATTATTATGGATGACCACCTCACATTGGGACGTCAATACCAATTGTGATGGCTAGACCCTGGCTGGCCAGGATCCCTCTTTCCCCTGTAGACAGTGAGTTCCTTGGATGGCCAAGATATCTACAGGGTGTTTCTGCAGGAAGTCCAGCTTCTTGGCTTGGGACAATTGAGCCCTGGCTCCCATGATGTTCAACATCCCTATGGACACCGAGTTGCCTGTGGTGCCTCAGCAGCATTTGGGAAGGCCTTCCAGCCCTATTCCTTCACACCATTTCCATTATCGGCTCCAGGTTACTGGAGCTGTCTCCTTGTGCAATTGTTCAATCCCTTACCCTTTGCCAATTTTGTGCAGGTCTTGTTGTTGAGTTGGTTTGAGTTGGTCTCTTCCGCTTGTGTCTCATGGCAGCCTGATGCAGTGTGCTGGTTGCTCTGTGTGGTTGTGGGGTTAAACTTTTAAGTGTGTGTCCTGCCTGCTCACCAATGGTGGAGCTGAATTGTTCAACTATTTTCCAACGATTGGTGTCAAAATGGTGTTTCAGTAAGTTGTTGAGATTTTTTTCATCTTGGGTATTCTGATCTGATTTGTTGGCTCAGTTAATTTCCTCCATGTCTTCCTGGATCTGACCAGGGGTAATGGAGTAGGCCATGAGTGAAGCTGCCATGGCTAAAGCCCATATTTGGCCTTCTGTGCTATTTTTGCGCACTTTGGGTGAGACTGGGTCTATGAGAATGTACTGCTCATCCTCTCCCCAGAGAAAGGCGTGGTTGATGTTGATTATTTTTCCGAATTCTTTGTTGTCTTTTTCCATGGTGTCATCGCAGAAGTTTGGGGCCATTAGGCCCTCCTTCACAGGCATGCATGCACCTTAAGCCCCAATCGCTGCAGTGATTGCAGATTAACGGTGCGCCTTCTGGTGTGACTCAGAATACCTTTGAGACGCCCTCATCCAGGTGGTGAAACTCTGCTGTACATGGGATCTTTGTGAGGTCCTTGGCCATCTCAGGGAACAGGTTGATTACAGCTATTGCCTTACCTATGCACAGGCTCAACATTAGGTGGAACCACTGCAACTCGAATTGTTTAATCTCTCTGTAACTGGAAAGTCCAGCTAAGAGCTCCTTATCGATTATCTTGTGGGTGATAGTAACTAGGGGTTAGTCAAAAGAGATGAACAAAGTTTTTCTTTATTCCATCTGGTGCGCATAATGTAAACAATTCGTTTGCCTTTGAGGAGGGCAATTTTGATGCAGACTAATACATTAGCATCTGCATCTTCTTCAGT
The DNA here is from genome assembly GCA_022478985.1 of Massospora cicadina. Classification (NCBI taxonomy): domain Eukaryota; kingdom Fungi; phylum Entomophthoromycota; class Entomophthoromycetes; order Entomophthorales; family Entomophthoraceae; genus Massospora; species Massospora cicadina. Next base: position 9,599 of record JAKSZP010004085.1, on the reverse strand, counting down.
TTTTGAATTCTATGTCAATCTAGCTGTAGTGGATTGTAAGTGCGTAACATACACCATGTGGGGAATAGGAAGACCTGTGCCTCGCCCACTTTCTCCCAAAAAGTTGGAGAATTGACCCCTAGGTAATCAGAGCCTGTGCTCTACTAGTGAGAGGGGTTGAGAATATTGGATCCCATGGTATGCGGTTTGTTTTGTTGTGAATTCCACAAATCCTGATGGTGTCTGTGTTTGTGGTTTCTTAGAGGCACTGGTTCCCAGTCCCCACTAGAGCGTTTCTTGCTCTTTGGCGCACCGTCTGTGCACTGCCTGATATGCTTTCGCCCAGTTTAAAATTGTTTTATTGATGTCGCCCATCTCTCCTGTGTGATTGTTATATTTGCCGTTTAAATTAAATCTTCATAACTAGTATGATTGTTGCATAAAAGTTTTTCATATAAAAAGATAATTTAATTTTTAATGTAGTGCTAGAATTAGCTGCCTTTATTGAGACCACTTAATAATTCACTGTACCCTACAATCCTTTTACCAATGGCTGAGTATAAAGCTATTATGGTACCCTTGTATTTTTTCAAGGTTATAGCACTTTTGATACTAAGCTTTGGAAAATATACCAAGTGCATACTGGCATACTAGTTTAGTTATCACAATTTTATAAGGGTATCCCCTTTTCAAGCTTTTTATGTCCAGGAACCATTGTTGCACTCTAGTTTACAGCTTATTTTAGATTATTCCACTATAACACGCTTAATTAAGTATGCAAGCATTATCAGATAGTTTATTTATTTAAAGCACTTACTATGGGCTCTATAACCTCTACTAAAAAATAAACTTTTAAATTCAAAAAATTATTCTAGCCTTATCTTAACTAAGTGATTTGGTTTATTTCATCACATGATAATCAAATACACAATTTGGTATCTACCTAATCTATGACATATAATGTTACTAAAGGAGATCTGAGTATTTAATAGCTGACGTGAACAAGGAACTGTGGTCAACCGTGTGCATAGGTGACTCAATCATAGTTATCATTCCTCTAGGAAAGACTTTGGTAATGTTGATATCAGAATATGGAAGCAGTAATTGTTAATGAGTGTTTTAAAAATTAGTACTCAAATTAAGTTTTTTGTTGGATGGGTTTTTCGATATGAAAGGTAGAGATAAATATGACCTCATAAAACCCGCCTTTCAGGTTTTGATAAAAGAATGGCCATTAAAGATCTTGAGATGCAAAGGATTGCTACTTCAGAGGCTCCTTAAGTATCAGAGGATCATCCTAGATGAATTTCTTATAATATAGAGATAGTAGACTAGTGTCTATCAAATCAATTAATGACCAAGGTAAAAGTCTTAACATAAATTTATTCATCACAAATTATGATGTTCTATGCTCCATTTAGTACCTAGTCAATCTAAATATTTTGAGTGAGTATAACAAAAAAAGTTCTTTTCTAATTATCATCTTTTTGCTGCATAATACAAAAACATTAATATATTTTTTATGTAAATGTTTAGCATATATATCAGTTAGAGTAATCTGCGTCTAAAATTTTTTTGTTCTGTCAACTTATAATTAACTACGTTTTCCCCTTGCTTGCTGACGTTCAGATTAAGATTGGTGCTAACAGTTGATAATTTAATATGATATTGTTCATTTTGGGATTAATTTACAAAGTTTATAAGATAACTATGAGCAAGGTTTATATAGTATATATCATGAAATATATATGTAAGTTTAGCAAAAGATTAAATTTATGGTTCAAAGAATAGAACATTTTAATTATTTAACCAAGGCAAGCTGACCAGGGGATGGGCATTACCAAATATGTGTGTAAAATGAAGAAAGATAAAAATTGGGCACCCTGGGGTACTCAAGTTACCCCTATTGCCAGCGGGACTGCCAGGTATGAGGTGTTGGTGCACTACTCTGAGGGGGTTTCCCTCGCTATGGAGCAGGTGTGAAGGAAGGGGTCTGTGTGTAGGATCCAGAGTTGGAACCACGATTCTAAGAGCGCCTGTTGCCATGGCCTCATATATCTATAGAGCCAGGCTTGGAAGTGCTCCAATAAGTGGACGTGAAACCTGTTGATAACCCCATGAATGGTTGGGACTGTGCCCCTGAACGCATCTAAAGCAATGGTGTGGATTGTCCACATTGCAATGGGTATCATTAGGGAATGGAGAGCAGATGGGATTGGTGACTCAATCTGGAGTGCAAGAAGGTTCTTTAATATAGAAAATTCCTGCTCGTTATGGATCTTAAGCAGGCGCGCGACTTCCTTCCATATGGCTTTGGATGGGGGGCATGTCTCTAAGCGGTGATGTAGGGATCCCTCCCCTCCACTTACTGCGCAGGTTGTGTGGAGGGAATTGGAGTGGTCCGCCATCCTATAGGTCCTTCTCAGACAGCGCCAGGCGTTGGCTCTTATTCTCAGCTGTAGGAGTGGGTGGTGCGTCATTTTCCACACTGCCTTCAGTGTGGTTAAGTCGTAGGGAATGTCCAACGCATCTAGGTATTCGATTCTAGCAATGGTTGGGGTTGTAGCAAGAATGTCTCTCTGGGGGTGGTTTTCTGAATTTCTTAATTTGAAGTGGGGGCTGGGTCGTCCCCTTCCCTGCACAGTGCCTGTGTTCTCTACGGTCCATCCCATGCGGCGTATGGTTTGGAGGATGCATTTGAAGTGAGGGGAGGTTCCATGTGGACCCATTGCGGTAGGGTGTTTAGCAAGGTATGATAGTAGTCTGGGTGTGCTAAGTGGGTTAGTTAATTTGAGCGCCTGTGCGAAGTTAGTCCTCGTTGCCTTGGACCAGTGTTGTTGTGGGAGTTCTGGGTCAAGGACTTCCTTTATCCAGGTTCCCAGGATGCAGTTGGCGTGGCTCTCAAAATCTATTAGTCCCATGCCTCGGCTTGAGTGTGGGCCAAAGAGTGTTTCCTTCCATATGGGAGGGTGGGAGCTGGGCCATAGCCAGCCCTGGATGAGTGCGCGGATTGAAGTTATGAAGGTAGGTGAGAAGGCGATCGCGTGGGCAGGGTACCATAGTATTGGGAGGATGAGTGAATTAGCAACTGTTACTTGCCCCGTTAGTCCTGGGGATCTTTCCTTGAGGGAGGTGATGCGGGTGGATATCCGTTGTAGCAAGTTTCTTTTCATTGTCTCATTGGCATATCCCCCTGTTTCCAGCCATATCCCAAGGTGGCGGACAGGAGTGGTGGTGGGAGGTGATGCAAAGGGTAAGATGAGTGGGTTTTTCCTTTGTATGGGTGTATGAGGTTAAGGTGTTGTAGCCCAGTTGTTAGTGTACTTGCCTAAGAGAATGATTTATGTTTTCCTTTTGTTGAGCAATGCGTTGCTCACCATTGAATATTCCTCTAGGGTGCATTTAAGCTGTCGTGCATCATTGTTGTTATCTATACCTGCCATGCAGTCATCCGCGAAGGCCAGTATATTGACTGTTGGCTATCCTTGTGCAGTTATGCCCATGAGGCGTGAGTCAGTTACGCGGAGGAGTGGGTCAAAACTGAAATTATACAGCGGTGGGCTGAGGGGTCTCCTTGTTTGAGCCCTCTGTGTGATGTGTGATCTTGTTAATCAGGAAGCCAGGGCTACATACAGCCATAGTTGCAGATTCTGTGAGGAGCACGCCCAGTTTAGGAATCTGAGTGGGAGCTTGAAAGCGTGTAAGCATTCCTTTAGGTATGGCCAGCTAACGCGGTCATATGCCTTTTCCTGGTCTAAGAAGACTAGGGCTCAGTTGCTTTGGACTGACATATGTTTGCAACTGGGTGTATGTTGTTCCAGATTGAGCGCCCTGGTATAAACCCAAACTGGTTGGGTGACAGGACGTCAGAGGCAATTGCGCCTAATCTGGCTGCTAGAATTTTTGTTAGAACTTTAGTGTAAGTATTAGATAGTGAAATTGGCCGCCAGTTGGCCAGGTCCAATAGAATATTTTAATTAATTGTGATAATTTATGTATACTATGGTAATTCTCTTTTAACTTCATTACTATATTAGTGACCAAGCACTGTAGCTGTACATAATATATGGTTATTTTTTAATTATGCCAATATGTCTTACCATTCAAACTATAAAAATTGGGATAAAATAGTAAACAAAAATAATCTTAAAGGAGTTTTAAGCTATAAGTAATTTAAAGTTAGATTGTAATTATCAGTGATTTTTAATAGATAGGATTTATAGGTGTCTAGTTGTCTAAAGCATACAACTATAATAAGAGAGTGTAAATCTTAATTTTTGTTTTTGCAAACATGTTCTAGTCCCTTTCTGTTATCACTTATATTACAAAAGCAGCAATTACACAATTTTTAGTTTATAAATAAAGTTAATATTTAAGTAAAAACGCACTAGATGGTGGAACTGTTTATTAACTTGATACTCACTGTTAGGTTTACAGGTTTACGTTCTTTCTGTTTACCTTATTTGATAGTGTGTCCTTAAGTCAGCTTACATAGTTATATATATATTATGTAATTTGGATTGTCATCAAAAATAATAACTACTGGGCAGAGACAAAAACTCTTTTACTGTAATTTAAGCTGCTTTAAGATTATAATTAAGTAATTACATTATAAAATAGATGAAATTCTATACTTGATTTAAATATTTGGCCTATCATACTAGATAGTTAGAAGAAAGCGGGAAGTCCAGATGCTCAGACCCTTCACCTGGACCGTGAACAATACCCCTTCAGGCATAGGCAGGGCGCAAGTCCCTTTATAGCACACATATCCCATCTAAGTGACCTGGATCATGTGGTAGATGAGCAATGGGTTACTGCCCTGTCCCTTAAAAAACTTTATTTATGCCCCTTTTCCTCATCTTCCTTATTTGAGATAATAGAGGGGTTTGAGAAAAGGTGTTCCAATCAAGGGCCCCAGAGGTGCCCAAAGGCTCATCTACTTCTTAACCAAGCTACCCCAAATTACACTAGAAACAACCAAAATCCGCCTCAATCCTCAAACATTAAGAATTTAAGCTGGATCAGATCTCAATTGATAACTAATTCATAGATTAACAGCTCATATCATTTTATCCACTTCAGAAGTCACTCTAATCAAACTATAAATTTGGAAAAAAATTATGAAGTTTTGGCTGCTCCAATTTATCAATACAAATGAATCTGTGTAAGCTTGGTTGTTTGATCTGGATTATACTCTATTCATGGATTTTGAAATCAAACTTTAATGTTCTAATCTAAAATGTTTGAAGTTTTTTCTAACCCAATACCTTATTCTTGGACCACCCAATTAAGTGTGTGCAGGGAACCAGGCCCAGGACAATGCTTTGGGTTCCTTAAAATCCTTTCTCTCCCCACTCCCCTATAATTAGCAACATCCTTATTATGGTATGTTGACAGTTTATTCTCTATCTTCAATACTCTTTAAAATATGCCTAATATTCCTTAGTTTACTGTTTGTATAATTTTCTCTTCAAACCATGCCACTAGGCATCCAAATCATTCTGGTGAGTTACACCATCATCCACAAAAATTTTCAGTAAATATGGAATCAGTATACCAATCCATCATTCTGGAATCTTACCACTTGGTAATTAAAGTTTTGTCTAAGTAAAGTTGTTCCCAGTCACTATTGTCAATCTGTTGCACACTTTGCACAGACCTGCAACTTCAATTTATGTTCGCCATTATATCAACAAATTAGCGCAATATGTCCTACATATATCATACTACCATTATGATCCATTCTTATGTGTGATAACCAGCAGCCACGGAGCTCAGAGGAGTCATCACTATTCGCCTCATCCACTTTTGGGGTTGTCCCAGCAAGACCTGCAGTCTCCCCCATTGTAGCCTTTTGGGCTGCTATGGGGCCTTTGGTGTGCTTTTGAACAACACTACTCCTCTCTCAAACCCTAGAACGTCCCATTTTACATTCAATAGGACATCAGAGCCCCTGGAATATGGGGCTATACACTGGATATCAATACCTTATGTTGGATGAGAAGTTTTCTTCTAGGTAGTCGCCAATGACAGAGGCCCATGGCTTATACAGGAATTCTATGATTATATCATATCTTATGCAAGGTTAAAAAAATTAAAAGGCAGGTTTTGAAGGCTGTTTAGATGCTTATTTAAATGTAAACTAAATTTATGATGGCAAGAAACTTATCTACAATCAAGTGATACTTAATTAAGAGGAAACTTTCATAATGTGGTGTTAAATTTCTGGATTTTTCAAGTTGTAAAAAAATTACTTTTATTATATATGATTGGTTATCATGACGATTAAAATTACCTACTGATAATAAAGATATCAGAAAAATGGTTTAGGATTAAAAAAATTAATTTCACTAATTGAATACATTATAACTTCTAGTAAAAATTCTAAAATCTTGTACCCGTTGTATAAGTTTATTATAATTAGAGAAATGTCCTGATAAACAGGAGATAAAGGCTTTATATGTGTTCTATCCCATTACCTACAAAGTAATAATTAGTCTTACTACTTTAATTTTAAAATTAAATAAATTATCTAAAATTTTTATATGTTTCTTTTAGTATCATATATATATATTTATAAATTACAGCAAAGTTAAACTATGGTATTCAAAAAAGATTTAAAGAAATAATTTAAACTCTATCAATATCTTATTAAGTACCTTGTAATGTTAAAAACATTTTATATTAACTCGTGAAATGGAGATATAGACTTATACTTGCATAAAAAATCAAGTTTATATATTCCCTATAAATAACTTTTTCTTATAGAAGAAATTTCTTATCTATACAAGTTAAAGTATAAATCTATTTATCTGATAATAAAAGCAACAATCTTCTGTACATATGAAGTAGCATGAATTTATAGTAAGTTTTTAAGTATCTCTAGGTTAATATAGCTTTATTAAATTTACTTTTAAAATTAATTTTTTCTAAAATAAATATATAATTAGAGGTTATAAACTTTGCATTAAACTATAAGTATATTATAAAAGTATACAAGATCTTTTAATGAGAAACTTTATTCTGTCAATTTATAAGTTTGTAGCATGATTAGAAATAATACTAAATAGAGATATATATTGTTGTAATCCTGGAACTAGGGCGCTTTTAAGTGTGTTTGGCACAAGATTTCAGTAATATTGTGGATACTAGAGTATTACACTATTAGCCGCTATTAAAAAATTTCAGGTTTAAATAACCTCAGTAAAGCTTAGATTTTAAAAGGTTTTATTATTAACAGATTGGGGGTAAAAGTCATCCTCTATTATAATGTTAACAAACAGTATTTAAGGTAAGTCTGGGATAAAAATTAGAAAGGCAGCAGAATTTATAATAGGCGAGAGGTCACTCAACCTAGTTAAATGATAATTAGCCTATCAAGATTTTTGAGAGTCTTCCCACCTTGATATGGCTATAGTGAGCTTTAAATAACCTGCTAGGATGACTTAACCATGGAGCAACATTTTAATATAAATTTACTAATCATCCATATGGATAGTATTTTCAGTTTAGAAGATTACCAGAGTTCTTAATGACTGATTGTCTGGTAAAATTATTTTACCACCCAGAGCCCCATTCAGGGCTATAAATAGGGGTGGCTTTTTCTTAGGCAATAGCACTGAATTGACAGCAGTGCTTGGGCGAATTTCAAAGAGAGCTGGATTATTGCATCAAATGGTTGGAGTTGTTAAAACTTAACATGTAAGTTTTTGAGCGGAAATTAAGAGTAGAAATATTACTCTGACTTGGTGGATCTAAATAAGAAATTAAATGAGAAGTTTTGCATAGTAATAAAACTATTCACCACTGAAACAATCTTATCACATAGTCTGACTTCTAATTATCTGACATTACCTCCTTCAAGAATTTTGGTGGAGAAAAGGGGCGCAATAAACGTCCATGGACCCAATTAATGGTAACTCTATAAGTGAGGTACTTGATAGAATATTCAACACACCCCTTATAGATTATAAAAAGTTTCTTCCTTATAGAGCCAAGTATCTCACTTATGGCTGTAATGTGGTTATGGTAGTATAATACTAAGTTTGAGATTTGAAAGGTGTGTAAAGGTGGTCTGAGCTCATTAACTTCGTGGCTCTCTTTAGTAACTTTCAAGCTAGGTTAGCCATGGATTCAGATTGTAACTGAATGATGTGTTGGCCCAACCTCATCATGGTTCTTGTCAGGATCATCCGTCTTACCAGAAAAAGACATCTTTGTCCAAGATAGCGGGTATTCCATGCTCTCAACCATATATATGTGGAAGGGACATATTTTGAGTATCCAGTAATAAATAATGTGATAGGCCATAAGAGCACTAGACAGAAACTGATCCCAGTGTAGAGGGTCAGATGTGGCCATTTTTGCAGTATATACCAAATTTCTATTTTCTTTTTTGACAGTACCATTTGTAGAAAACTTATAGGGGGCTAAAAGAGCTGTTGTGCCTTCATAAAGGTAGATAGAATTTTAAATACTATAGAGGTGAAGTTTTTCCTTTAATCACATAATTGGAATTGGGACATCCCTGGATGCCTATATAGCCTGATTAAGAAAAGTGGCTGCAGCTTTTAGGTTTTAGACAGGAAGAGCCACAGCTTCGACCCATTTTATAAAATGATCAATACCTACTAAGATTTATGGATTTTAACCAGTAGTCTTAAATACAGGCCAACCACATCGAGGATATCATGTGGAAGGGTTTTTGAGGCATAGTAAGTTGCTATTGATACTTGGTCTTAATGATAGATTGCTTTTTACAGGCTATATAGGCATCCAGGACTTCAATAATAGATTCCATGACTTCCTCCCAATAGTACAAATTTTAACCCATATATAGGTTTCTTGTACTCTGCCATGCCCCAGGATAGTATGAGCCACCACGATCACAGATACTCGCTCTGAATTTTATGATTGGGCAGTCAATAGGCCCTTGCCTTTTTTTATTTTTTCACTCTCCATCTTGGTGTTGTGAGAGTGTCATGCTAGCATCTTCCTGGTTGGGTTCATCCTCATCCTCCCAGGTACTGGGTGTCATCAGGAGGTCATGCAATTTCTCAACCTCACTATTATCTAAGTGTAGGACAGGCAACCAAGTCAATCTATTGACATTCATGTGGCTACTTCCATCTAGGTGCTCAATGGTCATATCATAGTGCTGGAGCTTCAAGGCCCAACTAGATAACTGTACGGTGGGATCTTTCATATTCTGTAATAACTTTAAAGAGGCGTGGTCAGTAATTCTTTTAAATGAAGTTGTCATGGTTACATGACATAATTGAGGGCATAGACTGTAGAGACAAGGCTGGACTCCAAGAGGCCAAACAAGGTCAAGTTGCAAGGCCTCCCTGACCTAAAACATACCTGGACCAACGCTGGGTACAGGCAAGATATTCACAGGTTGGTTTTGGGGATGTTCATGATGCCAGCCCTGCGTTACAGGCAGGGAGTTAAAACGCACCAGCTACGTTTATAATCTGGAGGATTTGTTACAGTTGCTTGGCTAACAGGGTATTAAAACACGTTCTGTCTACAATATTTCGAAATCTGGGCAAATTCAGCTTCAAGCAATAACCTGAATTTGGACCTTATTGAGATAAAGTAACATGTCAAATGGT